>CM060948.1:124129281-124146781 GCA_030765055.1 Mantis religiosa | reverse complement strand
ATGCTCTACCGCTGAGCTATACCCCCACGCTATTTTGAGTGACCATGCAGTATTATAGTACTAGTAGTTTAAGTATACGTGGAATCTAAAAAGCATCAAGGGGGCCCCCGAATTTGAACCGAGGACCTCTCGATCTGCAGTCGAATGCTCTACCACTGAGCTATACAACGACGCTCGTTTGAGTGATCGTGTAGTATTATAGTACTAGTTGTTTAAGTATACCTGGAAACTAAAAAGCATCAAGGGGGCACCCGGGTTTCAATCGGGGACAACTCGATCTGTTGTCGAATACTCTACCCCAAAGTTCGCTTTAAATTATCATGATCTATTATATGACTTATATGGTAAGTATACGTGGTATCTAAAAAAACATCAATGGGGCACCCGGGTTTGAACCGGTGACCTCTTTGATGTGTGACCCAATGCTCTACCACTGAGCTATACCCCGAAGTTCGTTATACATTATCATGATCTATTTTATTACTAGTAGGTTAAGTATACGTGGTATATAAAAAGCATCATGGGGGCACCCGGTTTGGAGCCGGTGATCTCTTTGATCTGTGATCCAATGCACTACCACCGAGCTATACCCCGACGTTCGTTATACATTATCATGATCTATTTTATTACTAGTAGGTTAAGTATACGTGGTATATAAAAAGCATCATGGGGGCACCCGGTTTGGAGCCGGTGATCTCTTTGATCTGTGATCCAATGCACTACCACCGAGCTATACCCCGACGTTCGTTATACATTATCATGATCTATTTTATTACTAGTAGGTTAAGTATACGTGGTATATAAAAAACATCATGGGTGCATCCAGGTTTGAACCGTTGACCTCAAGATCTGCAGTCGAGTGTTCTACCACTGAGCTATACCCCGAAGTTCGTTCGGAGTTATCATGATCTATTATATTACTGGCAGGTTAAGTATATGTGGTAACCAAAATACATTAAGGGGGCTCCCGTGTTTGAACCGGGGACCTAGGGATATACAGTAGAATGCACTACCATTGGACTATACCCACAATTTCATTCTAGTTTTTCATGATCTATTATTTTACTAGTAGTTTAAGTATACGTGGTCACTAAACTACATCAAGGGAGCACCCGGGCTTGAACCGAAGGCCTCTCGTTTCGCAGTCGAATGCTCTACCACTGAGCTGTACCCCACGTAGCTTACAAGTTATCATAATCTATTATATTACTTATATGTTAAGTATACGTGGTAGCTGAAAAACTTCAAGGGGGCACCCGGGTTTGAACTGGGGAGCTCTGTATCTTCAGTCGAATGCTATACCACTGAGCTATACCCCCAATTACGGTACTTCTTATCCTGATCTATTGTATTACTAGTAGTTTACGTATATGAGGTATCTAAAAATAATCAAGTGGCCACCCGTGCTTGAACCGGAGTCCTCTCGATCTCCAGTAGAATGTTCTTGCATTGAGCTATACTACCAAGTGCGATTTGAGTTATCATAATCTATTATATTACTTATATGTTAAGTATACGTGGTAACTAAAAGGCATGAAGGGGGCATCCGGGTTTGAACCGGGACCTCTCGATCTGCAGTCGAATGTCCTACCACTCAGCTATACGCCTTATTTATTTCTAATTTATCATGATCTATTATATTACCAGCAGGTTAAGTATATGTAGTAACTAAAATACTTCAAAGGGGCACCCGGGTTTGAACCAGGGACTTCTCGATCTGCAGTCGAATGCTCTACCACTGAGCTATACCCCCAAGTACGTTAAAAGTTATCGTTATCTATTATATTACTAGTAGGTTAAGTATATGTGGTAACTAAACGACATCAAGGAAGCGCCCGGTTTGAACGGGGGACCTCTCGACCTGCAGTCGCATGCTATACCATTGAGCTATACCGCCACGTTCGTTTGGAGTTATCATGAACTATTATGTTACTAGTAAGTTAAGTATACGTGGTAACTAAATAACATAGTGGGGGCACCCGTGTTTGATCAGGGCTCCTCGCAATCTGTATTCGAATGCTCCACCACTGAGCTATACCTCCACGTTTTTATTAATTCTCATCATCGATTAGTATATGTGGGAAGTAAAACAACAACTGAGGGGCACCCCGGTTTCCACCGAATACTTTTTAGTTTATAGTCGAATGCTCTACCACTGAGCTATACCCACAGCTGCATTAATGTTATCATGAAAAATTATATTACTAATGGATTAAGTATAAGTGGTAAATAAAACAACATGAAGGGTGCACCCTGTATTGAACCGGGAACCTCACGATCTGCAGTCGAATGTTCTGACAGTGTGTTATGCCCCCACGTCCCTTTAAGTTTTCATGACCTACTATATAATTAGTAGCTTAGGTATACGTGATATTAGTTCAAGGGGGACCGGGAACCTCGCGATCTGTAGTCGAGTGCTCTATCACTCAGCTATACCCCCAAGTGCAATCATCAGCTGTTGTATTACGGGACGGTTGAGTTAATTTTGTACTTGGAGCACTTTTGTGTATTTCATCTGCAGTCAAATGCTGGACTGCTGGCCTATACTCCTAACCTTGGTAATGCTAACCTTATGAATTGCAAGGAGTTCTAATGAACTTAGGGACTGAATTAACAGTATACGTTACCGGAGTTTGGTTACCTGATCTTGATCCTGTTCATTCCAAGTTATTAAATTGCAAAGAGGTCTTGTAAGTTGTATGACTGAAAGTATAACAATAGGTCTCTTGCTTTTAAATCGGGCAGTTTTCCATATGCAGTCGAATGCTCTTTCACATGTTAAACTGCCACTCTTTTTGTTTCTGACTTTGAGGGATTGGGAAGAATTCTAATACGCAGTTATATCGCTGTTGCTATGTTTTTTAAATTTATTTCTGCTTCAGTTGGTATAATTATTATTTATTGAAATTGTTTCTTCATGATGTTTATTACATGCTTTTTTCTTTAGATTTGTGTTGAAAACAGCGTTTTCTTAATACGAGATAACGCTTGTTTATTAGCATTTTAACAATTGTATTTTGAAAAAAATGAATGATCTCAATCTGCTTGTCTTTGGTGCCGTAAAGCTGACGATGTTTCATAATAGCTACGCAGTTTTAATACCTTTGCTAAGAAATAAATTTGAAACAAAAGAAAGGGAAAAGGAAAGTGTTGTTGCCTAGTTTTAGTCTAGATAAAGAAGTTTATTGTACTTAATTCCAATGATGTTTAGTTGTGGTAAAGTAAATTAATTTTATTTTCAAACCATTGCTCATTTTATTAGATATGCTTTAATCGAACAATTAATTCAGATGGTGCGATACCTCGATATACTCCCAAACGTTTATTTGAGAGCTGTAACTCAAAGGAGCTTTTCTATTTGTTGAAGGAAAATAGCATGTGGCACTTGCAATGAACAATACAGAGCAATAAACTTGGTCTCACATTAAGGTCGGAAATTGTTACCATGAAATTTAAGAAACCGAGTGATTTAAAAAATATAGATGTCCAAGATTTGTTCCGGATAACTGTATTAGAAATACAGTTTACGAATGAGAATAATAATAATGAACTACAGGTACTGCTTTTTAAAATTAAATATACCATTTATTGAAAATTTGTATATACAAAAGCATGTCGGAAACATTTCGAAATTTAACTGTGCAACAGGCTCCAAAAGGTTTGATAATAAGCGAGATGCTTCGACTTTTAATTTCGTCTCCAAGCAACCTCGCGACCACAACCCCCCCCCCCCCCGACACACACACACAAATACATAAGTTTAAAAACTCCCTTTTTAGCTCTTTGCAGCTAAATCACCTTCTCCTCTTCATTTTTTGATTATCATTAGTAGTATATATGTAATATAAATATAAGTAATAATGATAATGATGATAGTGATGATGATAATAATAATACTAGTAATAATTAATAATAATAATAATAATAATAATAATAATAATAATAATAATAGTAATAATATTAATATTAATAATAATAATAGTAATAATAGTAATAGTAATAATAGTAATAGTAATAATAATAGTAATAGTAATAATAATAGTAATAGTAATAATAATAGTAATAGTAATAATAATAATAATAATAGTAATAATAATAATAATAGTAATAATAATAATAATAGTAATAGTAATAATAATAGTAATAGTAATAATAATAGTAATAGTAATAATAATAGTAATAGTAATAATAATAGTAATAGTAATAATAATAGTAATAGTAATAATAATAGTAATAGTAATAATAATAGTAATAGTAGTAATAATAGTAATAGTAGTAATAATAGTAATAGTAGTAATAATAGTAATAGTAGTAATAATAGTAATAGTAGTAATAATAGTAATAGTAGTAATAATAGTAATAGTAGTAATAATAGTAATAGTAGTAATAATAGTAATAGTAGTAATAATAGTAATAGTAGTAATAATAGTAATAGTAGTAATAATAGTAATAGTAGTAATAATAGTAATAGTAGTAATAATAGTAATAGTAGTAATAATAGTAATAGTAGTAATAATAGTAATAGTAGTAATAATAGTAATAGTAGTAATAATAGTAATAGTAGTAATAATAGTAATAGTAGTAATAATAGTAATAGTAGTAATAATAGTAATAGTAGTAATAATAGTAATAGTAGTAATAATAGTAATAGTAGTAATAATAGTAATAGTAGTAATAATAGTAATAGTAGTAATAATAGTAATAGTAGTAATAATAGTAATAGTAGTAATAATAGTAATAGTAGTAATAATAGTAATAGTAGTAATAATAGTAATAGTAGTAATAATAGTAATAGTAGTAATAATAGTAATAGTAGTAATAATAGTAATAGTAGTAATAATAGTAATAGTAGTAATAATAGTAATAGTAGTAATAATAGTAATAGTAGTAATAATAGTAATAGTAGTAATAATAGTAATAGTAGTAATAATAGTAATAGTAGTAATAATAGTAATAGTAGTAATAATAGTAATAGTAGTAATAATAGTAATAGTAGTAATAATAGTAATAGTAGTAATAATAGTAATAGTAGTAATAATAGTAATAGTAGTAATAATAGTAATAGTAGTAATAATAATAATAATAATAATAATAATAATAATAATAATAATAATAATAATAATAATAATAATAATAATAATAATAATAATAATAATAATAATAATAATAATAATAATAATAATAATAATAATAATAATAATAATAATAATAATAATAATAATAATAATAATAATAATAATAATAATAATAATAATAATAATAATAATAATAATAATAATAATAATAATAATAATAATAATAATAATAATAATAATAATAATAATAATAATAATAATAATAATAATAATAATAATAATAATAATAATAATAATAATAATAATAATAATAATAATAATAATAATAATAATAATAATAATAATAATAATAATAATAATAATAATAATAATAATAATAATAATAATAATAATAATAATAATAATAATAATAATAATAATAATAATAATAATAATAATAATAATAATAATAATAATAATAATAATAATAATAATAATAATAATAATAATAATAATAATAATAATAATAATAATAATAATAATAATAATAATAATAATAATAATAATAATAATAATAATAATAATAATAATAATAATAATAATAATAATAATAATAATAATAATAATAATAATAATAATAATAATAATAATAATAATAATAATAATAATAATAATAATAATAATAATAATAATAATAATAATAATAATAATAATAATAATAATAATAATAATAATAATAATAATAATAATAATAATAATAATAATAATAATAATAATAATAATAATAATAATAATAATAATAATAATAATAATAATAATAATAATAATAATAATAATAATAATAATAATAATAATAATAATAATAATAATAATAATAATAATAATAATAATAATAATAATAATAATAATAATAATAATAATAATAATAATAATAATAATAATAATAATAATAATAATAATAATAATAATAATAATAATAATAATAATAATAATAATAATAATAATAATAATAATAATAATAATAATAATAATAATAATAATAATAATAATAATAATAATAATAATAATAATAATAATAATAATAATAATAATAATAATAATAATAATAATAATAATAATAATAATAATAATAATAATAATAATAATAATAATAATAATAATAATAATAATAATAATAATAATAATAATAATAATAATAATAATAATAATAATAATAATAATAATAATAATAATAATAATAATAATAATAATAATAATAATAATAATAATAATAATAATAATAATAATAATAATAATAATAATAATAATAATAATAATAATAATAATAATAATAATAATAATAATAATAATAATAATAATAATAATAATAATAATAATAATAATAATAATAATAATAATAATAATAATAATAATAATAATAATAATAATAATAATAATAATAATAATAATAATAATAATAATCCCCTCTGGCAATCGTCGTTCAAGTGGTATCGGAGGTCTACCTGTAGGCATCCTCTGGAACTATCTGATGATTTCTCTACTGTTTGAGTTCGTGTGAATACCGCTAGGTGGTGCTGGAACTGCCACTAGACAACAGAGCGACTGTGTTTGTGCTGCGGCAGGTGGCACTACTTATGATTCCCGCAGAGTGTTGCTGAGGCGGGAGCACGAGAAGGTTTTCTATGTACGGATGTTGCCTACATGTATAATATAAATTGGGCAGATTTAAATTGTACTGCTTTTATCCGCATATCTCATTAGTGAATATGGCCGAGGAAATAATATCTGGTTTTCGACAAATAAATTGAAAGTTCTATTTTCCGCTTAAACTTGTTTGGCCAAATCGTATTCATGGTACTCGAATTTTCATTTGAATGCAAGTTCTCGGATAGTACATTTAATCAGTTACTGCTAATGGAATGATATCATCACCTGGGAATGCTGTTCAATTCTCACAATAGTTTTTCTAGAATAAAGCATTCAAATGACGCACTACACGTGAACACGACAACAGTTATTCTGAAAATATTGAATTCACTCAGAGATTTCTGTTTAAGTTTTTATCTCACCTTCGGAGTAATGCTCTTTCAGTCGACATTATATGATATATATCTGAGAAATACAATGTAAAGTGGATTCTAATTTTGAATACAGAACTCAGGACATACCAAACGAACTCATTACACCCACGCAAGAAGTATTCAAATACCATATTCAGGTTTCGAGAACATGCCTGAATCGAATACATCTACATTTTATATTCGAATAGTTCAAATCACTAATAGAACAGTTATTTAGTTTTTGCATCTCCGATTACGACACGTGAATTTTCAGAAAACTCTGTGACTTTAAACAAGCCTTAAATAGCAGCAATTCATACAAAGGCGTTAACTTATGACATACGATATAGGTACAGAGCATCGTCATTCATTTGTTTTGTACCATGTATTAGATTATTCTTTAGTTTATCCAAAATGGCACAAACAGGAATCCAAGGAAAATAATTAAATTAATTCACAAGACTAAGTAATGGTTCTGCAACTAAACGTTATCTACAGATTGATTAACATCATACGAAACTGCTAAAGTGCGAAATTCTATTCCCATATCTACATCATCAAACTCGATGTCCATTCTTTCTAAATAAAATAGTGCTCCAAGGTATTCTAAACAATTGTTCTTTTAGTAAATCAATACTTCTACAGAAGAAAAGTTATTTGTTAACTTTAAATATAATGTGAGATTTATTTGAGATTATGAACAGGTTTTCTGCCGTAACAACAAGAGATACTTGTAATCTCTTAATTGAAATACTTGTAATTCTTGGATTTCGTTTCCTTCAGTTGATAATCCTGAGTAAATCGAACTGCACTAATCGTAATGTATGTATTTAAAGTTACTTTTTATAGAATTTTACACTTTCTGGCTAGATCTTTATTATATAGTATTATATTCGTATTTTATCTATAAAATATTCCAGATAAATGTTATTAGAGATCTGATCTCAAATTAATGTTTGAGCTCATCTCGAGAATTTATCGATTAAATCAGAGTCTTTTATTACTTATGAGGATAAGATGGCGACCAATATGCTCAAGTTGCGAATATGCTATCGCTTTTTAAATGTTTCTCTTGTCATAGAAAACGATAGGCCATCACATTGAGACGTGGTTTTAAATGTTTTGCTATTTTACTTCCTCTCTTCTCTTTGTGTTTTCACGAAATATATAGATAATAAAGTTATTTCTAAAATAGCTTATCTCGTTTAAACTCAGCAGACAGAAAAATTTCTTTTCGTAAAATTAATTTGTGGAAGCTACGTAATATTGAAAGATAGTTGACAGAGATAGTTCTGTGTATGTAGCACTTCAGAACTTTTCGTTAAAATTTAAAATACGGTACATCAGTAATCTAATGTTATTAAAATATTTAATTAGAAATTATAACAAGTGGCAAAATTAAGGTACACATGTAGGTATTCAAATTTCACCATTTGCAACCGAGCGGGATGTCTCAGGCGTTAATCGGCTTTGGTCCGGGTTCGATTCTCGTGGCCGAAATACCTGGCCCATGGGTTTTAGGGGGTTTCCCTGGGTCGAAAGTGAATCTGGGTAGGTTAATTACTTCCCCCAAATGTCCTGTCAGTCCATTTCATCTCCCTTCATTTCATATCATCTCTCATCTGGTGGTCTCTTTCAGGGTCGAAGTGTCAGTGGGTGTCTCGGCGGTGCATGGCGGAATGATTTGATCTGAGTGAAGCAATTCATTCTCCGGTAGGACGGTTGCCGGTCTCCGTACCCAGGTCTCGTGGTGGGACTGTTTCCGAACCAGAGTAGGGTGGGATTTTCGCATGCCGGGGAAGCTCCATCTAAACTCTAAGGTAAAGTTTAAAGTGTAAGGACCCTGCCTTTTACACTGTCGTGGCTCCTTGTGCCGGCCGTCCTCTGTCTACTCTCGTCTCATTCTTCCTCCCGTGCATGCCCCACTTGGAGGCATAAGGACAATAGACCAAGTTTGGATCTCCGTGCTGAATCCCCTCCGAAATAGGTAATACAGTTCCAGTTCACCATTTGCAACCTCATATTTTTAAATTTTATAAGTGAAAATGGTTATAATAATATTTTAATATTTGAGGAAATACACATATATTCTTTTTAATATATATATAATATAAGCCTTCATATGTTCTACACAAGAATATATATGAAGGCTTATATCACATGCAGCAGAAAGATATAAAACGAAACTGTATTGTTAGTACAACAAAATGGTAATTTTTGCGTTCTACTTGATTCGTTTATTACTAATGTATATTTAGTACTAGAATTGTATGTGGTTTATGATATGTTCTATATTTCCGCTGTCTTCCAAACATCCTGCGAGTATTTGACTACGACTGTACCAGATCAAAGGATATATATACCTCCATACTTGTGTGTTATTTTGCTTGTCACATCATCACATCAGAGGATGTGAAACGACAGTCGAACGACTTTCACACTGACAATATGAAGTTATGAATATCAGTAGTAGTAGTAGTAGTAGTAGTAGTAGTAGTAGTAGTAGTAGTAGTAGTAGTAGTAGTAGTAGTAGTAGTAGTAGTAGTAGTAGTAGTAGTAGTAGTAGTAGTAGTAGTAATTAATAATAATAATAATGATAATGATAATAATAAAATAATAATAAATCGAACATTGAGACAATTCTGTTATACACCGTTTCTCTGTAGACAAGAACCGTTAAGGCGAGAAACAAAGAATATGAGGGAAACAACCTCGTAAAACTCAGAGTTACGACGCTGTGGAATATGACAGGTAGCAAGAAAAAGCATAAAGGTTCAGTCACACTCAAGAAGATAAAAACTTTAAGAGGTACTGCAATTACTATTTTTCCTTATAAGCAACGTTTGACCTGTAGTGATGTTAAAACGCGTGAAATGATGAACAACGAGGAGATTTGGTGGCATTAAGGTCTGTTGTTAAAAATGCTATTTGAGGATTGTAAGGTTATATCTTATGGCATCGGCCGCATGTTAGATATCCGCTTAATTCTTGCTTGTCTAGATAAAGATATTTTGGACCGTTGTTTCATTATTTTCTGACAGGAAACAGATACAAAACCCTCAGAGGGTATATCCTGGATTTAAACCCATTGTTAACCATCTCAGACGTCCGCTGGACACCAGTGATGACCTCGAAGTTTTCGAATCAACGAGAAAAGAATATCAGCTGCTCAAGACATCGCAGTTTACACCCAGAATTGAACAGAAAGAGCACAGGAACTGGAAAATTATATGGAAGAATCTTCAATAAAGTTGTTCCTACGGATTGGCAAGAGACAGCATACGAAATATTTAACCAGACCACACAAACGGCGAAATATTATGGCGACTTGCGCGCGCAACATCTAATATAAGCCAATTTTGTTCACAAATGGATACCTTGCAAACAGGTGATAATATCTGGATGGTGCTCAGAGGCTTTATTGCAAAACTGTGCCCGCCAGAGTTTCCCCCATTTCTTCGGAGACTCCAGCGGATGGAATTCAGTTTTAAAAACATGCCACTCCAAAAATGTGCGATCTGGTTGGTAATGGGAACGCTACACTGGATACTTCAGAAGAAACCTGGAAATGTGGCATTACAGAGAGAATGATTTGATTTGCTGAGACAGGAACGCTGGAGGCTAATCTCTTCTGCCCTTAGCGGTTCCATGGAGCCTTACATCACCCGATTGGAGCTCTCTTACACTGGAAATTGAAGTGAAAAATAAACTATTTATTATTTTGAGACACCCAAGGCACCACAGAATCTTCCGTTACCCCTAGACGCCCTCCTTTCCCCCAATAAATGGAAATCCTCCCTACGCTAAATAAATGACAAAATCCCTGACCATAACCTCAATAATAAATATATATTGGAAAAAACCTTACATAGTTCCCATTCATGACTACAAAAATGTAGAAAATAAAATTAAAAAAATAAGAAAAAAGTTTAAAAAATGAACAAAAGAAAGTTAAAAAATAAAGGAAAAAAATTAAGGGAAAAAGCAACAAAAAGAATGATGTTGGGAAAGAAACAAAGAAAGAAAAATGAAAACAAATAAAAAAACATATATGCAGACGGAGATTGGAAAGAAAGAGCATATGGATTCCCAGTTATTAGACAAACATCTCCAATTTAATAATAATAATTTATCATTTACACTACAAATAATCATACTCTCTATAGATAAGTAAAAGATCAACAATAGTACTTTGGTTCCTCAAAGCAATAGGGCGACAATTTGCAGTATAAAAAGCCTTTTAAATGCAAAATTTGATATTACTGTTCATTGACCATACTTTGAGCTAATATTTTACCATCAAATTGAAATAAGAGGGGCTAAAGTTCACCAATACACTATAAAATATGTGTTCAGAATCTTTTGATACGGTAAAGGGTTTTTATTAATGACGACAGATGTATTAGGGAACAAAAAGAAATTATCCAGTGTTGGTCTTTTTCATTACCTTGCCTCCCCTCCCCCTTCCCCTCCCGAACTTGTACGCTGAAGTACAATGCACGAAATATCTTTTAATTTGAAAAGTTGGAGCGTATTGCTTCATTTTATATGTAGGTATCTATATGTTTTACCTTATATAAAGTTTACGAGACCCATACTAGAGGAGCATTACAGTCGACCCAAAAAGTATTAAATTCCTCTTGGACTATGTTGCACGGCAATTTTTTTGTTATTTCAGAATCAGTCCTTGCGTTTCTTATGAAAACAACCATAATTATTTTTCTCTGGCTTATAACCTCACAATATAGGTCGCTTAAATACCATAAGTGGGTTTCAGTCAAGTTTTCATTATGTCACGTGCATGGCACTCTGTACCTTAGCCCTAAACCACCAGGATCGTACGTGCACACACACTTTCACATTCACAAACAGAGCTATTTCGTTCCTAAAATTCAGCGTTCTTGTTTTTTATTTGTTGAGGTCTCACAACAGGTAGTTTCACTGGATATGACACATTTACATACTGCGACATATTACGCGCAGGTATTTGCTCACTTAGTTGTAAACTATCCCTGAATTTTTTAAATTGGACTATTTAATTTCAGTTAATTTAAAATTTGAATACATAAATTAGAGTTAATGTACCATATATACTATAATTCCAAGCATATTTTAAAATTAGTTCCCGCTATGTTAGTTTTGTTGATGTTATGAAAAACCATTTTACACTATGCAATTATTATTATTATTATTATTATTATTATTATTATTATTATTATTATTATTATTATTATTATTATTATTATTATTATTATTATTATTATTATTATTATTATTATTATTATTATTATTATTATTATTATTATTATTATTATTATTATTATTATTATTATTATTATTATTATTATTATTATTATTATTATTATTATTATTATTATTATTATTATTATTATTATTATTATTATTATTATTATTATTATTATTATTATTATTATTATTATTATTATTATTATTATTATTATTATTATTATTATTATTATTATTATTATTATTATTATTATTATTATTATTATTATTATTATTATTATTATTATTATTATTATTATTATTATTATTATTATTATTATTATTATTATTATTATTATTATTATTATTATTATTATTATTATTATTATTATTATTATTATTATTATTATTATTATTATTATTATTATTATTATTATTATTATTATTATTATTATTATTATTATTATTATTATTATTATTATTATTATTATTATTATTATTATTTCTTTGTCAGAAAGTTTATAATTAAAATCTGTCAATAGTGCATTAATAAACATATTTAAGCATTTAATTATCTTAATAATTGTGGAGAAAAATGTTAAACTTTAGACATAAATTTTCTGCTCAAATTTTCGGCTTCTAACTATAATATCATTAATAATAATTAATAATTTCAAAACTAAGCACTCTAACAAAAATTCATCTTATATTTTCATCCTGCTATTTATAAAGATGTTTACAGCATTTCATTTGTTTATAAACTGATACGTATATAGAGTGGAACATGCAAAGACAAGATTATGCTGATAAATGAAATCCTGAGAGAATAGAAGTCAATAGAGGTTAATAATAGTTATCACTAATATATTCTTTCTGTTTCTCAGTGGGTTAGTCAAAATGATGGAACCGATTTCAGTAATTTGTTGGTGAAGTATAATGAATGTTTCGTATCAAGAAAGGCGCGGTTGTAAACTCTCATAGTTTAATGTCAGCAGCAGTTAGTGTTCACCAGAGATAAACATTTTTTTACAGTTGTTTAGTATGGAGCACAGTGGTTAAAATAATTGTATTGGCAGCAATGAATGTCGTACATATCCGGTTCTTATTGCCATCTGGGGTGTGTATTAAAAAAAAGAAATTACATGTAGCGCTAGAGATGTTCAGTTCGGAGCTAGACTTGGGAATCCTGATGCGGCACCGGACGTGGCTATCCCACTTGTTGACTGTAAATCAATAATCTTGTGTACCTCATTATCACGTAACGGACTCTTTGACTAAGTTCAGCGGCACTTCCGAACCAAATATCGTATAGACCCACCCCCTGTAAGGGATATTTGTAAGTTTTATGTACATTTCTGAGACTCGGGCTGTATCTGTAATTGAAACTCAACTGTGGAAGGGATCGTAGAACCAGTTCGCACAATGGTTGTAATTAACATGATGATGATGATGATGATGATGATAGTTGATGATAGTTGGCACCACAGGCCATGTAGGCCCTTGGCCTCCCTAACCATCCTCTTTCATTCTACTCGGTCCTCTGCTTTTCTTCTCCAGCCTTTAACCCCCAAATTTCTGAAGTTATCTTCTACATCATCAACCCATCTTTTCCTGGGCCTTCCTCTTCTCCTTCTACCATCCAGCTTTCCTATGAATATATTCTTAACTATACTGGTTTCCGGCATTCTCTGCACATGGCCAATCCATCTTATTCTTCCTTGTTTAATTTTCACTACTATATTTGGTGGTCCAAATAGACACTGTAACTGCAAGTTACTCCTCATTCTCCATCCATCCAGTTCCTTTATCACTCCAAATATATTTCTCAAAATCTTCCTTTCCCACCGTAATAGCCACTGTTCTTCTCTGATTGTCAACACCCAGCTTTCTGAACCATACATTATTATTGGTCTCAGTACAATTGTATACATTTAATTTTAGTATTCCTACTGACGCTCCTTGATCTAAACATATTCTGCAAGGCATAGAAACATCTGTTACCACTTGCTATTCTTTCCTGAATTTCCACTGATGTTTTATTATCTACTGTTACTATAGATCCCAGGTATTTAAATTTTTCAACTCTTTGATATTCTTTCTCATGTAATTTAATTGTAGGTTCTCTTCTTGCATCCCCATCAGCTCCCATCTTCATATATTTGGTTTTACTAACGTTCACTACCAATCCTAGATCTTGTGCCTTTTCTTCCAACACGACATAACTTTCCTCAAGAGTCTTATATTCCTTGTGAGAATTGCCACATCGTCAGTATATGCCACTTGTAATTAACATAAGCTTCACAATGGTTTACGTATGTTTCACACGGAGCGTGAAGTTCCCCTATCGGGCAGCAAGAGAATTTCATTTACCACAAAAACTGTATGGCGTGTTCTTTGAAACATTTACAGCTGAAAACCTATCGTTCAAGCCTTAAAAGACACAGTCTATGTAATGGAAGCATTCTTTTGACTGATCCCCTTCACGAATAGAAAGGTTACGCCTCAGATACAGACGAAATACCCACAAACGTCCTGGAGGTGCATTTGGAAATGTTTTGATATTCGGCTGATTTCTACGGAATGGTTGGCGGCAGCATATGAAGTTGTCAACGAAAATCTACCGACGACTGATAGGTTATATCGCCACAAAATGGTCGGATCCCAAAGGAGCTGCCATGCTGCGGATTCCCTGTTACACACAATGATGGTATATTCCGGGAAAGGAGTGGTCTGGAGTTGGGTGATACAAAAATGTGACACATTGTGACACATTGACCGTCGGTGTTTGGCTTCCGTCCCAACATGACCTTCTGCATTTAAACACCCGACAATGAATCCAGCGCTACGCCGTTGCATAGTATGGTTGCTAATGTGTACTGCACATGGTTACTTTAGCTGGATCACTCCACTGATTGCAGGGTGCAGCACCTGCGGCATTTACTATATAGGTACCCAAAGATGAAGGATGGTTACACCACAACGTATAGCTCCCTTACAACCTTGGATATACGGGATCTAAAATGCGATTAGCTCTTTACCTTCCTTCATGTCATTTTACCTGTTTCTCTCTTGTGTAATTCTATTATTGCCTAACTAACCCCTTGCCCATTTGAAGATTGGTTGAGTAAAAAAAAACTGTGGATATTATTTCCATAAATATGTTGAACTTTATTCATTTTTCATTTCTTATTTGTTTGTTTTCTATATTACATTGGAACCCAGATAGTTAATTTTTAAGTTGCTAAAGCACTTTCTTATTTAAAAAAAATAAAAAAACACATCATTTCGTTCAAAAAAGAAAAACATATTTAAAAAGGTTTACCACAGGAAACAAAATGCCCGAAATTTTGGTGCAACGTACTCACAGTAAAAGCGAGTAGGAAATGGGGTGGTTCAGCAGGTTGAAAATTTCATCAAGTACAAGCTATAGATTTGCTCACTTTCTTATCGGGCAGCCAGTCAGGTGAAAAGATGATTAGATGTCAACGCTTCGGGAGTGTACAGCTCTCCCATCATCATGATATTTATAAAATGTTATAACAACAAATGAAATACTGGATATAACACAATTATAAACAAAGACAAAACACTATCAAAATGAATTTAATTTACTGAAAACAGTCTTTTGTTCAGTAAGGGGAATTTTGATAGTGTTTTGTCTTTGTTTATAATTGTGTTATATTCAGTATTTCATTATAACATTTTATAAATATCCTGATGATGGGAGAGATGTACACTTCCGAAACGTTGATATCTAATCATCTTTTCACCTGGATGGCTGCCCGAGAAGAAAGTAAGCGTATTCGTCGCCAGGAAAGCTTCAGGTCTTAAATTATAGATTTTCTCGCAAAATGTTGACCTATTTTTGAAAGATGATAGATTCATAGGCGGTATGCTGGCAACAGCAGAGACCTTAAAGGTTGTAGGTATGAAGTTCTACATAGTCTGTACAGATTCCTGCTTTCTTAAAGAGTCCGGGAAGTTGGTACAGGCAGAATTGGGTAACACAGTCGTTGACATATGTCAGTCATTGCTGAATTAGCATTGAGTTCGGTATAATGCTAATTTACTTTAACTGTGATTGTGCTCAAATCATTTTAAATGCATAGACACTTACATCGACTTGATTGACTATTTAATTAAACGATCGCTGTTGGCTCTGTCTTATGAAATAAAGCAGAATTTAACAGATGGAAGACCAAGCCCTAAGCTTAACATTTTCATGCTCCAAAATATCCAAAAATGGACATTCATACATCCAGGTAGAAAATTCCTTTGTAATTTGTTAACTGGAAGTCACAAATATAATAAAGTATATTGCTCTGTATGTTTACTTTGTGATGGGTAGGGGGAATAATGGAGTATTGAAGGTATATCATGTGAATACAGAGTAGTCTTTGAAAGGCAAATATATGCACACATAAGGCTTAAAAAATAGAAGAGAGTGGACACTATTATTCCAAGGGTTTGTCAGGAGCGTGATTATCGACTTGATCTTGTTGTATTATGCGGACTGGGCATTTGGAATACTTGTGATGTATCAAACCACAGGTTTCATAGTGTGATACACTCATTAGATTTCACACAGTAAATTACTAAAATCGGGACCATTATTTTGATTTACTCAGCGCTGTTTATAAAGCATTTAATGCTTATGAAGGACCTCCTTCACCTTTTTCAGCTCTTCTTACGTGATTTATGTGGCCTATTTTGAACCGTTTGTTCAATTTAATTTTTCTCAAACGTGTGATTTTTACTGCAATTTTATAGCAATCTGGGTTTAAAAAAAAAGATATAAAAGTCATATAACTATAAACAGTACATTAAACAAAATTAATACAAATTAAATTCGATTGAAAGATTTGAGATGTTAATAACACTAAAATCATTATTCACAAATTTTGCCAGTTCTTTTTCACAAATGAATAACCTTAAATATAAAAATCTGATGTGTAGTTTTCTGCTCTTGAAAAGATATCATTACAAACGCTTTGATATTCCTCGTTCTATTTCATGTTAATCGAAATATTTGAAGAAATTAAATTACTGCTAATTTTATTGTAGGTGCGAGGGAAATACTGGAATACAACAGGCTTTAAGCGATAGTTAAATCTTTTTAAAATCACAACCGATCTCTATATGTTGGCCTTAAAATTTCGT
>CM060948.1:124116781-124126781 GCA_030765055.1 Mantis religiosa | reverse complement strand
CTGCAAATTAGATGGCAGACATAAAGCTGCTTACATAGTGCAAGAAGATGTTTTGGAGTTCTGGAATACTATTCTTCAGTGGCCAACTGTTTCGTGAGCACAGAATGCAGAAAATTATAAAGTATTTCTGTATGCTTCTTTCTTCTTTCTGAACGTGTTTAAATGAGTTATTTGTGATTTAGACGTTGCCCTGACTAGTTCTATGTTGATTAAACAGACTTATTGCATATCTCGAAAGCTTTAAATTTGTTATTTCTCACTTATTTCAGGATGGCCCTGTGTCCATTACAAATATTTAGCTTTCATCAGAAAATAGACACAACATATGTAAACAGAATCTGTCAAAGAGTTAGTTTTTATTGATATCTCTAAAACGGCAGCCAAAAAGAAATGAAAAAAAAACTTCATCTAAAACAGTATTTTTTTATTTTTCTCAAAACTATGACATCTGGATATAGGGCCTTTCTGAAATAACTGATTCATTTATTCTGCAGACTATTCTTACAAAAGCTTTTTTGCTGTCTGTTTTATGTTAACCGATATAAAGGATTAGTAAAACATTTTTATTAAATATTTCCTTGAGGTGCAGGTTGAGAAGTAATTAGGGTGCTTGAAAAGTGAGAAATACAGCTTGTCCAGCCCTGAAATAGTGGGCTTGCTGGCTTTGGACGACCTGTGAATAACCCGGAACTGAAATTTACAATTTCTGCAACTTTGAAGTTATTTAGTTTGCAATTGATAGGTATATTGTGCTAAAGGTAATTCTGGTGAAAGCTTTCTGTCCCAATTAAAAATTAAATTCCAGTTTTACAAACACTGAATACGAAATATTAAAAGAAGTATGAAGACATCTGCCAAAATAAAATTTGAAGTAGGGCAATAAATCAGTTTTGCATAACTGTTTCTTAGTTTTAAGGGTCCATAAAATAAAAACTTGCGATGTTCTATAATTAAAAATGTTTTTATTGAAGCATTTAGTTTTACAGAAGAAATTACTAGGGTTCAGAATGTTCTTACGGAATCAAGCATGCTATTTTTCATTGAAAGTGAGCTACAGCCGATGTTAAAGAAATAATTTATATTCTGAAAAATACATATTGGAGAAAAATTCAAAGGAACAAATTAGATAAGACTGGCCATTACATCACTACTAATAGAACTTCAAACATTGCTAAAAGCAGAAACTATGCACTGCTTTTGTAGATCATTTTGTCATTTTGGCCAACATTTCCTTCACCAGGTCCCTTAAGATCTCTGATGACTGATCATGTAATTTCATGACCATGATTGAATAAAGATTATACTTGTTTCAGTCGTCTTTGAAAATGTTTTCCTGGCGAATCGACAGTAAAATGAAAAAGTAAAAGTGTTCTTATCCAAGACATCTGACAAAGCAACATTTTTTTGCTTTAGTGCAACGCACGAATAAAGTTGCATCAAGTATTTTCGTGACACAAACATATGCTGTGCACTCACTTGTCCATTGTTTTTCCTTAATAACTTCATGAAGAGCCTCGCACAATTGCACACGATTTGAGCAACAAATATAACCTTGGAAGCTTTCCAAGTGCCATTACAAAATAAAGTTTCACAAAAAGTTTTAGTTTGTGCTTCTTGAAAAGTAAGAAGAGTTCATTTGTAAACGTGCATTTTCCTATTTCCCTCGGATATTCTTTGTAAACATTTAGCTATTTAGAACTCTCTTTTACAATTGGTGTTAAACATATGACTTTATTCGGTTGTAAATATGTTGAACGGGACCTTTTATGTTTCTGTTATACTGGTATAGGGTTCAAAATTTGATACTCAGTTGGTCTTCTTAGGTTTGTGCATTTTTATAGAGATGTGTTGTATCCAAATGACATTCATTTTCTCTGTGTGTATGTGTATGCATTAATAGAAGGCAAACTGTTGGCAGGGAATGTAATTATATTTAATTAAAAAGTTCGTGGCGAAAAGTATCGCTGGAATAAAACAAAATAAGAAGCAACTAATGACTGTATCATACCTCCACTAAAACATAAAGGATGCAATATACGTATCATTTCCAAGGCTATCACATCAGTCTCAATGACCATAACATAAACAATATTGGTATCAAAAATTATTGAACGAACGGTACTTCGTTTTCTTTAAATTTACTTCTGAATAAATATCGCTTAATGTCATAAAATCCTTTCCAATTATATATTAAAACTACTGTATATATATTTACCCTTTACTATCTACATGGCAAAAAAGTAATAACTAGCTTTACGATGAACTTAAATCAGAAGTGGATGGCAGTGCAATATTAACTGGCGTTTAAGAAAATCCCTTCCAGTCCAAACTACTCTTTACACACAAAAATGTTTCAAGATCTCCATTTTAATTGAATCACTTTCCCGATGATCAAGCTACTTGAAAGTATAAACAGTTTAACACTGGATGAGAAAGCGCTATTTTTATTTTCTAAAAATGACTGTAATGATTTTGATCAAAAAAACACATGTTTAACACGTTTACAAGACAAACTAAGGTATATATTTTATTTTCGGAAAATAGCCCCTGAAGTCCTGTTCATTGTGAATACTTTCACATAACTAGTATAAAGTAAGAGACACAAAATATTTTACTACAGAAAAATGTAACTTAATTATAGCACACAATTTGTTGTTTTAAATAATTACTAAACATAAATGTTTACTATAAAATGAACTAAAAGTATAAAATAATCCCCATGCAAATGGCTCTGATAGTTGTGAATGTGAGCTGTTAAGAACCATGAAAATATTTGTTAAGATATGACAGGAAAAACGTGGGGTGCAAGCGATAGATAGATAATAGTAAGAAATGCAACTAGTAGCTGTCGTTCAGAAAACTCAAGCAACAGTTTATATGACTGCCAATGCAATAAAATTGTTGGTGACTTAGGTGAACTATTTATGAATCATGTATCTATTATGTGCCCCACGTTTATCGTTTTAAATCTGACAAACATTTTCATAGCTTTTAAAAGTTCACAATCAAACTTTTAGGGCTGTCTATATGGGTGTATAAATCTAAATGGGGCTAGGAGAAAACATTTCATACCTTTTAGTTGAAAAATAATTTATTTTAAACATTTTTTTTTTTTGAAAATCAAATTTTTATTTTAATTTGACGAGACAAAAGTATAAAAATAACACATGTTCTAGTCGTGTTGATATTTCTGGATGAATGAATTTTTATTGACTAAATTTGGTTACATAAACATTTACACGTTTGAGAGTTCTCTTCTATTTGGAGTACTTTATATCTATTCTAGGTTTTCATACATTGTAACATCGTGGTTATTGATATTACTGTAAAGAAAGTGAGTGCTATACTTTTTAAACAATACAAAGATAAATCAAACAGTTGAATCTCATTATTGATGCCATTGCTCCTTAAAGTGAAAAAATCTGGTGTTATTATGTATGCATTTGTTTTTGTACGGTTAAATCACATTTTATTTGATGCCTTATATGATTTTAAACTTCTGAATTCGCGCTTGGCGGTCACCCTTGGGCCTCCTGCACTCTGGTCTGCGAGAGGGCCTCTAAAGTCACTAAAAGGCAGAGAAGTTAAGATATGCTGCTTTGCAAATGGGAACTGACTTTAGGCAATCTGATGCAGTCACGCCTTTGAAATGGTTTTATTTAATTCGGAAAAGCACAGAAGTTAATTTTCGAAACAAACCTGCGGAACGAATTACTATCGTGTTGCTATCTCTTGACAGGAAGCGGAAACACACATAATTAGGCATGTAACCCCATTTAATTACCAAACTAATAAAACCATTGGTGCAGCCACTTTACCATGAACTAGTTAAGAACAAATCAGCGCCTTTACGCGGTCTATTAATTCTTCGGTTAGACAGGTGTCACAAATAATACTAGCAAGAAAAGTGAAGAAGCCGAGATAAAGTGACGTTAAGTTCCGAAAGTGACTCGGCGAATTCCTGCGCGGGCGCCGTAGCTCTTCACGTGACCTCAACAAATGACAGCTCACGTATCACGAGCGTTTAACCACTGAGCATTTCGGGTCTATTGTTCTCAGCAATGTGCCGTTTATTGCATTTTGCTCAAAACAAGTGTAACGGTGGAGAGCATAGACCCAAAACTAGAACGAGTTTCAAAAAGGCGCAAATTTTGAAACTTACACCCAGCATTTAAACAGGCCATGCGGTTATTACTATAGTATGGGGGTACTATTGTCATGAGTAAACTAGTTCATCCAATCAAAACAATTTTGAACAAGTATTAAATTTCAGATGTGCCCAATTAAAAAAGAGACATTGACACCATATAGTTTTGTATAGAGTAATACTGACATGTGTTCCAACAGCCATAAGGTAACTCGATATTTTTCTCTGAGTGGTTGATACAAACAATTGAAGAAATAAGAAAAGTGAGCGAAGGGAGTTTTGTAGCGCACTTCATACAGCTACTTACAGTATTTTTGTGTGACTGGATATTTTAAAATACTAAATATTAAATGAGCTTATGGAACAAGTGATTAACGAAAATACTCCGTTACCGCAAAAATGATAACATGACATAACCAAGCGAACAAAATCATTTTGACGGCCATGACAGCGTATGTACATCAAAGACTGGCATGATGTTGATGATATAAAAAGAAGTCTGCGTTACATCGAGATAAGCATTTCCAGATATTTTTTCTTTACACATTTGTTGTAGGTAGCTACAAGAGAAACAGAAGAAACAGAATCAACAGTCTGATGTTCGAAAACGGCTCGCAATGCCTTTCCTTGACATCGAGAAACAAGTAAGTAGCAACGAGAGGATTACAATGATCCCGAGTACTGAAGAAATGAGAACTAATATTAACAGATGTCTTGGAAATGTCTCCAATTAAAAGTTTATTTGAAATAAATTGTGTTTTTAAATGGATCTACTTTTTCTGTAGTATATAATTTTTAACGTTTATGAGTCATAAAAAATGCAGAAAAGTCAGCCTAATGAAAAGATCTTCTCAGAAAATTCAATATACGTACTTGTCAGTTTAATATCATTTATCCTGGTAGGTTATATAAAAATGGACGCATTAAATGTGCGAAAAGACCCTGGAGTTATAAGGTTACGAGCTCACCTAACCGAGATTCCAAATTTGGAAGTAGAAAAAACGTACCTACTACACAAAAACTAATTTGCTTCTAATAATATTGCTGTCATAAACCATTTCCGAGCTATACGTTAGTAATGGTTCGAATTGTTCAATACACTGTAATTCTTTCAGAAATCCTGTCGTTATTCACTTGTTTTTCGCGACTGAATGGAAAGAGTATGTAATTTTAAGGCCAGCGTAGAGCATCCAGTTGTTCAACATTTGACTACTCATATTCAATTTGTATGTATAATGAAATATATAAAGTATTTATTCCTGCAAATGTTTATTTCAATTAAAATAATGCAGATAGAAAATCTTCTTACATTCTTATGAAGAGCCTGTGTACTACTAATAAACGACAGGGAAAGGCTAGAGAAAGTCACGTGGTTGTAACACGTCAGATATTTTATTACCATAACATTTTTTCTGTTTATACACAGTAATGCAATCAAGGACGAGAGCCTAAAATCTCTTTTTAAGGGATATATTATCTCCATTATATAAACGTCATCATAAATTCCATTGATAGAACAAACAGAAATATAACTGTCACAACACCATTCATCTGTCATTCTGTCAGAAATTAAGCTGCATTGAAAACCTTTCGTTTACTTTTTATGAGTGGAAAATAGTATTTTCTGCGTTCTCATCCTTCGAAATAGTTTACGATGACGCGTCAAAATCATAGTGGGGCTGCAGTGACAATGAAAGCATTATTACATTTACTTTCATTTGCTTTTTCATGACTCGTTTTCATCCAGTAAGAAATTTAAGTTAGTCACTTGACCTACAAAAACAAAACATTCGAAACTGCCTGTTCTTCCTAGAGAATTGCTCTGTTCTGCTTAGTGTTTTTCGGTTTGCACAATACAGATGGTTATAAAAGAAAACACGTAAGCGTTTGTTGTTTATATAATAATAATAATAATAATAATAATAATAATAATAATAATAATAATAATAATAATAATAATAATAATAATAATAATAATAATAATAATAATAATAATAATAATAATAATAATAATAATAATAATAATAATAATAATAATAATAATAATAATAATAATAATAATAATAATAATAATAATAATAATAATAATAATAATAATAATAATAATAATAATAATAATAATAATAATAATAATAATAATAATAATAATAATAATAATAATAATAATAATAATAATAATAATAATAATAATAATAATAATAATAATAATAATAATAATAATAATAATAATAATAATAATAATAATAATAATAATAATAATAATAATAATAATAATAATAATAATAATAATAATAATAATAATAATAATAATAATAATAATAATAATAATAATAATAATAATAATAATAATAATAATAATAATAATAATAATAATAATAATAATAATAATAATAATAATAATAATAATAATAATAATAATAATAATAATAATAATAATAATAATAATAATAATAATAATAATAATAATAATAATAATAATAATAATAACAACAACAACAACAACAACAACAACAGGCTGTACCATGGCTGAGTGTTTAGACCGCCTGGCTCTCACCTAGGCGGCCCGGGTTCGATCCCAGGTGACCGCAAAGTGGGATTGTGGTGGATAACATGGCGCTGGGGTGGGTTTCCTCCGGGTCCTCCGGTTTCCCCCACCATCATTCCACCAATTGCTCCATCCATCATTCATCTCAGGCGTTGGGCCAACCCCTTAACTCTGATTTCATTTCAGGTCATCTGCTTCGGCTCCCTCGCTCTGAGGAAACCCAAGCGCCTCTCCTAGAGAAGTTTTGCAGCTTTATTCTAATAAGAGAAATGAGGATTTACGAACATAAACATCTTAAGAAATTCGGACAGAAATAAATAACACACAGGTGTAACTGGAGAGAAGCATATTGATAAAATGAGAAGATAAAAGTAAAGGTACAGATATGGACTAAGAAAGAGGCCCTTGAAAGCGAAGCAGAGTGCTGCATGTTGGTCATCCGAGCTTTTGTAATTTTACCATGATCCTCGGCAGAGAGGGTTGGAGAAAGGCTCGAAGGGCGAACAGATCCGAATGACAACATGCCCAAGCAGGGAAAAGATTCCATTTGGAATACATCTGACGTCGCCCAAGCCCACCCACAAACCCCAATTCCCGGGGAACCTGCCCGAGATCAGCCAGAGGTGGTTCTGTCCGGGCAGTTGCCACTAGCCCCATGAATAAACCTCTACAAAGCCCAACTTTTTTCGGGCCAACCACAACTCACCGAATACCGTCACCTGATCCTATAATCCTGAAACTGATGACAATGAAGGGTATGATGGGAACAGAGAAGTCTAGGCAGAGGAAGAACCACCCAAGAGTCACTTACTAGCCCGGAAAAGCCATGAAAAATCCATGGGTGAGAGTGGCCATCGTCAGGATTCGAATCGCACATCTCACTCGGTGATAAAATGAGAAGAACGAGCAAAAAAAAAAAAAAAAAAAAAAAAAAAACCCTTACTGAATCGTGTAGCGTAGGTCGATTACAAAAGATATGGAGCATGCCAAGAGACTGAATTCCTGAGGTTGACAGTTTTCTAGGTATTATGTATTTTGTCGAAAGCTTCATGGACCCTTCCCTATTACCAAGATACGAAATAAATCAATGTAGTCTTATTTCTGTTGTACGAAAGTGGTGTTGAATTCAAATACAGAAGTTGTTTAACTCAGGTCAATTTTAAAAGCGTTATTTGTTATCTTCTTCCAGATTCAAAGGATAAGATAAGGGTGCTAAATCAATATGTAGATTCCATCGCTTTGTTTTACTGCATGCTGTTAATGACGCTGTTAATGACTGTATTTTGTTTCTGATAGAGACTTTAAATTACAACTAAGGCGAACGTTACGCAATGTCTGAACCCTTATGAATTTTATACTGCTCGCACTTAATTTGTAGTCTGTCCAAAATATAGCTTTAACATAGACATGAGGATGCCCTGGTTGTTTTACCAAACGGTTGCTACTTCCATTCCATCTCTAGTATTAGCATCTTAAGGACTGAAGCCTATCATTGAGGTACTCATGTGCAGTCTGAACACGTTTAAGGATATGCAAATAAGCAAACAAAAAGATCAACTACATGAAACTGAACTGCTCTAGAAACTCTTAAGTGGAGAGTAGAATGACGATCAGTGTTTACTAAAGGGAACACGGAAACAAAACACAAACACTCATACTGCATTTACGAGTCTAACGGTACTGAGATGAACATACAGTGTTGTTATACGTTCCATGACTTCATTCATTCAATCCCGCTCTTTTAATAACCTCTTTGAAGCCATTATACCTTCATTTCGTTGGAACATTCCTTCACAGCGTGATTACTGAACCAAAACAAATTGAAATGCGACATTATTTCTGACACACTGAAGCACGCAGTTCACGCCTATTGCTGGCTTTATTTCATTGATGTTATAGTGGTAAAATAACAATAAACAAACACTTAAAGCTGTAGCTCTAATAGAATAAAGAGAAGATTATAAACAACTTCTTTATATGTTGCAGATGTTTGCAAAAATATATTTAGATTTACTGAAGTAATTATTTGAACCTGCAGTTCCATTTGCGTTATCGCATTAAATGCAGGTACTGATATTTACACTCATTTTAATTTATTGTAATGAATCTGATGAGTATTTTTCAAATTCCTATTATATAAGATACAGTAAAGCTGAAAATTTATAAATTATAGCAAAGTTGTTTGAACTACTTCTTATACCACATGATTGTAAAATATAAGCGTTGAAATGCGAGATATAAATAAGATGATAAATCTCATGCTCTTCAATTTTATTCCATTTTGATGAGTGCTTTATAGTACTTTTATATGAGCGGTAGTCGGATAAAAACAAGTCAGAGGCCTGAATTATTGCCTCAAAAGGAATTCTTCAGAATCTGTACGCATAAATTACAGTATAGTTAACTTGGTCAATTTAATTTTTGTGGAATGGGATTAAAAAGCCATAAGGTTATCTATTCATAGATAAATTTGTTCGATCCATTTTATAGGGTTGTCCACTAGCCGTCCCTTTCACATCATTGGAGACAGAAAATTCGAAGTAAAATCAGGTTGACGTTCTGCCTGTACTATTGCATCCTAAGGCTTGTCCGCCTCTTTAGATCATGGGTTCCAGGGGCGTAGTGTTCACGGAAGTTGTAGTGGAGTTTTCCTTAAAAGTTGCATATTTTCCCTATTTTTTTAAATGTTATTTTACAGAAGGGTGGTGAATTCTTGACATTTGGAGAGTACTGTTCCCCAGGCCAGATCTATAGTACAAACTGAAGGTTTTGTAGTTCCGTTTAGAACTGCGCTTGTACTCTTGCTTTCTTTCAGCTTCAAATTGATCAATCAGCAGTTGTGACTTAAAGATTACTGGTAAGTTGACAACATAGAATAAAAGTGTATTCTAAGAAACAACAGTAAGAATATTTCCTGAAGTAGAGTATGAATTGGCTTCTCAAACAGATCTTTCATATATCATATAAGAATATTGGTTTTTATTTATCCTCGAATCAGCTCAACTGGATTTAAGTCAAAGTGGTACAGAGGAAGAACAAAATAATGCGTTCATGCTTAGAAGCAATTTGGTAAGTTTTTATGTTCTGATTTCATTTTAAATAGTTGTAATAAAGTTACACAACACAGTTTGGTAGAAAATGGATCAGAATTATAATTATTGTGTTGACCTGAGCAGTTCTGTATCACCGCGTTCCTTGTGAAGGAAAATGTAGCTAGATTTGAATAATAAAAAGCAAAATCCTTTGCAATAACAGGGATATTTGGAAGTAATTTACTCACGAACTGGTTGTTATAAATACCTATTTCC
>CM060948.1:124046781-124114281 GCA_030765055.1 Mantis religiosa | reverse complement strand
ATTTATGTGTTATCATCTTCTTTACCTCTTGCTTTAAGGATACTCATGCATCCATGTTATGTAGATGGTTACCAATTCTATGCAAATATTTTCGCAATTTTCGCAACTGTTAAGCATTTTGACAAGTATCCTGCATTGTAGGGGTGGCCAACCTTAGACCGTAATTTGGGCTCAGCAATAAATTTTGAATGGTCCGTCGATAGATCAGGATCTGATGTGAAGCTATTTATCAACAGTAATCTCACTAGAGGTATTGATTTACCTATAAAACTCAAAAATCAAGTGCGATCAACTCTCAGAATCAAAATAAAGTATTTATATACATAGGTATTACAAGAAATAAGCGCAAATTAACTTACTGAATGAATGGATCGAACTATTCGAATTCAATCAAAATATACCATTTCCTTTTTAGCTTTTTGGTGTCGCAATTGTTTTAATGAGATAATTCTGCATATATAGTGGGAAAAAATTAAGATATGTTAGTAAAGTAGTAAAATCATGCAAATACTAGGAGATGATTAAAATAGACAAATACTAAGGAGGTGATAAAAACAGACAAATGCTAAAGAGATGATAAAAATGTGACGTTGGCAGCCATGATTGGTTGAAAGATGACGTTCCATAGCGTCTTATTGGCCAAAAGTAGTATGACATAATGAGACCATCAGTTAGTTTAATACTTCTCACCCTTGCAAATGGCAATAATAAAATTACTAAACCACTCAGGAGTTTAAACTAACTTTAAATAACATTTTGGATCACGTACTTCTAATTTTATCGCATTTTATAACATAATCCTTCAAACCGATTTCGTGAATGGTAAATGAAAAGCAAGTTCATATTAACATTGTAGATCTTCAAAATGCAGCGTCCATTAATCAACAGTGTAATAAGAAGCAATACTATTAAAGTTTAATGCGCCTAATGTAACAATATACATGACGTCTCATAGCTAAAGCCGGTTTTTAAGCAGAAATTTCTAAAAATTTTGTTACAGGAAATGATTCTAATATATAAAGTAAAGACTATCTGTTTGTATAGTCCCCAGACTCCTTTCAGCGAGGTTTCCTAACCCGACATGGCATCAGCTTCTCATTATTAACGTGAAGAGTTCGCTAACACCCATTTCAAGTGCTTCAAGCTTTCAAAATTTCCTTCACATAGGAAATGGGCCATAGCTCTAAACATATGAGAATCTGATGGTGCAAGATCAGGGCTATTTGATGGACGTGGTAGCAGTTCGATTCCTTGCAATTCTTACACTTTGTACATTGTTCTTTGAGCTGTATGAGGTCCAGCATTGTACTGGTGGAAGAGAATTTTGTTTCTACTTACACCGGGTACCCCTAAAACTTTATGAACTCATTTTATTTGTTGAGAATAAACATTCGCAGTGACTGCACCTTCATTTGGAACAAATGTTCAAAATTTCAGACAGATATCATTATTTTGGGGCAAAACCGATTTTATTTTTAACGGAAACTTTGCAGACTAATGGTATTGAGTCACTGTTTTCAGGGTTGTCAGAGTTAAGTTAATATATCCGGTTTTCCTCATATGTGACTATTCCCCAGATAAATTCATTATCCCAGGGGTTAGCGATAAGCTGAAGATAGATATCAACTCCACTTCGAGCTTGATAATGTGTCAATCATGTGAGACAAATTATAGCTTCTGAACGATATTTAACTGTCTTAATATGGCAATATATGGTATCTTTTAAAGCACCAAGTTCTTCTGATAATCTGCGAGTACTTGTTTGTGGATTTATTTTCCAAAACTTTGAGTGAACTTGGGCTTTTCAAGAACGTTGTAAAGCTTTAAATTTTGTCTCAGTTATTGAAACACCAGAACCATCGTTGTGTTGCATGTTCACTAAAATCTTTACCTTCGACTTTACATATTCTTCGAGCTGCGGCAGCAACTTTATAATCTTGTTTCCAATAGGGCTTCAGAGGGACCCTAATATCAAAAGTTGTATTGCCAACTGCTGCTACCAACATACCAACAATACGGAACAATAACCATAGTGTCCTATAAATAAGTTCGATAAAATTAAAGCACATATACTTACCGATATCAATTCACTTAAAAACGACATTAGCTCTGGAAACTTGACAGTAGGAACAAAAAGTGTAAAATTATTTAATGCTCTTTCAAAATAAAAAAGGAAACAATAACAATAACTGTATAGGTACTATCAAATACAAGTATTATGTTTCAAAATATCGGCCTACAGCTGTACTTATCTAA
The DNA here is from genome assembly GCA_030765055.1 of Mantis religiosa. Lineage (NCBI taxonomy): Eukaryota > Metazoa > Arthropoda > Insecta > Mantodea > Mantidae > Mantis > Mantis religiosa. The sequence goes on along the minus strand of CM060948.1, from coordinate 124,112,025 downwards.
ATACTTTATTAATACTTATACACATTTTACACTACTAACGGGGACAGCTTGCGTACTGTGATTTGGCCGCGCCGTGGCTCAGTGGTTAGACCGCTTGGCTCTCACCAAGGCAGCCGGGGTTCGATCCCAGGCGACCCCAAAATGAGATTTTTGGTGTAAAACACGGCGCTGGGGCGGGTTTTCTCCGAGACCTCCGGTTTCCCCCGCCATCTCATTCCACCGGTGCTCCATCTTCATCTCATGTATCATCAGTGTCACCGCCTGCGGTGCCGTATGTAGTAAAAGCGGGCGTTAAACACTACACATTTCATTTATTGCGCACTGTGACCTCTATACTCTTAGATCATTATGGCTACACCACAAGAATTAAAAAAAAATAAGTGAAAAAAATAAAGAAGGCCACCGTTACAGAGACGTGCGGAAGTCCCTGACAGTTTCAGGCTCAATAGCCGACCCATTGCTGGGGCGGTCTACAGATCGACAATATACCCTCGAGTGCTCACTTGTAGAGACCCCTGAAAGGTGCGAAGAAAACGGATTGAAAGCCAAATTATGGAAAGCAAATCAGGTACTATGAAACCACTGCAATATTCCCCTACGACCAGATAAAATCACAACAAGCCTAAGGTTAAACTGTGCGGTCGAGCGAGAATCGAACCAGAGAGGTCTCGATTTCGAGCCTCACACGCTGCTGCGAGGCATTCTCTTGCTCTAAAATATTTGTATAATATCTTAGTTTAAATTTAAAATGTTATAATTCAGTTAGATAATAAGGGCTAGGAAGTTTGAGGAAAAATAATTTTACTCCTAGTGTCTGAAGATGATGCCCAACATAATATACGTTAATTATGTATCACTATAGCCCAGAAAATGGAGGATTTTATTTGTCCTTTTTGCCTTTTTATCTATTTTTTATTTATAGGCCCTTTACCAGAATTTTTATTTGTCCTTTTTGCCTTTTTAGCTATTTTTTATTTAAAGATCCCTTTTATAGCACCTTCATTTCTTCTAACGGTTTTGTTTAGCAATTTTAAATTCTGTTACCCATCTTTCCCTGTTCAACAGAATCTACAGTATATTCTAATTTCTTTTACCTAATACGCACTCCTAAGACCGACTACAGGTATCATTCTATTGTATTCAAGTCATTAGCACCAGCAGAGAACCTAGTAAACCCTCTCTTAAAATCCAGTTATTTTTCTCTATAAGATTTCACTCGTTTCAAGTATGCACCAATGACATCCATTGATGTGGTGAGGAGTTTTTAAATGTTTTTGCAATGTGCTGTCAGAAAACAGACAATCCTTTACATCTAAGAGTTTAGAGATGACTGTTATGATATACTGCAGTGTCAACTGAGGCAAGCTTCCGGAAGTTGAAGTTCTGTAACACGAGGGTGGTTAAGCCAAATATGATTTAATTTTATCTACTTCAATTTATTTCTCCAGAATGTCCACTACTAGTTACTGAATTAGTAGAAGCATTTCTTATAAGCAGTTTTTCTCACTCTACGCGTTGCATATCACTTGAATGTTACACTTTCAAACTTATTCATTCAATATCTAATTGGAAATTAGTGTATCAATTTGTAGGTATCACTTCTTTACGTCCTTTTTTCCAGTCTTTAGGTCCTTTTTGGGATACTTTTAGGTCTCTTTAAAGGTCTTTTTTAAATAATTATAGGTCATCTTCCTAGCCCTATAGATGACCTTTAAAAATATTAATTTTCTGATCGATGCTCCAAGTAGGTTGGGCATCCCTGCTGTATTGGTTCTCTATACCGTGGTAAGTGGCTATGACCGTGTGGCTGTTACATCAAATAACTTGTTCCCCCACTTCTCACCCCCACTACCGTATTTACCTCTGATTGATTCTCCCACGTAATTTTCCCATTTACATTGAAATGCTGTTACGCTGGACATTTTATAGCAGATGTTTAGATAAAAGTTCTGCATTACACACACTCCCCTTTATTCACTCCTCAAGCCATCAATTTACCACATTATCTAACTGACAGAGAAAATTGAGGCGGAAGGACGATGATGAAAGTGTAATGCCGAAATATAAGTCCAAGTTAGCTCTCATTCTTCCGTTCGAGATATGATGCAATTCGGCTTTTTTATTTTTTCCGTATTGAAAGAATTCGATTAGCCGACGGTGTTTCGTGACTATTTACGTCGTTGTAATATAAAACCAGTTTGACAAATTGCCTTCACCTTCAGGAATATGAATGAAGGTATAAAGCAGACCCGTGAACCTCGTGTCGTGAGTCATGTGATGAGATTATAATCTTCTTTTGCATCATCATCACGCGTTAAAAAGAAACTACAAACACTGGTAAATAAGTCAAACTAGTCGTGACATTAAACGAACCGGTTATGCACACCCATGCACATTTCGCTGCAGTTTTGAAGCAGGTGAAAACATAATGGAAAAACTTTCAATGAATTCCTTTTAAATATCCTATAGGACAAAATGATCATCACAGTGATAATGGTTGATAAATAACGACTTTCTTTACTAAGCAATTACAATAAGCACATGAAGTTTTGCATTCCACCCAAAAATTAGAGAGTAAGATTTCACCGGAAATACACACCTCCACTAAATAAAGATTTTAGGAGTTCCTTGGATGTTCGTTTTTCTTAATCGTGAACATCGTAACTCAAACATGACATGTTGGCTAAGTACAAATTTGATAATTGAGTTCAGGACCCTCCAATGTGTGTAGTGTTTAACGCCCGATTTTACTACACGCGGCACCCCAGGCGAAGACACTGATGATATGCGAAATGAAAATGGAGGAGTGGTGGAATGAGATGAGGGAAACCGAAGATCCCGGAGAAAACCCGCCCAGCGCCGTGTTGTCAATGGCGGTCACCTGGGATCAAACCTGGGCCATCCTGCTAAGACTCAAGGGTTCTAACTATTCGGCCACGGCGCGGCTAGGACCCTCCAAGGATACGACACTAAGGTTTAGAAAAAAAACCTCATACTCCAAAATACCTTTGAAGTGAACAAAATTTTCAGCATTAATTATTCATAATAGTTCTGATGATTTTGAATAAAACACAAAATTATAGCTATATTCACATAGAAAACGAAGTGTTCGAGGGTAATCTGAAAAGTTTCAGACCTCAACATGAAGATGACAGCACTCGTAAACAACATCTAGTGAATCTCGTTGTTCATCTGTTGACAGTTATTCACCAAAGTTTCAGCCATTTTGGCTGCTCAGTTGTTATGTCACAGTCGTTTGAGCGAGTTGATGTGAGTGTTTTTATAAAAATGGACAAAGTTGAGTATCAAGCTGTCATTAAATATTTGTTTTTTTTTTTAAAGGCAATATGCCTACGCAAATCGAAGATGAGCTGGATTCTGTGTATGGGGAATCTGCACCATCATTTACCACAGTGAAATTTTGAGAAGCTGAATTTAAACGAGACCCTAAGAGCTTGGGAGACGATGAAAGTTCGGGACGTCCAAAACTGCAACTACCGACGAAAACAGAGTCAAAATTCGCCAAATGGTGCTAGACGACCGCCGAATTAAAGTGAGAGAGATAGTAAAGGAATATGTCAAAAGAACATGTTTGTCACATATTAAATCGACATTAGACATAAGAAAGCTGTCCGCGCGTTGGGTGCCGCGTTTGCTCGCGTTAGACCAAAAATGTGTTCGAATGAACATTTCAACGCTCTGTTGGCGCAATTTAGGCGCAATAAATCCCAATTTTGACGCCAATTAATTACTGTAGATGAAACTTGCATACACCGTTACACATACGAAACAAAAATACAGTCCAAACAGTGAACTACAAAGGGGGGACCGGCTCCAAAACAGGCAAAGCTGTTTTTTTAGGCTGGGAAAGTGATGGCGACTGTTTTTGGGATAGTTATGGGGCTACGTTAATCGATTATCTTCAAAAAGGAAAAACCATTACAGGAGCATACTACGCATCATTAGTTGACAAGCTGAAGGCAGAACTTGCGGGAAAACGGCCATATTTGCAGAAAAGGAAAATCCTGTTTCAGCAAGACAACGCAACGTCTCACACCTCAGCAGTTGCAATGGCGAAAATCCACGAATTAAGTTTTGAACTGCTTGACCATCCGCCTTACTCACCAGATCTAGTGCAAGCGAATTATTTTTGTTCCCTCATCTGAAAGTTGCACTCGGAGGACAGAAATTTTCGTCAAATGAAGAGGCAATCACTTTCGTGAACAATTATTTTGCAGAGAAAAGCGCCGAGTACAATTTGGACGGATTACAGAGATGGGAATATCGTTGGGGGAAGTGTGTAGAGTTACAAGGAGACTATTGAAAAATATAAAACATTAAACATTCGGAAACAATGTGTTGCATGTTTATTAGGTCGGAAACTTTTCAGACCATCCTCGTATATCTTCTATTTTATGAGAATTGTCTTAAAAGTCTTCATTCTAGAGTGCTTTTGTCTCCTGTAACTGCTAAACCTTAAAGGATAGAGAAATGTTATAACACAAAAACTACACAATTTATTTAAAAATATTTTTGTGGTATTAACCAATTCATAGGCATTCTTTTTTATTGATTTACACCTTTTTTCAACTGACAGTCGCAATTCTTTATCTTCTTTTGTTTATATTTTGTGTTCAAGAAAAGGACCATCACCTGGCGACTGCTTTGGAAACATCTGACTATCGTTTAACTTATTTCATTCTTCTGATATAGGTATACATATACTATATTAGAGATAGATCAGCACCAGTTTTTCTCGATACTGAATTCTCGATACCGATATACGATATTTATCACGACACCCGATACTTCGATACTCGATACGTCATTTGTACCTCTAGTTTCAATACAACATAGAATGTCGGGAGAACTGTGCAATGCCAATAACATTAAATCGGTGCACATGTTTAATGAGAGAAGACTTAATGCCATCAGTTTTGTTACTTTTAAACTCTACATCAGACATTTAAAAGCAAAACAGTCCACTTAAATATGATTTTGTTAAACATATCAATACAAACATTTAGTAGCTTTTTTTATAGTTCTGAAAATTTTGAATTTGTTTTCCAGTAATACAGTACATTAGAAAGAGGTGACAAATCGCGTTGAGATACGCAGTACTACATTCCTGGCTGTTTCTCGGGCTTTGCAATGCTGTCCTTGCGGAAATAACATTTTGTGATTTTAAAATAAAATTAAGATTTCAGAAGCACCGATATCGAAAAGATATCGAGAGAAATGTCTGATGTATCGTTCGATGTCGATACCATGCAAGTTGTAACCGCAGTATCAGGCAGCGATTAGGAGGCGGCGAATTAATCGTAGGCAAATAATTAAAAAAGGAAGATAAATTAATAGAAATGCTTTGCTAAACTAATATAACAATCTTTTTATAATAATATGAAATTAGAATGATTAAAATAGCAGTTGACTTAAAGAATAAGAAAGGAAGAATATAATTTAATATATCACATATACTAGCATCCGGGCAAGAAAGAGAAAATATTCTTGTAAAAATCTGTACACGTCGCAGAGACAGGAAAGAAGAGCCGTTACCTTCTTTGTGTCAATAAAAGTTCAATGTCTAAAGACTTATATTCTTTCAGCTAGGAATGTTTTGGGACAAAGGACCTTCAAAAGGCAGTTGAGCATAAACGCTAAAGAGATTTATTTCGCTGATTTGGTAACGATGCATACCGTTACAAACAACTCAGGGTAGGCGTTCCCCAACTCAAGGTGGGCGGAACCTCAGTGAGTCACATGAGTTTTGCAAACCAATGCGAAAATTCGGAATAAAATGAGAAACCAATAATAATGTAACATTTGAGAAGGGTGAGCTAGTTTGCTCACGTGATAAAGTTAGAGAGGGGCTCAGAATAAGGTTCGAACTGAATGGTGAAGAGCAAGAAAGAAAACCCTTACTTACAAGTTGATGCTACGACAGGAAGAACGTGTTCATGTGCATTAAGAAAAGAAGCGAAAATTTCGAAATCTGAAAATGTTAGGAATTTTACTAACAGGTGGTCACCGATCCAAGTCGATGAACAAACATAGATTCAAGAATTAAACCAAATAATTGTACAACAAACCAAGTATCATTAATACGACTGAGTAGCCAACAACAACCACCAAAATCCATTTCCTACAACCATTCACCTGAGGATAAGGGAACTCATAGCTCCAATTAATTTAACTCTAGTATGCGGGTTTGCCACAAATATAGTGAGTATCGAGGTATAGCAAGTATCTTTAATACACACACACACACACACACACACACACACACATGTGTGTGTGTCTGTGTAGGTGTGTGTGTGTGTAATGAGCTGTGTAAATGAGCAATGATATTCAGAATTACATACAAGAATAAACTTTTATAAGAATACTTTCTAGAAGAATAAATAGAGAACGTTATGTGAGTGCTACACAATATTTTACATTACAAATTCAAACATACATTTAAGTGCATATACCTTTTAACTCTTGTTTCTGAAAACGATTCGTTCTGTTTACATGCAACGTTTTTCGAAACAGTTTATTTTCTCAAGAAGATCTATAACGATTGTGATGCAAATACCACATGTTTATATTTAGATAAAAAGTGTACATTTGAATTTTCTGGAAAAGGCTGTGAAATCAAATGCTTTAGAATGAGTTCAATGCTATTTAAGTGGTAGACCATATGAGATGGACAAACGCTTAACACGCAATAAACGTATATCTCTTTAACGTACGTTAATGTAAATAGCTTATATATAGCGCAGTCTTTCCAAAATGTTGTTATTGACTTCAATCTCACAAAAAGTTTATCACATTTTGAAGGATTGCCACTATTCAGTTGTTTCTCCCGAAGAACAGTCACCAGGTAGGTATTTGGGACAAGAAATTATTTGTTTCTCAGTTCAAAGAGACTAAAAACTCTTAACTTTTAAAATATATTTTGGAGTTTTGAATTTATGCGACACTTCAATTTTGACGTTTGGCAGCGCATAAAGTATTGACAACATTCTCTTAAAGTACATTTGTAAGGCTCTCGCAAGTATACAATTATTTTTTCTCAATCTTGCATTAGAACTTAGCAAATGTTGTTATATGTACACGTTAACTCTTTAGTTACATGTATTTGTTTATGTGATCAGAAGGCATTACTGCCTTCCTCTTAAGAGTTTATAAGGAGCATTTCACGATAAAGTGGTACAACTTAGAATTTTTTTTTCTAAATACTTTTTATTTTTAACTCAGGTAATATCAAAATATTTATTTCCGACAAAATCTTGGTGTCTAATTTTTCGCTGGGATACTATACCTCCCCTAACTGCTATAAATAACCAAGCGATGGCGACACGTGTCGGTGGGGGGGTGTCGCGAGTTCGATCCCCGTGGACCGTACTCTTTGATTTGTGCTTTTAATGGTTTCCCCTTTTCATTTAGGAGAGTGCTGAGGTACTTACTTTAAACCACAATTTCCTTTTCACAATATCTCCACACTCCATTTGCATATCATCTGAATATTTTGGAGAGATGGTGCAGATTCTTGCATGTTGTAGCCGCTGTTCTTGGCGCTGGGTGGCATTAAACTTCGGTATTCTCATGTGGGGGGGGGGGGGTCTGGAGGAGTGGTGACTCCACAATAGGTCCTGCCGTAGGGTTGAAGAATTCGTAACACTGGTTTGAGACTTTTAGACTTCCGCACTTCTCAGTAACCTGTCTACCTGTGGCCTTGTGGCCTTAAGGAGTTCCTTCACTTCCTCCCTTCATCTTGGGGGTGTTAAGCGCAATAGATTTGTGTATAGGTCGTAGTGTGCTATGTATGACCCTCTGTTGTCTATCCTTTACCCTTTTACTCTAAATAGGTAGCAGAGAATGTGAAAATATATTTTTCATCAATGGAGTTTCAAAACGTTTCGAATTTTGGGTGAAATACAGTGTTTCTTTATTTATAAAGTAAATAGAAGGAGCAAAAGCACGGAATCATATAAACATGAAAGTGAGTATGGATAAGCTTAGAATTTCTTTTTTATCGCTTTTTTTTTCTCAGCATTTTTAAACAAATATTTTTTAAAACAATTCCTGATTCAAGCTATTGCATTATCAATGCTTTTTTAAAATTTATTTAAAAGTTAGTATCCATCAGGGAAATCTTTGCATTTAATTTATGCTACCAGGTTGCAAATTTGCTACCACTTAAAATATAACTTTCATGAATAAAACCACCAAGAAATTATTTTTAAGAAGCTATTTACTAACATCCCCGGGTTCGATCCCAACCATGGGGTGGGGATTTTAGGTCCCGGGTATAGGACCGGTGCCCACTCAGCATCGTGAGGAAAGTGAGGAGCTTACGCTAGGTAAGCGACCCTGGTCACGAAAACCAACATTCCGGCTGGGGGATGCCGAGATGCTGACCACATCTCCTCCCCGTGTTGGTTGGATGATCGTCCACCTCTGCCGTGCGTAAGAGGGCGTGAGGGCGGCAGTTGGGTTGGTAGGCCTTGGCCCTCTAAGGGCTGTCGCGCCATGAGTTATTATATTATTTACTAACATCAGTAAAATATCTTTGTTTACCTGCATGGGAAGCGCCATGTAGCACTTTTTGGAAAGAACATAGTTAACATGTTATTCGATGCAAATAAAGCTGAAAACATCTGCATAGCGTGCAGATTCGATAGGAGCGGCCATTAACCTTTGATGGTTAACTCGACCTTGTGACCTGCCGCAAGGACGAACATCTACCGGAGGTATACATCATCTGCTGAAGAATCACCTCCTTAATTGGCACTGTTAAAAGGAGTCGCCGGAAGTGATACATCGTAAACAGAAATGCACTATCACGATCTTTTATCCAACCCACTGAAGGTATGTTCAGAGCTATCTAAATATACATACTTGAAGAATATAGCCAGTGTGTTTATATCGGTACGCTAACACGTATACATCTCTGTCTCATGCCAACTTACTTCTCATACATCCACACAGCCTAAAAGGTAATGCAATCAATGCTAATGAAATTAAGTTACTGCACGTAAATCTCAGATAAAGCATGATTAGAATTAGATGACCAACCAGCTATATTGCTTTATATAGGCGGTATAAATAATATATATATATATACACACTTTCATTTGTTCCATTTATACCCCACCAATAACTGCAATGGTCATATCGGCGGCCGCTCTCCTCTTTTTTGTTTGTTGTTTCTTGTTTTGTAATCCTCCAACGTTAAGTCATATCGGACGATGAATGGAATGGATGAAATGATGCTAAAATGACTCCGGTGTCCATGGAGCTTAGAGGTACTCGACATTCGTCTTACAGGATAAGGGAAAACCCCTGAAAAACCTTATCCAGGTAACTCACCCTGACAAGATTCGAACTCGGGACCTCTTGAACGTGAGGCAGACATACTGCCATCACACTACCAAGGCGGGCGCTCTCCTCTGGAACATATAGAAGGTGTTAAATCACGCACACATTCGCAGTCTCATTCACACTTCCAGACTCAGGGGAAGATGAGGAATTATCTTGGAGAAAAAAAAAACCACTCCCACCGCCGGGAATCGAAACCGGGACCCCTACCACGGTAGGCATGTGCTCTACCAACTGAGCTACGCTGACAGCCATTGTACGGATATTCTTGTACAATCACGTTCCAGGCAAATGACTTTAGCTTAGTTATGAAACGACCAGTTGCCAACTTCTGCCTCACGTTCAAGAGGTCCCGAGTTCGAATCTCGGTCAGAGTGAGTTACCTGTTTAAGGTTTTACCGGGGTTTCCCTTATCCTAAAAGACGAATGTCGGGTAACTCTAAGCTCTATGGCATATCCACTTTTAGACTAGGGGTATTGTCCTAATGGGAACCTCTACGGAGTTTACTGCGGCGGATTCCCGGGTTTTAGAGGGGGCATTCGACTCCCGAGTAGACCTCAAATACCTGTTTATGCTTAACTGTCAGATCAGCATCACAGAGGTTCATATATGATAACTACTACTCGTAGTAACCTTAGCACTTTATTCATTCATTATCATCTGATGCGTTTTTTTTTTTTTTTTTTTTTTTTTTTGCCTAAAAGGAAAAAAAAAATATAAATAAGATAAATAAACTATGTTACGTTTCACATCACTTTTCCTACCCCCTATTGTTTATTTCCTTACACTTCTACAAACTATTCTCACAAAACCTTATTTTTCCATGTGCGTCACATTAATCGAGCAGAACTTTTGGAGACGTAGTTTTATGACATATTTCGATGTAGGTACAAGGGGAATCCCCTTAGGGGATAGAATAAACCGAGTCCATAGTCAAGAGTTTAAACGCGGCTCGCTTTTGCTTTCAGGTTCCAGACTCTTTCTATGACATGACGATAAACAAGTGAATAGTGGGAGGATTTTACAATAGGTTTACAACGAATTGAATAATTTCACCAATATTTACAAATATCTGGGAAATTGCTGATGCCTACCACGAAAATATATTTTTGTACACCACGTTTTCGTCTTTCTTTCAACGGTTACCAGTTGTAAAAAGTGTACAAGTTCCTCTAATTGAAAACAGTTTCACAGACTATTTACAGAAAATTGGAGATACGTAGGTATAATATGCATATTTTTTTGCAAATATACTAAATATATGGCAGTATAATCAAAATCATGAGAACCATTTTTAAGATAATAAGCAATTCCAGAAAATATCCAATTTAAAGAGTAGTATAGAACGGGGGATTTTCTCGGAACTTTATATGTCGGATGCTTGAAAGTTGTTGAACTTAACACCAAGTTTGGTATTTATTCGATTTTTATATTTTGAGTAGTGCTGTTCCAGAAGCGCACGCGGAACTCTTCCTAAAATTGCGTGTGTGAAATTCTCTACTCACGTTTCTACGAACTATTCTTACAAAACCTTGTTCTTCTGACCGCTTCTTATTAACGCAGACAAACCGTCATTACACATGAATACAAAGAGTTGCAAGCATAAGACGAATGCAGTAAACCGGAAGCTCCCGTATACGAAATTAAGTCATAGAGTTCTACAGAAAACGGGACGTGTATTGTGACCATGTGTCAATCTCAGTAGTGAAATTTTTCCGTTATCTCCTATATAAACGGGAGTAAATGATGCAGTGAGCATATGGTAGGACTTGGATCACTAAAGCTCTTTTAACAGGCGCTAGTTCATTTGTTTCTTGTATCCTTCAGCCATATCATTTCTGTTTATGGTTCACCATTTTAAACATTTTATGTACTGCATAACAATTTCATTATTACATTGGCAGTGTTGCAATAATTGCTGGGGGAAGGAACTAACATAATAATGACCCATTTCATGTTCCATATAACGGTTGTGTATCACTGCTTCATGACTATATGAACCTATTACCGAGCGGGATGGCTCAGACGATTTTGTCTTTGGCCCGTATTCGGGAAGTCTGGGTTCGATTCTCGTGGCTGACCTACCTGACCCATGGATTTTTCGACGTTTCCTCTGGTCGCCAGGCGAATGCTGAGTGGATCAATTACATCCTCCGAATTTCTTGTCTCTCCATTTCATTTCCATTATCATTTCACATCATCTTTCATCTGGTGGCCTCTTTCAGGGCAGAAATGTCGGCGGGAGTCTCGGCTCTGCATGACAGGATGATATGCTACTTGTAAACACTTCCTCCATCGGTAGGACGGTTTTCGGGCTGACGTGGTGGGTGTTTTCCTGACCACGGCGGGTGGAATGCCAGTTGTGCTGGTCTGCCGGGGAGTTTCCAGCTAGTAAATAGTAGGGACTCTGAACTGTCGTGTCTCCTTAGGTCGGTCGCACTCTGTCTCCTTTCGCCACATCCTTCCTCACGGGGGTGCTCCTCTTGAAGCTTAGGTGCAATAAACCACATGTTTTGGTGTGGAACCCCTCCGCAATAATTCTAATCCTAATATGTAACTATTAGTAGTTGTTTCTTTATACATTTACACGTGTCCTAACGGAAGCTTGCAAATGTTTTAATGCAAAAATTAACGATTTGAAGTAGGTATTCCTTTAACCTGAAGTAATTTGGTGAAACTTCGTGAAAGAAATTATACGGACAGTGATCTCCACGAAAGAGTGTACTGTTTAATAAATGCAAAGGCATGTTTGGGGAATCGCTAGTAAACTAGGAATTATGGGCCAGTAAGTTTTCTAGTAAGACGTTTCTAATTATTTCTGCATATTGAAATGCTGATACGATGCTTAGGAAGATAATCGTGTTCACGAATTTGTTATTCACTTAACTAAATTCAATAAACAACTGCTTCATGCAATCTAATGTGCATTTGGAGCAAATATCCTAACCTTAACAGAGAAAGCCAATTAGCGGAAACGATGAGGTCACTCACGATGTTAAGTGGAACAAACCATACAACTGCCATTATTGTAATATTAATACTTGTGTTTGGCCTGTCCCAGTTGCCTACCATAAGAACACTCTTTATGTCTGTTAGCTTGCGAAGATGTTACTGGTACCTTGACCCTGGTCTTTTACTAGTTTCTTCTGCTCTCATTTTGAAGTAGTTATGTTGCCATTGAAAATTCTGTTACTCTTCTAACTGAAGCCTTTATCTCATGAATTAGGTTTCAGTGCAAAAGTGGAATACAGACAATGAAGGAAACCAATGTGCGTTCTAGTATTAATAAGTAATTCTTCTAAGGGTCTCCGAAACGGTAAAAAATGTATAAACAGGTTCAAAGTTTGAAATGTTTTACTCAGTCAGAAAGCAAGTATAAATGAATTAAGGAACTGCCTCTGTGAAAGTTAGCCAGAAATATGACAATTTATTTCTTTGTTGCAGTATTTTGATTTAACTTGTGCTTCCATGTTGTGAAATTGGTTTTTTAGTATCCATAATATTAAAGCCACAAATGAATTTTAATTAGTCCACACCGTTTAGGTAAAAAAAACTTTAAAGTTGAAATTACATTATTTTTCAATTCATTTTTTTTTCGGATATTGTTAATCGTCCAAAACGCTCCTTTGGCCACAGTTTACATAATTTATTAGCTTGAAATGATCCAGAGAACTTCAGCAATTACGGGTATAGTAACTTCTACATTGACTAAAATATTAAATACTTCACCTCAAATTACTTTCTAAAACTGAGATTTTTAGCACAAAAATTCCTTAACATGGGTATACAAATGTTTATCCTCTTTAGCTAAAATTAAATTGTACACTTTATGCTTGTATATTAAGTTCAAATAAAACATGGGGTAGCTATACCGATAAACAATGTGCTTAAGGAACGCTTCATATCACAATATCAAAAGGTGATGAATTACGAATAAAAATATCCTTAAAAGTTTTGCCACAGCTCGTTAACATTTCGTGCGTACTCAGTGGGAATGTATTAAAAATTCAAAACTATCAAACAAAACTATGGAATTTTAGTTATCCATAGTGAAATTCGACTTAAATGTAAATCCTCTACATAATATTTAGCTGTCCATGCGGAATAATTTGTTCCTTTTCGTACACTGAAACTTTCCAGGTGTGCAGATTGAACATATGCGAAGTTATGGGAATGTTTCTCTGTACTGATCTTGATAATCCCGAAACACCAAAATTTTAAAACAGACAATATTTGGAAATGGCTTTCACCGAACTATTCGTTTCTACAATAATATAATTATAAACACATTACTATGGCTAGATGCTAAATAATTGTCTATTTATTCCCGGCTTGCAATTAGACTAGCCCAAAAATAATGCCAGTTAATGTTGAAGAATAAATTCTTATGTACTATTTAAATGCGATATTCTGCTGTAATTTGTAATACTTTTTAAGATAATTTTTTTAACTTGGGTTCGTTGTATTTTTTTGAGTTAAATTAAAAGATAATTTCCCAGCTATAACACGTAGACTCTTATTCCAAGGCATGGTCTCGGACGATATCTTTCTTCCTTTCACGGAAATGGTTCACCAAATTGACATAAACTGTTCAATTTCTTTTTAAATGCATTGAATTTAATTCATGTTCAAAGTTAACATAAGCAGTTGAGACATAATTGAAGTAAAATTCTTTCACGTATCATCATAATCTTTGAACCATAATTTTTCTTTAAATATTAAGCTAAAAGTTTTTACGTCTTTTCACTATGAAAGTCGAAATCTCTCTTATGCCTTTCTTCTACTACGTGCAAACTTATTCCAACGCGTTCCTCTCCAGTGGAAGATTATTTATTTTTATCTACCATGGTAACCACAGGTTTCTTGTTGACTATGCCATATATATAGCGGCCAATACAAGCTTATTATTTATTTTTTAATTAAATAACTACACTTTCTAAACTCAATTTAAACATAATACTTTAAACATTATTCAAAATAATCTTAAATTCTAAACATCATAAATCATCTTAACAATGTTAACGCTTTCCCTTCCGAGGCTAGATTTAAAACAACTGTTACAATGTATTAAAAAAGGACAAATATACAACTTACACATTCAGTTGGAGGTATAAAAAGTGTATAATAGGCTAAATCGATCATTGTATTTTTTAAAATCTATTGTGCTGAAATCACCTGACTTTCTCTACTCTTGTGCAAGCTCTTCTTACAAAAGCTTATTTTTTATCCCTACTTCATGTTACTCGAGATAAACATTTAAGGATATTATTTTGTGACTAATGTTCTTACAGGTGCAAAGGGAAAAATCGGAATAATAGCAGGCTGGAAACGAAAGTCAAGTCATTTAAGAGCTATGCGTTGTGTGATGCTTTTGAAATTTCAAGTTATTCGCATAGTAAAAATACGTGTAAAATGATTAATAACAAGTTGCCGTTTCAGAAAAGTATGATTATCATAAAATTCAAACAAATAGCAATATATTGGAAAAGATTCACTCTAAAGATGATCGAATTGTACGTTTTAATGAGACCTTTTGTTTTCTGTATTAAAATTGTGTCAATCTCTTACGATTTATTAGTCACTCAAAACTCACCCAGTGAAGAGGACTTCTGAAGACATTCTCAGAAAATTCAGATGCACATTTAATTTTTAATGAAAATACCTTAGGCATATGGTATTTTAATAAAAACTGTTAGAGGGATTTTTGGGAAAACAAAATTTTAGAAAACTTCTACAGGTAATTTATGGGGAAGATTTCCTTGGAAAACTTGTGTCGCATCCTTGGAAAAAGTAGGACTTAAATACCAAACTTTGTATTATATCCTCTTTTCGTATTTGGATTAGGCTGCTGATATTCGCGTACACAAGCATACACATGAACCTTTTTCTAAAAATTCCTGTTTGGATTTAGGGAGTCTCAAAATATCTATTAGGTGAAATCTTGATATCCATCTTTTGGGAGGAATACAATACTTCCTTTATTTTCTATTTATACGTGTTAAGGAAAGTAAAAACCTGACCGCTATACTATGGCTTCGAAATTCAATTCTCTTTGGATGGCTATCAGACTCAAGTATATGTTGCATTCACATAACTTTCTCTACTCTCTATAAAATTTTACGCCTCGGTAGCGTAGAGGCCATGAGTTGCAATCTCGGTCAGGGTGACTTACCTGGATAAAGACTTTTCCAGGGTTTTCCCTTATCCTGTAAGACGAATGTCAGGTAACTCTATGCTCTGTGGACCCTGGGATCATTTGAGCATCACTTCACCCATTCTATTCATCTTCCGATATTACTTAACGTTGGAGGACGTAAATTAAAAAAAAATTACAAAAGGCTGTTTCTCTACTTCATGTTAATCGAGATAAATATTATCTTATTGATAATTGCCCTTGTAGGTGCAAGAGAATATGGGAATACCGTAGACTTTAAGTGATAGACAAAACTTTAAAGAGCTGGTTGCTTAATGATTATTAAGGAAATCCGTTCTCTCTGCATGAACAAGAGATGAAAAATCGAATTTCTTCCCTCGTAAACGAACTGAAAATAAAACAAAATTTGGACATAATCTGTGTAAGTTAATGAATAATTGTGCTCCATCTGAAAAACTCGCACACTCTATCTCGAGCCCTGTCATCTACCCCTACCAACAAACACTTGAGCATCGCTTGTACAATTGTCAGCGGGCTGACTTGATTTGGACTTCCATCCGAGACACATTACATAATCTTCGTCCAGAAGAATGCTTACGTTCGGTACCACAGCTGGTACAACTGCAGTTTCGTTTCAAAGACACGAAATTTCATAATTTTGCAGTGTGGTTGGTTGCTGGTACACTACATTGGCTGCTGAAAGTACGGCGAGGAGACACTGTGTTAGGAAAGCACTTACGTATATTTTTAAATGAGCACAGATGGACCTCTATACGGAAGAAACCTTGCGTTCTCTGGAGCCATACATTTATCACTTGGAACAAATGCAGATCTAATAACCATTTAAGTAAATAGAGCTCTTCATATTGTCTCACAGTACAAGCCAATAAAACAAGAAATTTTATAAACGACTTACCCTGTACCCGTTCCCGTCTTAAAAAAAAAGTTATATATAAATAAATAAAAAAAGTAAAAATAAAAAAATAAAAATAAATAAAAGAAAATAAGGGGAAAAAAAGAAAAAAATACATACTTCTACCACGGCTTGTATCTTTATATCGGAAAGGTTTAAATTAAATGTGTACAGAAGTAGTTTAGTTATATAAATTCTGGTAGAAACAAAAGAAACTCAAACGTTTGTTGAATGTTTAAAAAAAAAAAAAAAAAAAAAAAAAAAAAAAAAAAAAAAAAAAAAAAAAACAAGGCCTGTGCTTTACCGAAGTAACAACTGAGCATCGTTGTTCATACTCTTAGTAACTGGTGTATTTCACTGCATCATGACACCTTTATAGCTGTTGTCTTTCCTTATCATACATACATGTTTATATTTGCGCTTTACTTGTGTGTTTAAGCAACTCAAAGAGTAATTTCAAGATGCCTAAAGCAGATCAGCTTGACACCGCAAACTCGTGTAAATAGTGAAATACTTACTTCAAGCTTTGGCTAACCTACAAAATACAATTGCGGGAAGTAGACTGCATAAAATATATTAAATGTTCTGTTGCAACGTCATTCGGAAGCACAAGATAAAATGTGCGAATAATATTCAAATAGATAATAACTAATACCTTTGAGAAATGGTTCAGTACATAAATAATGCATTAGACAGAAATTGTGTGCCTTTAGGAGCTCTGAATTTATGGGTAGCAACGTTTATCTATATAATATGATTTACTAGTCATGCAGAAGTCATCCAGAATGCAGAGGATTTCTAAGAAAATTCACAGAGAGATTTACATTTCATTTGCAATGAAAATATCTTAACAATGTGCTTATTTTTTTGGAAAATAAAAATGTTAGGAAAATCGTTCATGAAAGGTTTAGTCTGGGTTGGTGGCATTTTCTTGTAAATCTTCAAGTCACATTCCTGGAAGATCCTGAGTTTAAATACTCACTGCCTCAGGTTAGAGAGGTCCCGAGCTTGAATCTCGATCAGGATGTGTTACCTGGATAAGATTTCTTCCGGGGTTTTCCCTTATCATGAAAGACGAATGTCAGCTAACTCTAAGCTCTATGGAGCGTGGAGTGATTTAAGCAACATTTCATTCATTTCATTCATCACGCGATACAACTTAATGTTGCAGGACGTAAATTAAAAAAAAAAAGTACTTTTAGCTTTTGAATTATATTGATCACACACACCTACAAAAAACGGATCTTTTTCTAAAATTGCTTTTTTATCTTCTAAGTCAGCTCAAATCATGTTCCCACTGCAATCTCGGTATACAATTTTTGGGCGGAGTGCATTATTTTCTTGCCTATTATGTACGGTGTAGAGAAAATAAAAACCAGTGACTTTCAATTTGACAAAGGTAAAGGTATAGGGAAATTAAGCAAACAACAAGGAATATCTCTGAAATGATTTAATCCACAAAAATAATATGATAAAATTAAAGATAAATAAAAATATTTTAGATATACATTGTGTGTTTTTACGCGCCTTGTATTTTTTGTATATTAAATTTTGTCTGTATCTAACGATTTACCACTTATGCATGCCATCCATGAATGAACAGAACACTCCCAGAAAATTCAAGATATTCCTTTGTCACGAAAAGTTTTTAAATATTTGGGACTACTAATCATAAAATACATTTTTGAGATAATCAATTTTTTTGAAAACTGTTCCATCTAACGGGTAGTTTGAGGCGGTGGGATTTTCTTGTACACCTTCATGTCACATCTTTGAAAGATATTGCACTTAAATACCAGGTACTTAATTCATTTTCTCGACCGCATGTTGACTGGATGGAGTGGAGTTTGCTGTCCCACTTCCATTCAATCAGAATCGATTCATACCTAACTTTACCCGATCAGATACATCAGAATAAATCACAAGGGGTAAATCAGTAATAGGAGCTGGTTCAGCTTCACTGCTCTGATTATCTTAGTTGCGGTGACAGTTTAATTATAAAATGGACTACGTATACTTGAGGTCATTCACTTGCGACAGTTGTGCTTTAAAGAGAGTAGTTTACCACTGTTCTATAATCTGTTAGGTTACGGACGAGGTAATAATTTAACGGCCTTGTACACTTAGAAACAGTCATCTGTTGTAAATAAAACCTGCTATGAAACCCGTGACAGAAAGGTGCTGAGTTGTAAGCAACGGTAAGAGAATTATTCGTGGAAACAATTTTTCTGAATGGGACAAAGAATTGTTACTGAGGTTGGTTTATCCTTTGTCTCGAGCAATTGCGGTTTGGTTAACAATGTAGGAAAAAATATAGACCGAAGCAAATCCAGCTGCGTTAAAAATTGGAGGGACCGTGCGGTGCACCAGATCACGGAGGCAGTTCTTCACGTGCTGCAGCGGAAACCAGTAACCAAATTGGGCGAGAAGAATTGCAGGATGGGAACAAGAACTCAATCCACTTCTTCATATATATCTATTTCTGGTTGGTATAAACATTAAACGGTCCTCACTTTGGTATAAATCATTCCTGTTCATGTTCATCTGCGTTTTCCGTTGACAAAACAGAAAAGTTTCTGATTTGGTTCTTTCCTCCTTCTATTTTAAAAAATAATTTTCATTGATTAAGAATATTGACGGGTGAAATTAATTTGTTTTCAAGAAATAACTTATTTCGATTTTGATATAAAATAACAAAATTTTATTTATTTAATAATATGACTGTAAAGATGACACAGAACAATAATAATTAGTAAAACAACTAGTAAACTAATAACTAACAATAATTAGTAAAATATAAAAATGTAACAGGTAATTAAACATGTCAACACCTTATGTGTACACTCACATGAATTTCTCTATTCACTCTTGTAAAAATTATTCTTGAAAATTACTTGCTTCGTGTTAATCCAGATAAAGGTTTCTAGAAATGACTTTATTACATATTTATAAGTACAATGGAAATGGGGTAATACAGTAACCTTAAATGATATTCAAATCTTAAAGCTGGTTACTATGTGATGATTTTGATATTCTGTTCTATTTGCATGGCGAGGGCATTAAATAAGAACGACTTCCTATTTGAAAAATGTTAAGTATTTAAAAAGTCAAAGTATATTATTAAGAATATTTCGAAAACGGTAATCTGTACAAAAATGTACTTGTCATAAACTGTATGCTTTAAAAAGATCTACATTTTTTGTGCAGTAAGATTTCGTCAATCTCGTACGGTTTATCAGTTAGGCAAATGTCAGTCATAATGAAGAGTTCTTCAGAGACTTTTCCTAGAGCATTCAAGACATGCATTACATTTTTCATGAAAATGTGTTTTAAATAAAGTATTTTAATATAACTACTTCCTTGGGGCCATTTTTGAAGACAACAAAACACTTTCCCTTCAACAAGTCGTTTGCTGTTGATGCACTTTCTTGAAAATCGTATGACATCCTTAAAAGGTGTCACTTGCATGCTTAAATACCTTAACATTTATTTTGGTGTTTGGTATTTAAGCAAATTTCATTTTTGAGTTATGTTGTTCTAAGATACACACAGTCTGAGAAAGACATACTTCCGAACCTTTCTATGAGGTTTTATATAGCTAAGAAAATCCAGATTGTATTCCGGTTAAACGTCAGTTTAGAATTGCATGGATTTAACTAATAAAAGACGGAAAAATATGTTACTGTATAATTATAAATTATAATTAATTATCGAATTTAATAGCTAATTTTGTGAGCTATTTCAGGAGTTTAGGCTATTTCTTCATATTTGGAATTCTGAGGTCTAATGATCAGACATCGCCGTATGTAAGCTTGCGTTCAATGGCAGGTTCAAAAACCAGATCGTGGGAAACGAAATGGAACATTCCTGAGCATTTCATTTGTTGAATGTGATGTTCGGTTGCTGGGGAGAAACACAGATTGTTTCTATTGAGTGGGTGCAGTGAATCAACTAGTTGCTGATTTCGATTTTGTACGCACGAGCCAAAACATCGACACGAACTTAAACAGCGGTTTCTTACACTCTCACAAATATTTGCAGTGTTCTTAAAGACGCCCCTTTTTAAGCTCATTTCAGTTTTCCTGACACATTTATATTATATTATATTTATATTATATAGATATAGATACAAGGAAAAGTTTAGTTATAATGTTTTCCTTCTCTACATTATTGGGTATTAAAGCTGAAGAAATAAGCATTCGTTTATCCAAAATTCGATACTGAGATTCCGAAAGAAAATATGTGTTTTGAGACTCACTGAACCCCTCCTCAAAGGTCCGGGCGTTATAGTTCGGACCACTATTAGGTACAATTAATGGAAATTATTTGTTCTTTCACACTAGCCGTGTGTATGACGCACTATGAAAGAGTAGAGCCAGACTGAAAAATTCAATGCCATAGCCGGGATTTGAAAAAACACGAGTCAGTTGGAGGATTTAATGTCATGTTGGCACGTTGGCCACAGTAGCTCAATGTGTTAGAGCGGCTGGACGGAGACCAGAAGATCCGTGGTTCAAATTCCGGCTATGGCATTGATTTTTCAGTCTGGCTCTACTCTTTCATAGTGCGTCCTACACATGGCTAGTGTGAAAGAACAATTAATTTCCCTTACAATTTACTTCTTAATATGTTCGTTATCTTTTATTTTCTCTAAAGAGACTTTAAGGACGTGTTTTTTAAATATTGCCATGGAAATGAGAGGTAACATATTCCGTAAGGATCACTTCATTCTTAATAATTATGTAAGCGAACGGAATGGCCCAGGCGATTTCGTTTATGGTCAGCATTTGTAAAGCCCGGGTTCGATTCCCGTGACCGACCTACCTGACCCATAGGTTTTTATCTAGGGGGTTTCTAGGCGAATGCTGGGTAGGTTGCATTCCCCGAATTTCCTGTTTCTCCATTTCATCTCCATTATCAATTCATGTCACTACTCATCTGGTGGTCCTTTCAGGGTAGAATTGTCGGCGGGTATCTCGGTGCTGCATGGCAAGATGATATGCTCTGAGTGAACCACTTCCTGTAGGTCGGTTACCGGTCTCCAAACCGGCTGATGGGACCACTTCCGCACCACATAGGGGAATGTCCGTTGTCCTGGCCTTCCGGGGGAGGTTTCCATCTAAGTAAATTGTAGGGCACCTGCCCTCTGTTCATCGTGGCTCCTTGGATCGGCCACTCTCTGCCTCCTCTCACCTCACCCTTCATCCCGGGGATGACCCACTTGGGGACATAGGTGCAATATATCAAGAATGGTCGCAGTGTCGAATCACCTCCATAATATTCCTAATTCTATTAATTAAGTAACTAGTAAGTCATTCAATATAGAAAAAATTACTCAAGAAAACACGTCAACCTGGTCAAAATAGATATGCAATCCGTATTAATAAACCGCCTTACTGATTTAATAGTTGACAACATTTTTCCCGTTTTGTGTTTGAATATCTCAATATTTTAAGCAATACAGTTGTTTCTTTTGAGTCATGATAAAAATATAAAATCTCTGGATCAGCCATTAGCGATCAGCTTTTCATGCATGTGAACGTTCTAGTTAATTGTACTTCGTACGGGCTCCGTAGTGGCCACAACAAAATCCGTATTGAATTCATTGGGGCAAAAATTTATCGCATCCAAAAAAAAGCAGACATATGGAAAAACAAACCGTTTATGTAAATTTATAGGAAGTTATAAACTATCTTGGGTACAGAAAATCTGTGAACTTAACACATCGGCTTTTGTTTTATCGAATCATAATAAAGCCTTCAAAAACAATTAATTTGATTAAACAACACAGATGTATTACTTATGAAGCTCAGAATTAGTTCGATCGTATACAAAACAAACTGATTTATATTGCCAAAGAGATAACGAGAAATAACAGCATACACACGTAGCTGCTTCGGGGGAAGGAAAATTTAAGGGAATATAAAGTAACTAATGACATAAAATGACACCTGAGATGTACTTGAACCATACTTTCCTGACATTTGTTACTGCGTACTTCCATTGTTTTTCAGTTATACAAAATTTCAGTAGAAAGAACAGATCCTCAGATAATTCAAAATATAAATTCTATATATTGCACAATAATCTTTAGCTGGAATGTTCAAATAAATACTGTTATAGCAGCCTTTTGAGAGAACAAAAAATGGCGTGATTTTCTTTCTAGTAAAGCTTTTTTACGCAGAAAGAATTTTCTGTAAAACATCTTCCATATTGGAAGCTACGCATTCGAAATGTAGCAATTAATTTATGACACAGAGGCAGTATGTACTAAAAGTAATATTCACATGACTTCCATTTTCGTCCCCCCAAACACACACAAAACGTCCAATTTCTAAATGTATTTATGAAACTGGTAACTTTTGGTACTGTAATGCTTCTGTGTAAGTCGCGATATTAAAATGGCTTTTACGTAAACGGATGAGTGGAGAAAGCAAAAATACGAAGCTTTTGATTCCAGATTTGATACGAAATTATCTCCGACAGGCAATTTTTGTTTCTGACACTTATTTATACTGCGCTACATTATACTACAGGATGATTTATCCCATTCCACCCAAAAATTCGATTCCGAAATTTAACGCTCTGAGATTCCCTGAAAACGACGAAGAATTTTTAGAAAAAGATTAGTGTATGCTGTGTGGGTGTATGTGACTGAATGCGTGCGTACACGTGTATGTGTGTGTGTATATATGTGTGTATGTATGTATGTATGTATGTATGTGCCTGTCTTTGAATAGCATAACTCAAAAACAGGGTCCATTAAAACCAAACTTGTTATTTAAGTTTTATATCTTCCAAGAATGCGACTTCATTCAGGAAAGTCCCTACCTTAAACAACTCTTTACATGGAACTTTTTTCGTTAGTTTTTATTTCGTTAAAAACACCTAATTTGATTAAAATGTCATATAAGTATTGACGTGGAATTGTCGGTATATCTTGGATTTTCTATGTGTATTACATGAACTTCCCTTTGATTGAATTTTATCTAAAAAGGGAATCTTAAAAATTAAACTAAACCTTACTTTACTGGGAAGGGATTAGGATTTACTACGGAGGGGATTGGGCACGGAGACCAGTCGTGATCCATTGTACCTATGCCCCCAAGTGGGGCACCCCCGCGAGGAAAGATCAGGCTAAGGGACAGAGGGCGGCCGTCTCAAATAGCAACGGCAGTGCAGAGGGGAGGGTCCCTACATTTTCCATAGATGGAGGCCTCCCCCGGCGGGTGAGGACAATGAGCGTGCCCCCTCCCATGCGGCGAAACGGTCCTAGCAGCAGGTTCGGAGATCGGCAACCAAGCTACCGGAGGAGGAAGTAATTTTCCTTAGAGCGTATCATCGTGCTACGCACCACCGAGACACCCGCCTGAGAGAGACCACTGGACGAGAAATGGTGTGAAATGATAATGGAGTTGAAATGAAGGGACAGAAAATTCGGGGGATGTAACCTACCTAGCATTCGCTTAGCGACCCCGGAAAAAACCTCAGAGAAAACTCATGGTTAAGGTAGATCGGCCACGAGAATCGAAATTGGGCCCCCCGAATGCAGGCCACAGACGAAACTCTCTGAGCCATTCCACTCGGTACTATACTGTGAAAAATTTGGAGCTAATAAGACACAATTTATGTCAAATTAACTGTCTCGTATTTACAGTATTAGCCGTTTTCGAAATATTCCATTCTCCAATTATAAACATTTCCTAAGCGTCACATGGCATGCTTAAAATGGTGCGATTGTTTTCTTTTCTATTCTTTTTTTAACCTTTTCGTTTGTTTCTATAGCAAGAACTTGATTCCATGAAACATTTGAATGCTGTTTCACCGAGTTGAGACCTTCTTGCTTAAGCCGGAATTACGAGTAAAATGAATTTAACATAACTGAACTAATGTGACTGAAGCTAAAGCTAAGAAATGGTGGTAAACTAAAGCTGTAGTTTAGCTTTCCTTAAGAGAACTGGAATTACTCTGACTGCTAGTCATTTTTATTACTTAATGTCAATGCTTCTGTACATTTGGTTCTGGTTAATTATGTGAATTAAACTTAATGTAACAGTAAGAACATATTAAACTGACAAAACTTTAAAGTTACTCCTCGTTAAGTCACCTTGAATCAATTCTAAGTAGCTCCATTCAATGGCTTTAAACTTTCATATTACATCACCTTAGAAATTATATCCGAGCAAATAGAACGAGGATGGAAGTATCACTATGAATAGTGGAACATATAATGGATACATATGAGCTTCTCATTGGTAGAGAAAGTGTTAGCAATGCATCTGGTAAGATTTTTTAAATAGTTACAGGTTGCTTTAATCTGGAGACTTTATTTGTCACTTTTATGACAATGATTTACTCTGCAGCAATAAACGTTAACATCCTTCTGCGTTTACCGCTGCCATTCGCTTCCAGGTATAGAAAATACCTCAAATGAACTCTCACGCTTGAGTGATTTCAGTGCCAATGTTATTTTACGCAGAAAACCTCATTACTCTTTATGTTCTAGCCTTTCATAAACTGCTATAATGGGGACACTCGCAACTACATAAAAGTAGGACAGCAAAGCATTTCTACGTTTGATGTAAGACAATTGCTTTTTGTTTGTAAAAGATTATATAATTCAAGGCATAGAGCTGGCCGAATTCTGTATAATACAAACCGTACCATCATCATTGATCCATTCTGCAGTCCGTTTTATAATTTGACTAACATCGCAACTAAGGTTTTCAAAACAGTAACCCGAAACCAACTACTACTGTGTGATTTGTTCCCCTGATTGACTAAACGTAATATGAGTCAATTTCTACAAGATGCGACAGTATTCTTCATTGGCTGAAGTAGAGTTCGTTGTTACCCCGCTTCCAACCTGTAAATCCAGCTTCGAATTATAGAAGATATACATTATTACAGATTCCCAGATACCGTTGTGCATTTCAAACTTAAGCATCGTACACTATTTTTGCACGATCTTGTTCTGTATTATTTTGAATGGATTATTAATGAAAATAACTAATAGCATAGGTAATTTCACGAGTATTTTTGAAATTACTGATAAATTCACCAGCGCCTACATTAGCACATGAATGAAACTTAACCTCACACGTGACGGCATACATGATTAATAGTTCTTAGCTGGAACATATGATAATTGCTGAGCGATAATTATGCATGATGTAAATTATCGATTTAGAGATCAGTGATTGGTTAGTATTTGACGAATCCTAGTATTTGATTGATCTATACGAGGGTAGTGACTATGTGTGAAATAGTCTTAGTAATTGTTACTTTAGATTTCCGGTAACCAGAGCTGCCAACCTGTTATAGCTTATTACAAATACCATGGCTTAGTAAGATTCTCTTTAAGGGGCTTTTAGTCAATTGTTTAATGATTGATGGATTGACTCGAAGCAGGTTGTTTGAAAATAATAATGTGGGCGACAATAAAGCTTCATTACTTCAAGAAAAATATGAAGTCAAAGTCAATTCTGAAGACGTAAGACACTGAAGAGGTACGGAAAATTCCTTGCTTATTTTTCACAGTGGTACGTGTATACGTAAACATAAAAAAGAGCACGCTTTATGCCTCTAAGGACAAATAAGGCAGTGCAAAATGAAGAAACTTGCAGGATGAGCTAGTTTTTATGAACTTAAGAGTACTCTCCTCTAAGTGTGTAGCTTCTATATAATTACAGTGATTCTCTTTGTCTTATTTCAACTGCCGTAAACCTAAGAATGCTTATTTCCTTCCACACAGTGTGTCTTGTGTTATCCTAGTCTTTGTGCACCAGTAATTTCTCTGAACCTTTGAAATCATCTTTCTTATGGGCATTATCATTCTTCGATTACATCCTGGATATCATTCTCTCTGTGGATGCATCCCGTATATCCTCCTTGTCACTGATGGCCACCATACTTCTCTCCATTAAGTATACACACGAACATGTCTGAATTCATCCTTTTGCGAGATACTTAGAGAATTACTGGAATGACAGGTTTGTCAAACTTCTAATCTTCTTTTAAAACAGTGCATCTGTATAGAAATTTGAATGTTAGAGTGTATAGTTTACTCTATAATTCTCTTGCCTTTTGTCAAATATATTTAGACAAGTACGCACTGTATATTGCTTTTGAAAGAAATGTTCAGAATTTGAAGTTAGGTCTTTGACGGGCTCAATTTATGTCGACTTATTTAAATCTTGCGTTCTAATGTATAAGTGCATTTAATGGAACTCCTGCAGTTCAAGAAACGTAAATATTGGAATTTTAATGCTTTGAGTGTTATACACCTGCTGTTATAACCGCCAGATCGGAAACACATTGAAGGAAGTAACTATTTATTTTACACATTTACATACAGAAATTAGCTTCCGTTTTGACAGAAAGGAAATTATTTGGTTGAAAAGTGGAACTGTTTATTTCAGTTTGAGCAGAATTTTCTATACTACTGAGTTGGTTTAGTTAATTCCGAATATTCTGTATAAATATTTTCTTCTGTGCTGTATCAATTTGTCAAAATTTCCAATTACATTGATGCCTCATTTTCACTAGAATCCATATTGCTTCCATCTTTACGACTTGTGGCACTCTCATTTAGTGTGTCAGGTTTGCAAGAAGCACTGCCATCAACCTAACAGTCAAAAGTTCAACTTCTGGTTCGTGACATCCGTGTTGTATGAGGTATCAGTTTCACAGGGAGAATAGCGATCAACATAATAGCTAGAGTTCAACTTGTGCTTGTGCCATATCGTGTCACATTTACATAATCATATGGTTCTTGCGTGCTGTCATTCTCTCCAAATCTCGCCTTGTATCTTCGAACCGGTTTCGTAACAAAGCAGGATGAATATCTCAATGCTAATAGTTCTGCATTCCCCCGGGAACCAATGTTGTAAAATACCGATGAACCAAAGTTTGAACCAATTTGTCACCAATGCATCGGGTGAGAATCATGTGGATACCATAGAAAGATTAACCCACTTTTGAAGATACAGTTATTGCTCTTACAACTGTATCTTCAAAAGTGAATGGCATTTCAGTTTAGACCCTTTGTGTCGGCCCTATGTTCATTACTCTATGTATACTTGTAACATTATTTATTTATTCACTCATTTATTTACTTATTTATTTACTCATTTATTCACTTATTTATTTACTTATTCATTCATTTATTCATTTATTGCTGAAAGACGGAATTGTTTTGATTTGTATATCATTTGCATTGTCAAAAATTTGTATTACATCATATTGACATCTTCGTTTCGTAGCACTGAGAATCTGGCTTAGATTCCAAACTTGGTCTACACAAGACAATTGGTTAGTTCTAGCCGGGTCAATTAGACTCCAAAAACAAAACAAAACAGCAGCAGAAATCATACGGAAGATTCATCGGGACGTATACGAAAGAACTACGAGTGATTCAGTGCAGTTCAGAGACATCAGTGCATCGGTCAGATGCATCTTCAGCATCGTGTAGATGCGTGTGTCGAATGGTGAGAGGGCACGGAATCCATTTTTAAATGTATTCTGTTGCGGAGCCTCTATTAGTTGTTATTACGAATTCTGAAACTGAGTAACAAATTAGCTTAGATGTATGGAACTTTAATTCATAATTTAACGCATTATCTCGCAGGATGTTTATCATCCTAACGCTGCGAAATTAGCAAAGTTGAATTTTTCGTATTTTGGATTAGCAGTATTACTTCTGCTGTTTGGATTTCACATGCATCGTAGATGCTGGAGCCGGGATAGCATGCGCGACTCACTTTCGGGACATTCTGCAGTCAACCAATCGGATCGAAGGTTTTTCGTCGTTTTCCTCGGTCGTTAGACAAGTGCTGAGTTGGATAATTTGATTCGCGAATTTTCTTAACACTGCTTTCGTCACTACACTTCTTCACCGGCATACTAGGCGTTGAGCTGATCATTCATCTCAATAAGCTGTGATCCAAAGTTTGCTTCACAATCGAGATGCTACTGACCTAAGGCATTAGCTTGCAAGTCCTTACGTGTTTAAGTGCTCCAAGAAGGAGGGAAATCCCCTGAAGAAGAAGAAGAAGAAGAAGAAGAAGAAGAAGAAGAAGAAGAAGAAGAAGAAGAAGAAGAAGAAGAAGAAGAAGAAGAAGAAGAAGAAGAAGAAGAAGAAGAAGAAGAAGAAGAAGAAGAAGAAGAAGAAGAAGAAGAAGAAGAAGAAGAAGAAGAAGAAGAAGAAGAAGAAGAAGAAGAAGAAGAAGAAGAAGAAGAAGAAGAAGAAGAAGAAGAAGAAGAAGAAGAAGAAGAAGAAGAAGAAGAAGAAGAAGAAGAAGAAGTAGAAGAAGAAGAAGAGAGGAGGAGGACGAAACATCTTCCACGCTAAACAAGATACAAAGTCAAGCACTCTTTTGTCAACAGTATATTATAGTATAATAGGAGTAATAGTGTTAACAGAAGAGTAACGACAGCAGAGCAATTGTTTAATGCATGGCAAGAAAACGTTTTGAACATTTCAAGGAGCCCCAGTTTTAAGTGAACTATTCTCCAGGTTCTGAACAATTACCAAAGGAGAGTTTAAAGATCATTTCAGTCACAATATCTGAGCATTGGTGAATGTAATGAATATACCAAATACTAATTTCTGATATTTACATTCCATGAACGAGTTAGCAAATTACGCATGAACTCAATGGAAAGATTTGAGGCTTTTTTTAGATATATTTCAAATTAGTTCAAATAATAAGAACCTAAGGTAGTTTATATGAAGAGTTTTATAAAATAGCTACGATTTCCAAAAAGAAAGGAATACAGTTTTTTTTTTTACCTTGCATCTAATTGGCAAAAATATTGCACTGTAACTAAAAATCCTGTATAGAAATTTCACTAAAAATGCATATTTTGAGGACTGCCGATTCCAGAAAACACACAATTAAAACAAGATCTGGATATGCGTGTATGTTTGTGAGTGTGTGTGTGCGTGCGTGAGTAAACAACATAGCTCGAAAAGGAAATGTCAGATAATAGGAACTTGGTATTTAAGTTCAATAGCGATTTTCGAAGGATGTGACATGAGAAAATTCTTCCATCCCAAATTATCCCTTTTCGAGAAACCTTTCCGAAACTTTTTATTTTCCCCAGAATAGAACATTTTTGTTGTTGTTGTAATTTACGTCCTCCAACAAGTCATATCGGATGATGAATGGAATGGGGGAAATGATGCTCAAATGAGCCCAGCGTCCATATAGAGCTTAAAGCTACACGACATTCTTCTTTTAGGATAAGGGAAAACCCCGGCAAAACCTTATCCAGGTAACTCTGCCTCTTGAACGTGAGGCAGACACGGTACCACGCTACCGAGGCGGGCAACAATTTTGATTAAAATACGGTATATTTAATATCTCTATTTTACATGACCCATAAGAGATAGGTGAAAATCTATCACTTCGAAAATACAGATTGTAGATCTCTTCATAACACATAATTAAAATTAACTTTTTGTAACATCAGCTATTTCTTATATAGCGGTCGTTATTATTTCGACATTTTTGAAGTGATCGTCATTCAGTTGTTTCTCACGATACCATGGAAATGGTAGATACAGAATTTCAATTCCAGCATACACGGACCCTTTTTCAAACATCTGGCTATTGCTTCGGTTTCCTGCGTCGAGTCCTGCCCTACAATGAAGTGTGTCGCGAAACATTTCCGTTGACGTTTATCTCATTAATATGACGTAGAGAAATAAGGTTTTGTAAGAAACGTTTGTTAAAATGATCTCAAAATAAATGATAGCGTATAGAGAAAGCCCTGTGTGAATATAACATCAATATGTGCAACTAATTGTATAAAATTAGTTCTATTTAGTTCAAGTGCACATCCATGGAGTCAATGCTAAATGCTAATTTTAAATTGCAATGTCTACAAACCTCACAAAAATATCACAGCCCTTGCAAGTTAAAAAAAAAAAAAGATTAACATATGAATACATTTCTTAGAGATATGCCAGCCCTCGTAACCATGGTCGTTGGAGCGTATGTCTCTAGCGTTCCGCCGCGTAGACGGTCGCGGGTTCGGGTCCCGCCTTGGGCATGGGTGTTTAAGTGTATAGTGAATATCTGTGAAACTAGGGAAAAGAGGTAAGAAAATAGACGGAAATAATTTAAAAATCAACGGTTAAATAAGAAAAGGAAATATATGTATATATATTCTCTTACAAAAAAAAAAAGGACAGACATGATGTGGGTAATATGGCTAATATCCATGAGCTGTGTGCACAAAAGTGCCATTTTCAGAACTATGTTAAAACGTTTAACCTTATCTCCATTTAATTACCGACTTGTTTATGTTATAAATTATTGAAATAAATAATTATTAAGTTAAAATAACTCTTATCACGGAATTATGATAGAAGAATTTTTAGCTCGTCCTTTCCATTGCGTTGTCTTCTTTATCTCCCTTTACCTCTTTCTGCCTCAATGATTTTCTCATACTCTTTTGCTTTTTCTACCTCACTTTCACCCTCTCTGACTCCACCTTTACTCCCTCTCCCTTTCCTTCTTGCCCTACAAGCATCTTTTCTCACTCTCCCGTTCATTCCCGCTGTTCCTCTCTCTCTGTCTGTCTGTCTCTCTCTCTCTCTCTCTCTCTCTCTCTCTCTCTCTCTCTCTCTCTCTCTCTCTCTCTCTCTCTCTCTCTCTCTCTCTCTCAGCAACGTACATGCCATGTGATGTCTTAAAATATGTTAGCAACGTACTTGCTCTATGGTTTAATAAGATTTTAAACATATCTTAGTGTCTCACACGTGGATTACTGATCCATGTTATTCAGAAAGTGACGATAAAGTACCCATAACTGTATGCCAAACTATGTAATTGTACCTATGCAAATACATTGTATTAACAAGAAATTGACAAATTTTGTTAAATATTCTTCCAATAAAGTGCCCTAAATAACAGTCCTTGCCAGAACATGTTCTACAAAATCTATTGGGGAGCACCGTTTTCAGAGTTTTTTTGAGTTCGTGCCACATAACCACGGCCCGGATTTTGATTACCTAAAAATATTCGAAACATTACCTTTAACTGGAATCTAAAATTGCTAAAAGTGGCGTAAGAGTTATAAAATATGATCCAAAAATCAGATTTGTTTGATTTGTTAAAATTAGTGTACATAAATTAATCTGTACTTGAGTATAAGTATATATAGAAGTAGAAAGGATATACTAAGAATAATGAAGACATAATGTAGAAAATTACTTTAAAATATATTTGTTCTATAAACTTTTTGAGTATTAGGAAAGAAAATTAATTAGAAAAGAGAGATTGACTCTATAGATGGGGTATGAACCCATTAGCTTAAATTTAGCTTACTTTTCTACATTTTGGTGTAAGGTGCACAACAATTTTTGATATTTTAGGATTACAGTTTAATTCTGTTAAATGTAGTAAGACGATAGTAAAAGTAATAAAATTACAATTGTTTTCTGAAACAACCTTAAAAATCTGTAACGTTAAACCTTTTGAGTTTTCAGATTTTACAAAACTATTATGTGCAAATGAAGGTAGCTTTACAGCCTAGAAACGACACACGGGTAATAGCAATTGTAGACCCTAATTTACGGAAGGCTGGAAACTGATGTCATTCCTAGTAAGTATGAGACTGTAATGATACCTGCTCCCTTGACAAAGGAAAACATTGAAAGAATTGTGTATTTTTATGTATCAACTCTAACCCTAATATACCACTGTGTAAAATAGGGTTCATAAATCTGGATAAATAAAAAAAAAAACATTGAAAGGCAAGCAACCCCTTCATGACTAACCATTAAATAAGAATGATTTTTTTTTTCAAGCATGAGAGTAAAGAAAGTACAAATTACCCTAATTTCTCAGTTGGGTAATGACATTACTAATACAACAACCAAATAAGGACTCAGACACAAAAGGTAACAAAATAATGGCGTAGAATCGATACAAACAAAAAATATAAAATTGTACCTAATAACAAAATAACGTTATAAATATACATTTCTATGGACTAGGACTCATGATAAGCGCTTATATGCACTTTATCAATCTCTATGATGTAATAGTCAAAATATGATATGTAATCAGAATTAAAAAACTGCTCATTATAAAGGCGCCTTGTTACATAAGACTCGAAAATCACGTATCAGCAATCACTTAGATTACATAATTTTTGTCTCTACAGTAAACTACGTAATTTTTTATGTTTCACTATTAGTGCGCCTATTTCATTGTTTGAAACAGATGCTCAACATGGCTCACATTATGTGGCATCATTACCAGTCACGAATCTGATGAGTACTCGAGTGCAGGGAACCGGGCGTGGTCCGGTATAACTGTGCAGGGGACATGTTCACGGTTGGAAGCAACCACTGGCCACAGATAATGTCACGATTATTACCCATCTTAACCGTGGAGAATCCAAAGAGTAGTTCTTATCCGGGCAGATGCTCTTAATGGAGGAATAAGGCATTCCTTAAATGTTCTTTGGACGTTATAATCAAAGGCGGAACACATGTTATATAGAGAGCCAGCAAGTTACGTTACAATGTAAGAACACAGTAAATATCTCTGCAGCTATAGGCTAGGATACTGCTTTCGTGATCCAGTAGGACCCTGACCACAATACAGCTTTCGTTATGTCACGCTGTGGGTACATATTTAATTTTGAAGTTTGTGTTTTCTTCGTGAAATATTTAATTATGCTGAGCATTAAACGTTTAGTTTTATTAAGAGCAGCGGCTATGTAATCCATAATGTTGTGATTGCATTAAATGTACGTAGTTTCAGTGAAGTATTCATACGAGAGATGAAGTTAAATATGTTTTGTGACTTTTCAATAAATTGTATTTATCTGACTTAAAACTAACCAGAAATTGTACATCCGTTACTTCTAACCATTAATTTACCACTATATGTTTTGGACTTTACTTCAAGAAGTTCTAAAGGGCTCATTTCAAATTTTAGTGTGATTTTAAGAGGGTTAATTTATTGAATAACATCTGAAGTGTGTAATTTTCCAATGCACACATAAAAAAGGAAAGAAAAACTAAACTAAAGCCTTGTCAGAAACTAAATACGTTGTGACATAAACATTTATTTTTTAAAACTAACGGTGGAATTGAAACAATTTGAAGTTAAGCAAGAACATCTATATAGAGCACAGAAAAAAAAAAGAGAAGAAGCTTTTAGTCTTTTTTTTTTGGGCTAAAGTGCGCACAGGTCAGTTACATAGGTAACGCGGCTGAGGCTATTATTATTATTATTATTATTATTATTATTATTATTATTATTATTATTATTATTATTATTATTATTATTATTATTATTATTATTATTATTATTATTATTATTATTATTATTATTATTATTATTATTATTATTATTATTATTATTATTATTATTATTATTATTATTATTATTATTATTATTATTATTATTATTATTATTATTATTATTATTATTATTATTATTATTATTATTATTATTATTATTATTATTATTATTATTATTATTATTATTATTATTATTATTATTATTATTATTATTATTATTATTATTATTATTATTATTATTATTATTATTATTATTATTATTATTATTATTATTATTATTATTATTATTATTATTATTATTATTATTATTATTATTATTATTATTATTATTATTATTATTATTATTATTATTATTATTATTATTATTATTATTATTATTATTATTATTATTATTATTATTATTATTATTATTATTATTATTATTATTATTATTATTATTATTATTATTATTATTATTATTATTATTATTATTATTATTATTATTATTATTATTATTATTATTATTATTATTATTATTATTATTATTATTATTATTATTATTATTATTATTATTATTATTATTATTATTATTATTATTATTATTATTATTATTATTATTATTATTATTATTATTATTATTATTGAGATACTCATCTTTTATTATTGTATCAGTATGAATTTATCCTCTGCACGCATGAGATGCCCTGATTTCGATCACAGTTTGTCAGGGACTTCTCAGTACACCTGAACAGATCAAATCTTTCAGAAATGTTAGCAATTAAATACTTCTTGAAATAACGTTTTCTGATGGTTTATAGTGAAATAAAAAACACAGAGTTTGTCTTTGAGAACAATAACATACTTGCAAGCAGCCTCTTTCAATGTATCGACTATCAAAATCCGGAGAGCTTCAGTTTGGTTCTTTCAAATCTTACGGATGAAAACTGTAGGATTTAGTAAAACATTCATGAATATTCTTAGGATTATATAGAATCATCTGTAAAGCTTACTTAAGATGTATCTCATATTATTTGTTCGGGGAAAAGTTATATCTGGGGCTCCAAGTATTAAAGGAACTTCTCAATTACCAAATAACGTTAAACATCCAGATTACGTACCTCTTTCTATTAACTGTCAAATGACATTTGTCACACTCATAGTCGGAGGTATTTGTGTATTATGAACTGTTTAAAGAAAATTTAATGACATAAAAATTAAGAGTATTTTTCAAATCAAGAAATTTTTGCAGTTCTTAAAAGCATTATATTGAATAACTTATAAAGTGTTTGAGTTAAAAGTCAGACTTAAAATATGCCATAATACTCAAGTGTAAAGCAAATTCAAGTAATATTCCTGTCATTGCAGGTTTTAGGAAAAATAAGCATGGGTACTCAGAAATGCATAACTGGCTAAAATAGAATTAAAATAATTTGGTGCATCCCTGCTACATATTAAGGATCATGTGAACTACCATGTTTTTCCTCACTTGGTTGTTTTTTTTTTCCATCCTGTTTTCTTCGTGATTGTATCAGGATCTTCACCCAATTAAGAAATACCTAGTTTAAAGCTAATACATCATACAATTCTATGCACAATGTACGCTGTAGCCAACAAACGCAATTTTCAAAACAGGTTCACACTGTACTACTGAACGATTCGTTCAAGTTTTAGGCTTTGTCATGCAAAAACTTCTAGAGAGGTTCTGAGTTTCTTAGATTTCTAAACATACCTAACTAGGTCTCAAACCTCATTACGTGGAGTAGACAGGGTGTGGTTAAGGCGATGAGTCATTTTAGTTACGGGAGATTTGTTGAATTTGCGCCATGTATCAGAAGACAAAATAAATACTGGGGATGTCCATTGCCTGACAATTTGTGTAAAAGGGTTGCCAATAATCTTTCTCGATATTCTATATATTGTCAGAATTTCTTCCTATTGCCATTCTTTAATAATTCTGTGCTATCTATGTATTTTATTTCAGTCGATCTATCATGTTCAGAATTTAATCTTTTCTCCGCCTTTTCCCTTTTATAATCCTTCTGTAACTTTCGAAGTTGAGCCCATTTGATTTTGGACACGCCTCATAAATTTTTTTACTCCTACATCTCTATAAATTTTGCTCTCTTAAGCCTTTTTAAACCCATTACTATCACCGTCAGACAAGTATTTTATCAGACTTATGCAACGATTAACTGAATATTATAACAGCCCCTGCTGCTTTCATCTTTCCATTAGCACCTAAAAGTTCGCTTAGTTAATTCAACATTAATTTTATGAATTTTGTTTTGTGGACACCACTTTTAACATGTCTAAATTTTAAACATTATTTTGTTAGAGGTACAGCACCTATCATCTTGCCAGTGTTTATACCTTTAGCAGAACTTACCCGTTTGCATTCATGTGGGCCAATGGGATAGTTTCTCATATTTGCCAGGAACGATCTAATGTTAACGTCAAAGCATTTACATCCCACTTTCTAACACAACTTCCTTTACTATATTTTTCATAGATATTTTTGTATAATCTTATGTTATGATTTAAAATAACATTGAATGGAATCGTATGAATTTGGCAGAGGATTGGGTAAATTTGTTACAGCACAGAAATTCCTTCCTGCTACATAGCCTCAAACAACGGCCCTCGTCTAAATATATACGTATACACTCATATACATATATACTCATATACATATATGGTATTTGAACCGATGAATAATACTGCTGTTCCTACTCGCAGCTCATACATTTAAAAATTAGTCTAGTAGTTTATATTTTCCTGTAAATAAAATCCTCATACATTGTATGCTATTCTCATCACAGTATTTGCCGCTGCTTCTTCTTCAACTACCCTACTTTTACCGCTGTCGTGGTGTTTGGGGACTCTTGTTTCTCTATCCCAGTGTTTCTCAAACTCTTGTGCCTCAAGGAACCCCTTATCATCTAACAGCTTGTTTGCGGACCCCCATAGTTTGACAACTCAATTTATATGAATTAGTCGACTTTTGGTTGAATTTATAATTGGAATTTAAATAACTACTGTATGTATAATTTAAGATATTTTCTTGTATATTTAGTTTTAAATGTAATAATACATAAAAAATTAAAGTTAAACTAAATAAAATAAACTTGTCTATAAAATATACTTTAGTTAATATATATTAAAATTGGATTCATTAAAATTATTTCTTTCTTCATTTTGAAGTAAATGTTATACAAGTTTACCTAACTAGGTTTTTATTTAACTTAAGCCTTACATCAATAAAAATTTGAAATACCACACTCTTTGGATTACCCGAGGATTAATAACACTAGGCACAACATGTTATAAATCTTTTTTCCATGAAAAGAAACCATTTTTATATATAAAAGTTATTCATAGTGTTCTGAATCCAGCATTTAACCATTTTAACAAAGTTAGTATTGGGTTACTAAAAAAACAGTTTATGTGGGAAAAGCTTGGAACTTTGTTCATTGGAATGTATTAATTTGAAAAATGCATTTTTTTTGGATTGAATAAGCTCAGTTAAGCTAGGCATAATGTTGATGATCTTTACTCTTAAGTCAGTTTCTACAATGGCAAGTCTGTTTTTCTTCTTTGCTCGTACAGATAGCTGGTTGGGAAGGGCACAATATACTTAAGCGTTTTGGTAGTAAGTTCATTAAATTCACTCTGCGCCTGAATCAAAATTTTGCAAGCTCATTTTCCTGATATACAGCCTTCCACCCTTTGCTGTTAAATAACTCTTAGTTGGTCCTGTTGTTTTTCCGAAACTCTAACAATGTAACTGCGCCTTTTTTCTATAAAGGATACTATATCCACTCATTTGGATCATCTGCCGGTGCTGGAAAGTACTTCCTCTAGGGTTTAGATAGGCCATTCAGGTGTTCTACTATGGCTTCTTCCATATTTTTAGGCAACGTTTCTTCTGATGAAGTAAGAAATTGTTTCAAAATAGGAAAGGAGACTAAGGATTTTTCTTCATGATCTTTCCAAACTTGAAGTTTTCCTATCACTGCTTCAATATTATCATGAACCGTGAAAATATCTGGTTTTGGTCCTTGCAATTTTTGGTTTAGTTCAGTTGAGTGTGAGAAGATGCTAGCTAGATATGCCAATTTGCACAACCATTCAAAGTCACAGTCGTTCGCTGAGGGGAAGCTTTTCGTGTTTCCTGTCGCAAATAAATTCTCACGATTCACAATTTCATTAAAAACTATCAGGACAATCAAACACTATCGCCACTGGCTTCAACGCAGCGAGAACGACTGGTTTGTTGTGCGTGCGTACGTGCAGCTAGGCTGACTTCACCCGCACCGCAGCTAACTCATGCTCAGTACGGTTGCGTCGTTGCTATTATAACGCTATACACTACACACTCCCAACTGTTACGTTGATTGCACCTCTCAGCTGCGTCACATTGTTACGACATAGACGCATAGAAATATTAAGTAAAACGTATGTATTTCGACACCGAGCAAACAAATGATTCAGTAAATGCAATTTAACGTTTTCTATAGTTTTAATTCAACATTATAACTTGACTTGAGGGACCCCTCGCGGACCCCATGACACTCCCTCGTGGACCCCCGGGGATCCGCGGACCACACTTTGAGAAATACTGCTCTATCCCTTATGCCTTTAGGCGTTGGGTTGAGGAACAGAAACCCTAGATCAGATAGAGAACCCAGCATGGGTGATCAGCCTGGTTTGAGACTGAGAGAAGTAAATGATAGAATGAGGGGTAAATGAATGAAGGGAAAGATGATAACGGACCAATTGGTTAAATGATGGCGGAGGAAACTGAAAATCTCGGACAAAACCCGCTCTTGCACCGTGTTCTCCACCACAAATCTCACATGCAGTCGTCTGAGCCGCCTTGGTGAGAATCAAGTGGTTTAACCACTCGGCTACGGGGTGGCCCTCATCACAGCATTTATACTTAACAGAATTGCTTAACAACACCTGAAAATAATTAAATATTTATTATGTGGTTTCCATGACACTCGCATTTATGTCAATGTTACTGCTGTTGGTTAGCAACTATTTTCCTTTTGGAATCAGCAACCTGTTGTGCATTGTTACAAGAAATACCACACCCACATCTTTAACCCATCATCTATATTGTTCACAACAAACCAGTTACACCAATTACAACTTATTTGAACTTTCTTTATGGATATCTTTTACGTTTCTTATTTAGTTTTTCATTGCTAGACGTCCGCAACAAAACCTTGTTTTCATTCCTGCATACACAGCATCTAAATAACAGAAAATTACAAACAAACAAACAAGCAAACAAACAAATGGATACTAGTATCTTTAGCGGTGGACTAAAGGTTGTCCAAAACCTAATCAGTAACACAAATTTCTGTACTGAATGTATTCAACACATGAATTTATACAAGTATGGGGCGTAACTTCTTCTGTCAACATGACATTTAAATTACATTTAGAACAGCTTTACAAAAAAACTTTATTAAAAATCGCTTTTGGTATATCACATAGCAGAAGGCGGAGATTAATGAAATACATACGCACATACACACAATCAAACAAAATAACTCCATAACGCAATGTCTACGAATTCTGCCAATAACAGGATAGTTAACAGTATTTTGTGCGTGTTTATTCCTCTTTCGCCATGCATCTGTTTCACTCTAGAACTCAACTGTTCTGCCGGATGATTGTTGTCGATGCACATTTGTTTAATAAGCATGTGCTATAACAATGTCATGAAGAACGAAGAGGAAACCGTTTTTTTTTCGAAATAAAATTACAATCGGAAGATGTTTTATGACCATGACGTATAATATGAGCTAGAACTGGAAGTTGTTTCGGGCAAGATGGCATCCGGTTATTTATTGAAAATATAAAACCAGTGCTGTTTGGTTGGCGTTTATCAGTGTTGGTGTTACCGAGCGGGAAAAACAATTTTTATGATCTATTAGTTTTATGGATTATATAAAACGCTCTTAGATACTGCTCTCTTTCGCTAAAATATATTAAGAGATTTATGCGCTATGTGTTTCAGATTCTTCAACTAAATACCAGGGCGAAGGGAATCAAGTGACAGGGTTTTCCTTCATGTCTTTACTAGGTGAGTTCACAGCTCTAATTGCCTTATTGAATTAGATGTGGATATTATTATTATTTGTCTCTCCAGCTTTTTGTACTGCTTCTCGTTTTCCTCCACTCTCTCCCTTTCATTACACCTCGTTTTTCTCCCTTTCACTTTCCTTTGCCTCATTACTACTTCCTTCTCTCTCTTTCTTGCTGTCTGTTTCTGCAATCTGAGTTATATAATAAAGGTGATTTTCCTTGGGTATCAATACAAATTAAAACAAATAATACAAATTAAAACCTGTCCTTTGTGCAAGCATCCGTGCCAATTGTCCCGCACCGATATACGCCACAAAACCAAGAAGATGATATTAAAGATGAGGACACGGAATGAAACGGAAATGAAGATAGGAAAATCGTGGTAGATGAGTAACTACCCCAGCAGTCCCCTGCGGACCAGGAAAACCACAAAAAAACCAAGATCAGAGTGAGTGGTTGATGGGATTCGAACCTAGTATCTCCTGAATACTTGCCCAACTCGTTGGCAATTAAAGCACTAAAACAGTATTTAAGAAACTTGTGTCTCTTCCTATGCTTGTAATGCGATCGGCAACTATGTGATTCTTGTTGTAACCGGCTTAGGTACATACATAGATACTAGTGGCTAAATATTGTGAAAAATTCAATCGCAATGCTCTAAAGGTTTATTACAAAAATTATACTTTAAGGTTTTTGCTCTTTAAAGAGTAAGCATTTAAGGAAAAAGTTAATACTAAATGAGATTTATCAATATTTACATTCTTTAAAATATATCTGCCACATAGTACATAGAGATGGCAATGCGTTCCTTCAAATATTTCATCGGAAAGCATATTTTGAGTTCTGATGAATAATAACATTTTTAGAAAGAGGTCCGAATGTATGTGTCTGTATGCAAACTATTTTTATGGGTTTGTAGCTGCAGCTCGAATGTGGAGAACGAATCGTCAAGTTTAATCCATTTTAGCGCTCAACTACGGCTTAGGAGACATATTACACTTTTCTAATAACACCGAACGCGATCACATAACGTAAAAATAGTTTGCCTCTTTACTACCCGCGTAGTATGGCTACGCGGTAATGTGCAGGGTCGTATTCTGGAGGTCCGAGTTCGATCTCTGTTGCCGTTCACTCTTTGGGCGTTTCTATAGTTTTTCCTGATCGGCTAGGCAAATGCTAAGGTAGTGACTTCAACCAATACGGTAGATATGTTACATTTAAAATTTTATATCAATTGGTTTGACAATATTTGTATGAATGGGTCACATTCGAACCGCTCATATTTAGGAGTATATACGAATACTTTAAGCCATATTTATTGATTTTTAGTACATAGTAGTTAGAGAAAGTAAAAAAGTAAAACGCTCAAAAATTAGGTACGGAAATGTTACTGGAAATATACATAAAATAAATGCTTTGTAGTCCCCTGTAGCTTGCAAAAAAAAAAAAAAAAAAAAAAAAAAAAAAAAAAAAAAAAAAAAAAAAAAAAAACGCTTTTAGAATATTTTCGAAAATTTTCAATTCACATAAATGGTTCAAAAGATTTCTATTGAAATACATATATTTAAGATATTTTCATTATAAATGAAATGTATATGTGGAAATTTTCTGGTAAAAGCATCTGAAGTCGCCTTCATTCTGGAAAATTTTTCGATAATTGGTAAACCGTAACTCTTACTGTACTTTATAAGTGCACAATTTATGTCAAGTATATTCTTTTGTAGAGGTACCCATCTTTGAGATGTTCCTTTTTATTGATTTGAATTTACAAATACATATAGTTTTGTCAAATAGGAAGTTCATGTTGTTTTTTATGTTCTGGCCAAGAGAATGGCGTGTCAAAGCCTTTATCCAACGACCACCTCTTAAAAGTTTTGACTGTAGCTTAAGACTACTACATATAATCCCCTATTCCCAGGAAATATATAATAAAAGCATTTCTACAAACCTTTATTTCAATTGACATGAAATTGATAGAAGAGAAAGCATTTTTAAGAACAGTTTGCACAGTAGTGAGGTGCACTTACAGAAGCCGACAGAAGTATTCGAATAATATAACATGTAATATTGCACGTACTATAAGTACTGTAATATTTATCTGGCAGCGTTGAATTGTTAAACATGTAAACATTAACCTTTTGTGTCTCGCAAACAGTATTTAAAATATCACTTTGAATGTATTTATTACACGACTTGTACTGTATTCTAAGATTCCTCTTATTGGACGGCATAAGTATTCGAACGTACCCAGTTGAACAGAGAGAAAGGTGGTTGGACGTACCCTACACGCTCCTACCACACAGTAGATGTGTTTATGCTATGCCTCGAGACAGTGTGCTCAAAGTCATTCAGCCGATTGTGAACTCACAGGTAATATGGGATGTAAAGGTAAGGATCCAACGGTGGCAGAGTGGAATATCGTGAAAAATATGTACAAACGAAACAAATCTCTCTCTGATATTGCCAAAACCATTAACAGAAGCAAAACTGCAGAACTGCAAACTGCAAAACAAACACATAATTCAACGCTTCAAACAAACAACTACTGTTGTAAATAAACCTAGAAATGGCAGCCCTTCTAAACTCACCACCAGATGCAAGAGGCAAATAATACAAATGGTGAAGCAGAATCCGAGAGTCTTTGCATCTGAGATTAGAGGATGCCTTGAGCAATATTCTGGCACCGTGGTTCACACCAGAACAGTTGAATGGGGTTTAAATAGTACTGTGTACAATGCCCGCATTCCTAAGAAGAAGCCATGTGTTAATAAGGTGAATACGAAAAACTGTATAGAATTTGCTAAACAGTATGTGGTGAAACTATCAGAACTTTGGGCTAAGGTTCTCTGGTTGGACGAGAGCAAATTCTGCTTATACAAGAGTGATGGACGTCTTAAAGTGTGGATACTGCCAAATAAGAATAGGGAGCCTAAGAACTTGGTAGCTACAGTGAAACATGGTGGCAGTAGTGTGATGGTATGGGGCTGTACAGCTTCATCTGGCTGTGGGGAACTGGTGTTCATAGATGAGATCATGGACAAATTTGAATACAAGAGGATTCGTGAAAATAATCATAAAAAGAGTGCAGAGAAGCTGGGACTAGGACATGATTATTACTTCCATCATGACAATGATCCGAAGCATACTGCTGAAATTGTAAGGCTTTTGGATCTTGTACAACACTCCTCACACTCTGAAGACACTGCCCCAATCTCCAGATTTAAATCCTATAGAGAACACCTGGAAGGAACTCGAGGAGCGTGTGAGGAAGCATCACATCAGAAGCAAGGATCATCTGAAAGAAGTTCTTCAAACAGAGTGGAGAAATATGGACTCTGCAGTCACTAAACAACACACACAGACAATGCCCAAACGATTATCAGCAGTAATTCAAAGAAAGGGGATCATTACTAAATACTAGTTGTTCTCTGTTCGAATACTTATGTCCAGATGTAAATTAACCTTTTTATTTCTCCCTGTAGTGCAAATTAGTTTCAGTTGCGATTTATGAGTTTATATGTTGAATGGAAGGCTCAAGTTTATTTTGTATTTACGTACGCTTACTCTGCGTAGCTTTAAAATGATATAAGTAATGAATATGTTTACGTTCGAATACTTATGTCGGGCACTGTATGTGTTTTAGAATCCCGAATCATATAAACAAAATAATCCCTTCTCAACATAAACAACTGTTTTAAATAGCAGCGGTGTCTAAAGTATGCCGTGAAGGTATGCATCAAGACTTTGCTGGAATACTAAACACCCTCGAGCTGTACAGGCGGTCGTTCCGGAGCGTACTCCTGCTGTTTCTCACGTGCAACGGATGTTTTATCAGGAAGTACGAGTACCAAATCCACTACCGCAGATGTCTGTCAACATTTCAACCAAGATTCGGTTCATTTCTCCTGCCTGCTGTAGGTGCAATGTACAAATATAATCCTGCGAAAACCACTTCGCCACAAACAGTATAAGCAAAAACAAGAAGAAAAGCTTAATAACAACACGAAAGAGGAAAAAGAAAACGGGAAGAAGCTTCGTGACTATGCATCGACCTTGAACTGAGTTGCTGACCATCTGATGGCGGGTTAAGGCAAGGACGCCGGATGGGAGCAAGAAACTTCACCCGCCGGCGGCTCTTGCTCAATATAACAACATTTAATTATTTGCTGCAAACTAATTTCCTCGTCACAGAATTAGTATCGCCTTCCTTTTTGTGTAGAGCTTGCCGGCACCTAGAGATCCTACAGTGAAAGTGGTTGGTGTTGATTTTCTTTGAAAAAGGAATAGAAGGAATGCCTGCAGGAATGTTTGACGAGTGACTCATAGCTACACAAGACGTCATTCCCTGTTTAAGATTCGTTACGGGTTAGTTAAATACATAGATATAAACATACGTACCTTGAACTTAAAGTGTCAGCATTATGAAACTCTTTCCTTGACGAAATTAGACATTTTCTATTTAGGAAATGAATTGCCGAATTGCTTGCTATCTGCGGCCAAGGACAAACTATATTACTCTCAAGGTGCCATTCTGAAGCCTCTTCTACTTATTGAAACGTTTTTTTTCCCTTTCAATTCAATACGCAAACTTAAAGATTGTCAAATATAGACAGTCATAAATATGTATTTACTGTTCTTTATGACAAACTGAACCCAATCGGATCATAT
Source organism: Mantis religiosa (assembly GCA_030765055.1). Classification (NCBI taxonomy): domain Eukaryota; kingdom Metazoa; phylum Arthropoda; class Insecta; order Mantodea; family Mantidae; genus Mantis; species Mantis religiosa. The sequence continues at coordinate 124,067,516 of CM060948.1, read as the reverse complement.
TCATAGTGATAAATAATGCATCAGGTTCAAGGTAATTTCAGTTTAACGATATAACAATAAGCAACAAAATATTGTTCATTAAGTACACTTTCGTCGTGACACCAGATTACGATTAAGGAATATAATGGAAATAATACAACTTGATAGGTTAAGTACATTGTACCTATAACATTACACTAATGCAGGCAATTTCTTTGTATTCCTCGTCTTCATGTTGCTGAGTGGGATGGCTCAGACGGTTTCGTGTGTGGCCCATATTAGGTTCGATTCCCGTAGCCAACCTACCTGGCTCATGCGTTTTGTCGGGGTTTTCCCGGGTCGCCATGCGAATTCTGGGTAGGTTAATTACATCCGAATTTCCTGTCCCTTCATTTCACCTAAATTATCATTTTTTTTTAATTTTACGTCCTCCAACGTTAAGTGATATCGGACGGTGAATGAAGTGGGTGAAATGATGCTCAAATGCGTCCAGGGTCCATGGAGCTTAGAGCTACCTGACATTCGTCTGTAAGGAACCTCCATTCTCACTTCATACCTCCTCTCATCTGTTGGTTTCTTTCAGGGTAGAAGTGTTGGTGGTACTCTCGGCGGTGGATGGCGGGATGATATGCTCTGAATGAATACTTTCACCTCCGGCGAGACGGACTCCGGTTTTCGAGCCGACCTAGTGGGCTGATTCAGGAACGAGGCTGGGAGAATGCCGGTTGTGCTAGACTGCCGTGGCTCTTTGGGACGGCCGCCCTCTGTCTCCTCTCGCCTCATTCTTCCTCCCGGGGGCATAGGTACAATAGATCAAGACTGGTCGCTGTGCCGAATCCCTTCCCAGTAATCCCAATCCTAGGATTTATCATGGAATTTGAAACTGTTACATTTCTGTTGGCCAAATGATGAGGAAAACGAACTGCTACTTCGTTTTCTCGTATTTGTTTTTTTAAACTGTTATCGACTTGTGATAGATGGCTGTATTTGTGCTCGTTATTAATGAAAATCATCGCCATTTCGGTTAAATATCTTCCCCAACGTGTTCATATGCTTAACATATGAAGGAATAGCATATACCCGTACATGAACACATACAATTATATAATATATAGTATATTACACATGTCTCGGTAGCGTGGATGGTAGTGTGTCTGCCTCACTTTCAAGTCCAAGTTCGGACACTTTCAAGTCCGAGTACCAAGTTCGGATCTCGGTCAGGGCGAGTTACCTGGATAAGGTTCTTTCCGGGGTGTCCCCTTATCCTTTAAGACGAATGTCGGGTAACTATAAGCTTTATGGACCCTGGACTCATTTAAGCATCATTTCACCCTCGTCCGATATGACTTAACATTGGAGGACGCAAATAAAATAAATAATAAATTAAATAGGGGTATTTAAGTTCTTTAAGTTATTTTCCATGAAAGTAAGCACACATTGTGTCGTGGGAAAAATGTGATGTTAAATGGATCCGGTTCCATCTTCCAAAACTCCTCGAGAGAAACTATAATTACCAGCAAATAAAATTATGTAATTAGTCAATAACATCTCACATCTGCATTCAGCTTTATCCATTTGCTTGCCTCTGTATAAGAGTGCGCTCATTTAATTTAAGCCTGAGGTTAATAGCTTAGAAAGAGCTACGACTCTCGCACGCTCTCACAAAATATATCCAGAAAAGTGCAGTTCTTAAGCAAATGTTTATGGTCGTCTGGTGCGTACATCAACAATTATTCCTATTGTTTTATCTGCAATAGAAAAATCAGTTGATAATAATAAAGTTTACCTGTAAAATGGGATGATATTTCACTACTGCGTGACAAACAGGACTGACAGAACATTTTCCAGCTCATTGAAATACACTCATACTGTCATATCATCAGGTTTATGCTCAGTGTATCGAATATTTCGGAGAATCCTTCCAGCATCAATCATTTGAAAATAGCACCAAGAATCATTTATTGCTGGTTACAAGATAAAATTAAAGGTTTCAAACCTACTCGAAGTGGCTTCCTACCGCTTCGATACATGCCCTAAATATGCACTCCATGATATCACGTTAAATTTCAAACTGTGACACTACAGTCCATATCGATCCAGGGCCTGCCTACCGACTGCCGGCCTCACGCCCACATAAGCAAGGTAGAGGTGGGCAATTATCCAACAGATACGGGGAGGAGGTGTGGTCAGCATCTCGGCACTCCCAGACGGAAAGCTGGCTTTCTTAACCAGGGCCGCTTACCTATCGTAAGCTCCTCAATTTACCCACGATGCTGAGTGGGCACCGGTCCTATATCCGGGAATTAAAATCCGCACCCCCAGGGGTGGGATCAAACCCGGGCCGCATTGCATGGCAGGGAGCCAAGAAATGATGTCTTAGCCCACTATACCACGACGCAGTACATGACATCACGTACTCTGTCAAATTCCTGGAGTGCTTCATATTGGTCATAGTGTGGATGCATACTCTTAGAGTATCGAAATCTCGAATCACTTAACCCAGGAGTGTTACATATTCCCAGATGAAGTAATACATTGGATTCAAATCTGGAGATCGATCAGACATGCAGTGAAACCCCCTCGACCTGAAATTTGACATTAAAGAATGTATATGTTGAAGCTGATATTGCATATATGGACATATTAAGTAAACGTGGCCATCTGTAATTCAACTTAAGTTAATAACCAAGCAGGTCATATAGATGATGCAACAAATGCTTAGGTTTATTGAAATCCCAAATTGTAACGTAGGACCAATCAGAATTAAGTATTGAGGTGGCTTAGCAACAAAAACAGAAAAAAGAACCAATGATTTTATTCTTAAACTTTTCTTCTGGTTTGAACTCTCGAAGAGGGTAGACGCGTTTTCGGTAAAATACTTCTTGAAACTATTAGAAGTTATTGGAGTTCATCATTTATGAACGTTTAATAAACGTTTAAAGTATACATCGAATACGCGACGCTATGATAAAAAATTTAAGTAAAAAACCGTTGCATCATTTACAAATAAAAGGAGAAAATTAAAATATAGTAAAGGGCTATATACATCAGTGGAAAAAGTCGCATGTAAAGAAGAAAATGATGTCGAGAAATATAATTCCAAGGCAAGTGAAATTGTATTAATTATTTTATTCCATAGTTGCCCAAAAGTGAAATCCCTTTTGTATCGATACCACGCCTGAGAAGTTTCACATCTCATCGCTCGCCGCAGTTGCCGGAGAGAGGATTTATAGAAAACTTCGAGAACATCATCTTCACGGCTTTTAGACGAAAGGTTCATCGCTTCTACATCAAGGTAAGGTTTGGCTTCTACACGCGTCACCACACCGAGGGAGCATGGAACTTTTGCGTGTGGGGCGTAGGCCTCACTAAGGGGCGAATCCAACTTCAGATATGTCACCGCATCGTGTGATATAAAGCCAACCCACAAGAGGGGAACCGCTTCAATGTTATGCGACTAAAATGAGCTAGCGCATCATCGTGTAAATTCAAATTCCTGGAGTGCTTCATATTGGTCATACTTAGTGTGGAAACGTTCTTTTAGAGTATCCAAATCTCGAATCACTTAACCCAGGAGTGTTAAATATTCCCAGATGAAGAAATACATTGGCTTCCAATCTTGAGATCGATCAGAAATGCAATGAAACCCCCTCGACCAGAAATCTGACATTAAAGAATTTATAGGTTATGCGAGTAAAATGAGCTGCCGCATCATCGTGTAAAACCACATTAGTTGGATGAAGTTCAGAGCCCACCATCAATCAAAGGATGCAACGCATTTCTGAAAAGCTGTAGATAGGAATCTGAATAAAGAAGCGAAGAAAAGAAATAGGGGCCAATAAGGTGATCATGAATGATTCTACCGCAAAAGTTTAGGCAAAATCTCCCCTTATGTTTATGCTGTTTGTTTGCATAGACCCAGTTATGACTACATAGTATGAAAATTGAAGACACCGTCCCGGGTAAACCCAGCCTCATAATTGAACAAAGTGCATGCTACGAAATGCATGAACATAACGCAATCCTGTAGCATCGATGGCACAAAGTTCTTCTGGGCTCAAAGTCCACCATATTTCCTGAATGTGATATGAGTACAGGTGATTTGAATGCAAAATTTTTTATATAGTCATGTAACTAACGCTTCACTTAGTGCAAAACATCTTGTACTTTCTGATTAGTTTGCGTCCAAATTACGAAGAACTCACTTCATGTTCAATGTTTCGTAAATCTCTCAGCCTCTTCGAATTAGCCTCCCTCTCCCTCTCTCTCTCTCTCTCTCTCTCTCTCTCTCTCTCTCTCTCTCTCTCTCTCTCTCTCTCTCTCTCTCTCTCGTTGGTGAATTCATAAGAATATTCGTGAACAAGGTAGCTAGGTACCTTCCTCTATAAAGCTCACGTGCTCGTTAAGCATTCCCACATGCAAGGCCATACTTGTGGTGCATATCTTATTCATAGCTTATTCATGCATGCATAACTTATTCACTCACAGAATACATTTTTTTCTACCTTCGGTGTTCTACAACAGTCACAGAAAAGTAATCAATCAACGGATAACAATTTAATTTATTAATTGTTATTGATGTCAACGAAGGAGCAAAATGATTTTCAGACCCTTGGTCATGTGAACTACTTTTATTGTTTTGGTGTTGGAAAAGCGTCCCCAAAATACTTGACACTCAGAAAGATACATTCTGAAAAACTAGATAATTTCCTTGCCGTCGGTATTTACTTGTTCAGTTCAAATGGGATATGGTATTGGTCTATCTGCGCATTTCTAGTTCACCATCAACGACAATGGAGAATATCTAGTTTTTATCATGGGCTGTGCTAGCTTTTTCAAAACCCATGCTACTTTAAGATACGTTGCACATTGGGTTCCAGTACTAACTGAATAATAATTATCGAAAATTTAAAGCAGAAGATAAGAAAACCAACATTAAAATTGGAAACGTCTAAATTGGCCTCTGCTGTAACACATAAATGTGGATGTTTTAATTACCGAGCTATTACTTGTCAATAACAGTCCAACTTCTCACACTCCTTATATAAATAATGATGCGATTTGGCAACGCGCTTGTGCAAAAAATAAGGGTGTAAACAATCAAACAATATTCAATTAAACATTAGTTAAAAGTAAGTTAAGAAGTTCCGGATATGAGTTAAAATTGAGAAAATAAATTAAATGACATATGAGTAAAAATCAAATGTGACTTTCCCATTCAGGAATTTAACGCATAACAATCTGTAGGCATTCCGTTAGAACAGGTGTATGTTAGATTTTGTTGAGTTGGGGAGGGAGGGGGGGTGGGAGTTGCGTCTGTGAACTGACCTCAGTCCAAAAGAAATATCGTGATACTGCATCTCGTTGCAACTCCAGAAGCAGAAAAACCTGCTGAAACCATAGACAGTTTTGGGTCAGACAACCTGGAACACGTTAGTCAACATACAATTTTAACCCCTTGTGCACTTACAGCCACTTTCTGGTTAAAAAAAATAATTGTTTACATTTCTACGCCCCTATTTGTGATTCTGGAACTCGTAGTACTGACAACTAGAACTTTTTGTAGAAACAATGCCGACCTTTATGGTGCAATAATCTTTGAGAGAACAGTAAATGAGCCACTTCAGCTAAACAATTGTAGATACCCCTTTGGTTTCAACTTTGAAGTTAATTTGAGGTTTTATCTTACCCAGGAACAATATAATAAGGAAACTGTTATGTAGTCCAGTGCATAGACCTGTGAGATGTAATCTACAGCGGTATGTGCAAGTAAGGAAATACCAAACTACCTCTACTACGCCCATCTTAACTCTTGTCTGGTTCTAGCATTTAACGCATCTTACTCCTTTTTTTTTTTTTTTTTTTTTTTTGGCTCCTGAGCCTGAAATCGACATGTGTCCATAAGTTAATGTTTGAGTGTCATACCTCTGACATCAGACCAATACGAGGTATACTCATGCCATCCAGAGGATGATGTGCACTGTCATTGCGAAAAATGTCCTTCAGCACTGAAGGGACATGTTTTCGCACTCCTTCCCTTTCACCGCTCACCCAGACCTGAACTTCGTTCATATGCTATGCATATGAGTTGGACTTAAGATTGACTCAACCAGGGATAGTGTGGAATACACATGATAAAAAGTTTCTGCCAACATGAAATAAAGAAACACACTACAGAAACCATAAGCTATGGTGCAATCAATGGAGGACGTTTCCGTGAACTTGATTGTGCAACTCAGCTCATACTTTGTTCCTACGATGGTTCTACTTTAAAATTGTAGCATACCTAGCATATAAAATGGAACAATAATGCCATGATACCAAGCTGAGACGCCCTGCACAGCACTTTCAATGTTATCCAAAACTTTCATGGTAAAAAGGACATAAGCTAAAAGGCTGTAATTGCACCTCAAATTTCCGGTGAGAGACAATATGTAAACTATAATTTTAAAAAGTATAGTGGCAACTGTCCCATGAATGATTACTTATCATACAAGTTTGTATTTTTTAAAATTTCATTTTTAGTATATTGGCTTTATTCTGACGCACTATGTATTTTTGTTCTGTTATTTAGAACGTTGTTATTATATTGAATTCGTAGTAGAGGGCAATCCATTCGAAGCTGCATGATTATAAATACCCAAGGGTGTTATCTATTATTCACAATTCATTGCACCTGATAATGTTTGAAGCTTATAACCGTTTTACTGCTCACCATCTTTTAATATAGTTTGTAATTATAATATTTTTAATTTCTCAACCATTTAACTATGGCAGATAGGCGAAATATTACACTTCAACCTTTACCAATGTAACACACAGTTTGCGCTCATATGGAAAGAAAAGGTTAAAGATCATAATCAAGAAAAAAACGGGCAAATATTTAACCTGTACCTACTTAAGCCCTTGAAGAATGCAACCCTAAAATGACACATTTTCCCACATCTAAATACTCTTTAAATGGAAAGGATTTGGTTCCCACCCTCCCTTAAAGCGACTCTAAGTTGGGTTAAAACATCATTTGTTGAAATATAAATATGAAGAATAACATCTTTAACCTGTATTATCCGTAAAGCTGACGCAAGACTTCGTATAGCTTAGCTGACCTACTGTGCGAGGGATCCCGAGTTCGATTACCGCAGTGGGAACTTTTTTCTAGTCAAGATTATTCCGTATCCTCCTCGAAATTTCTAAATATTAATGTGTGTATGCATGTGATCTAGTGCACAAATCCCAAAGAAAAAACACGGTATACAAGTTAACACCATTGCTGATAAGCAGTATGTTCCAAAGTTAAAAGGGTGCCAATATGACCATTGTTGTTAAGGCGGGATATAAATGGAACAATTAAACAATATCTTATTCTTTGTGACTAAGTTTTGCGTAATATTGTATAGCTTAGAATTTTTATAAAATAAAAACATTCGCTACAAGAAAATGTAGATCATATTAACATTTTGAATTCAAGCATTTGCAAGATGCTTTGTTGCTTTGAATTTTCGAGTATTTTGTTTCTCATGATGTCATAAAAATAAAATACCATATGAAAGATAGTGTATTGACATATTTTATAACTATTTAATTATTATTTAATTCCCTGTGTGCTGTGCACTCCGTACAGCAAAATGAATAATGAAACAATTTCTGCAAACATTTAGCATACGTAATAGGAAGTGGTTCAGGAAAACAAATTGTTGTGTGATTGATCTATTTTACAGATATAGAAATAAATGTTTATGTGTCTGATGTATAGGCTTCTTTTCATATTTTCCAATAGTGAATCGTCTGAACTAAAATGCCAGAGACCTTTTACATAAACAGCTATATATATATATATATTGTATATAAAAATTTTCAAGAAATAGAGACCATTTGCCATTAAACATGACAATAACCATAAATATTATTTAAAGTGTTAAGTTTTGCATTCAAAGGTGTCTACTCACCGTTTTTATGCAAATTTCTGATACAAGCTTATTCTGTTATTTGTTTCTTGTTAAGACATGCACTTCAGGTGAAATTTCGGTATTGGATTTTTAGGTGGAATGTGTAATACTTCTACTTAGTATCGAAAAGTTTAGAGGGAATATAAAAATACTCGGTAGGATTAAAAAATGAAACAAATTTAGGCTTAAAATTGTAAGTGAATTTCTTATATCTACCATTCCGGAATAAATCTTGATAGAAGAATATCAAAGATGTTAGTATAGAGATGAGAACATATGAACGTCATGGGATTTGGAACACGGTAATTACAGGATTCCTGATATAGCTGTTCACCTCGGTAAAGGTAATTACAAGGCAAATTTAAGTTTACAAGTGCGTTTAAGGAATTTCACTGAAAGATAATAATCACTGCTGTTTACTCAGGCGCAAATTATTCTCTTGCATAATCTTTAAATAGAGGAACTGTGTAACTGCACATGTTGGTACACCTGTCGAGCAAAGGAAATATTGACTTAGGAAGTAGTTAAAATAAGTACTAGGCACTACACACTCAAGTTAACAGATATTCACCATATGATATTTGTTCCTGTGCAGTTCCATAGTGGAAATAACCTACTGGATTATTGGCTAGAAAATAAGTCTTCACGTGATTAGTGCCCTAACTGATTAACGACAGGCCAAATCAAACATTTTTTAATTGAAAGTTTCGCCTACAGATCCAATGTTTTAGCATTGTATACGACATAGAGAATTATGTCATTTAAAAATAATGTGTTTGGTTTTGTATGCTTAGAGACTGTTTGTTGCTTTCAAGTCAATAAAAGTATTGAAGCACTTCCGAAACTTCCTGCTTTTTGGATTTAATCGAGGTGCCAAAGCCACAGAAGTTTCCCACGAGCTTATTGCCGATACTTTTATTTTGTACACAGATCGTTTACTTGTAAACAAGACACAAAAATTACAGGCCACCCACGTCTGCCATCATCATGCAACAAGAAGTTTTGAGTTTTCAGCTGTAGAATTCAATGCACTTGAAAAAAATATATATTTCATAATATTTATTAAAACCTTAATATTTTTATATTATTACTTTTAATACATTTGAGTTTAGAAGAAGTTTCCATAAGCAATGAACCGGACTTTCAAATATTTTGCAATTTTTATCAAACACGTTCAGAAAAGCTAATGAGTCAGGTAAAGTTGAGAATATGTAGCATTTCTTTTATGTGACGTCAGTGGGCTATTAAACAAACTGTATTCTTGAAGAGATTTTTATTTTCTTGAATCGACGCTTTTAGTGGCATACTCTAATTAGAACTATGTGAGTATAAAATAACCATAATCGTCTTTCGCTTTATGCTTAAGCTTAGGAGATTCATAATGCTCAAACTCTATAAGCACCATACAATTTTTGTATTTTATTTAACATTTTATTATTAAATATAGACAAAACCACATAGCCTATTTTAAAATAATAAATTCAACATGCCCCAAGTCCTTAAAGTATAAGATATCTTAGTTTTGAAATGAACATTTGATGATATTTTGGGATTTTTTCTTTATATTTTATATTTGTGCAAATTTACTTTCGTATTTGTCCTTGGTCTTCTTCGTGAATCCAGATTCTCAATAAGAATTAGGAAATACTTTTATTTTATTTATATGTCCTTCATGTACACATTATATACCATCCTCCCTGACTGGGTTTTCTCAGAGAAGGTATCCTAAACTCAGATTTGGAAAGTTTCCTTCCCAAATATCATTTTATTGCATTATCGTCAGTCCATCAATGAGTTTTAGTAAAAACGGGCGTTCAACACTACTACGTAAATGCAAAATATATTTCAAGTGTTTAAAACAATTAAGAATGTTCTAGGTAATTACCTCCTCATATAGAAAGAAGTAATCTCCAGCCTGACGAAAGATAGCCTTATATTTAGTGATCGAAGCTATGTTTTACAAATAGTTTCAGGACTGACATCTGCCGAAACGTAGCATTTATTGCACTAGTTAAGTTTTCTTGCAGTATTTTGAAAATCTGTTTTGGCTGTTTGTATGCTTGATAATACTGATGAGTGTAATGATAACACTATATACAATTCCTAACGTTCTATAAAAATATTAATTATTTTAAGTACTAAAGGTTGTACCAATATATGCAATTTATACATCCATTATTTATTTATTTGTTTATATTATTATTATTATTATTATTATTATTATTATTATTATTATTATTATTATTATTATTATTATTATTATTATTATTATTATTATTATTATTATTATTATTATTATTATTATTATTATTATTATTATTATTATTATTATTATTATTATTATTATTATTATTATTATTATTATTATTATTATTATTATTATTATTATTATTATTATTATCATTATTATTATCATTATCATTATTATTATCATTATCATTATTATTATTATTATTATTATTATTATTATTATTATTATTATTATTATTATTATTATTATTATTATTATTATTATTATTATTATTATTATTATTATTATTATTATTATTATTATTATTATTATTATTAATATTATTATTATTATTATTATTATTATTATTATTATTATTATTATTATTATTATTATTATTATTATTATTATTATTATTATTATTATTATTATTATTATTATTATTATTATTATTATTATTATTATTATTATTATTATTATTATTATTATTATTATTATTATTATTATTATTATTATTATTATTATTATTATTATTATTATTATTATTATTATTATTATTATTATTATTATTATTATTATTATTATTATTATTATTATTATTATTATTATTATTATTATTATTATTATTATTATTATTATTATTATTATTATTATTATTATTATTATTATTATTATTATTATTATTATTATTATTATTATTATTATTATTATTATTATTATTATTATTATTATTATTATTATTATTATTATTATTATTATTATTATTATTATTATTATTATTATTATTATTATTATTATTATTATTATTATTATTATTATTATTATTATTATTATTATTATTATTATTATTATTATTATTATTATTATTATTATTATTATTATTATTATTATTATTATTATTATTATTATTATTATTATTATTATTATTATTATTATTATTATTATTATTATTATTATTATTATTATTATTATTATTATTATTATTATTATTATTATTATTATTATTATTATTATTATTATTATTATCATTATTATTATCATTATTATCATTATTATTATCATTATTATCATTATTATTATCATTATTATCATTATTATTATCATTATTATCATTATTATTATCATTATTATCATTATTATTATCATTATTATCATTATTATTATCATTATTATCATTATTATTATCATTATTATTATTATTATCATCATTATGATTATGATTATCATCATTATCATTATCATTATCATTATCATTATTATTATTATTATTATCATTATTATTATTATTATCATTATTATTATTATTATTATTATTATTATTATTATTATTATTATTATTATTATTATTATTATTATTATTATTATTATTATTATTATTATTATTATTATTATTATTATTATTATTATTATTATTATTATTATTATTATTATTATTATTATTATTATTATTATTATTATTATTATTATTATTATTATTATTATTATTATTATTATTATTATTATTATTATTATTATTATTATTATTATTATTATTATTATTATTATTATTATTATTATTATTATTATTATTATTATTATTATTATTATTATTATTATTATTATTATTATTATTATTATTATTATTATTATTATTATTATTATTATTATTATTATTATTATTATTATTATTATTATTATTATTATTATTATTATTATTAATTATCATCATCATCACCTTTAGCCACGCCGTGGCTCAGTGGTTAGACCGCTTGGCTCTCACCAAGGCGGCCCGGGTTCGATGCCAGGCGACTGCAAAGTGAGATTTGTGGTGGACAACACGGCGTTGGGGCGGGTTTTCTCCGGGACCTCCGGTTTCCCCCGCCATTTCATTTCACTGGTGCTCCATCTTCATCTCATGCATCATCAGTGTCACTGCCTGCGGTGCCGTATGTAGTAAAAGTGGGCGTAAAACACTACACATTTCATTTCAATACATCATCATCTTTATTACCAAGTGAGATGTTTTAGGAAATACTATGTGACTTGCATTTTGAAAGCCACTAATTCAACTCCGGTATGCCAACCAATATGAATGGGATATTTTTGTGTTATCCTACAACCGTCATATCCGTTTCATTGTATTAGCACCTTTAACCGAAGTTAAGCTTCCGGAATAAAATAAACAGAATTGAAATAATAAATTTTAACCAGAAGGCCACTACTCATTAGGCAAGTCAAGAAGTTACTTAAACATGTGAGGGCGCAGCCATACAATTAGTGCCACTTGTTCAGCCCTACGGGAACAAGCTGAAACGCACTGTGACTGCTAAATAAAGAGTAGCTTTTAAAATTAAACATGGCCCCTCAAATAATAAGCATAACAAGCGTAGCTTGATTGATCACTTTATATATACATATATACACGTTTTAATATTTTAAGACCATTAACTCAAGATGCACTTTTGAATTAAAATATACGTAATAAGCATAAATGGTGCAAAAGGCAACTAAGTTACGAGGGTCATACATTAATTAAGTTACTTAAGAGCAGTTGTACCTACGTGAAGCAGACATTTTTTGTGGTTATTATATAAAATCATAGTTGACATGAACCATAAAAGATATCAAACCAGATTTTTTCAGAAATATAAATATTTTCATTGAATGGTCTTTGAGAGTTTCATCACCACCTTTTAAAAACTATTTTAGATATGTTATATATTATGTATATTATATAAAATAAAAATAGAAATAAATATATATTTTATTAAATAAAAATATAGAAATATAATGTTTATACTGACTTTATAAATACGAATGTATGTGTAAATTTGATTCACTTTCATCGTATATATTCAGTAAAAATTGTTCTTGAATAGAGTGATAAATTGACCTGCAAATATAGTTTATAGAATATCAGCATATTGGACCACCTTTGCGCAATATGGGAACAAACCAGAAGGACAACTAAAACCTAAACTTTAAAGCAACGTTAAAGATGCTCTAGTTAAAATTCTGTTTCCCAAACAGCAAGTGTAGTTTAAGCCGTAGAAATCTTGTATCCTAGTAGTAAAACCTCCTAAAGTATTCACAAAACGAAGACAAAGTTAGAAATAAATTCATCCTTGTTCAGCAGGCAGCAAATTCAGAAAGAGCATGCACTTGTCGTTTCCCTCACCGCTATCACAGTAGTCATTGCTCTGATGATCTAAATGATCATCAAAGCAGAAATGTTTACTTAGTGTATGAAGTTATACAAACAAGTCTCACTTACTTTCTTCAACAAACTGGACTGGTTCTCTCGCTTGATGTGAAGTTGATCATAAATTTGTTTTCTGAAAAAGAGAATACCTATGTTACTATTTCTTCAGAAAGGATTATATTTATTTTCCAGCAAGGATGTAAAAAGGGGAACCTTGATATCTTGTAAGATAAAACTTAATAACATAATTGCTATATATTGAACCTATATGGGTTCTGAGTAAGGCTGTCCTGTAACAGTTTTCTATAAAAATTATTATAGCTTGGTTTGAGCTGGCACATGTGGTTCGGAGCTTAGATCCCGCTTATAGAAAAGGTGGCCACTCAGCTTCGTGAGATTTTGACGATCTAAGATAGGAACTGACCCGACCACCAATGCCAACATTTGGGCTAGAGGGATTTGTAGTGTGGACCATATTACCTTGCCGTATCGGTTGGATGATCGTTCAGCCCCGTCGTTGATACGTGGGATGAGACCGGCAGTGGGGTTGCCAGGCCCAGGACTAAAAACGTTCTGTGGAACCATTTGATTATGATTAATTATTATTATTATTATTATTATTATTATTATTATTATTATTATTATTATTATTATTATTATTATTATTATTATTATTATTATTATTATTATTATTATTATTATTATTATTATTATTATTATTATTATTATTATTATTATTATTATTATTATTATTATTATTATTATTATTATTATTATTATTATTATTATTATTATTATTATTATTATTATTATTATTATTATTATTATTATTATTATTATTATTATTATTATTATTATTATTATTATTATTATTATTATTATTATTATTATTATTATTATTATTATTATTATTATTATTATTATTATTATTATTATTATTATTATTATTATTATTATTATTATTATTATTATTATTATTATTATTATTATTATTATTATTATTATTATTATTATTATTATTATTATTATTATTATTATTATTATTATTATTATTATTATTATTATTATTATTATTATTATTATTATTATTATTATTATTATTATTATTATTATTATTATTATTATTATTATTATTATTATTATTATTATTATTATTATTATTATTATTATTATTATTATTATTATTATTATTATTATTATTATTATTATTATTATTATTATTATTATTATTATTATTATTATTATTATTATTATTATTATTATTATTATTATTATTATTATTATTATTATTATTATTATTATTATTATTATTAATTATCATCATCACCTTTAGCCACGCCGTGGCTCAGTGGTTAGACCGCTTGGCTCTCACCAAGGCGGCCCGGGTTCGATGCCAGGCGACTGCAAAGTGAGATTTGTGGTGGACAACACGGCGTTGGGGCGGGTTTTCTCCGGGACCTCCGGTTTCCCCCGCCATTTCATTTCACTGGTGCTCCATCTTCATCTCATGCATCATCAGTGTCACTGCCTGCGGTGCCGTATGTAGTAAAAGTGGGCGTTAAACACTACACATTTCATTTCAATACATCATCATCTTTATTACCAAGTGAGATGTTTTAGGAAATACTATGTGACTTGCATTTTGAAAGCCACTAATTCAACTCCGGTATGCCAACCAATATGAATGGGATATTTTTGTGTTATCCTACAACCGTCATATCCGTTTCATTGTATTAGCACCTTTAACCGAAGTTAAGCTTCCGGAATAAAATAAACAGAATTGAAATAATAAATTTTAACCAGAAGGCCACTACTCATTAGGCAAGTCAAGAAGTTACTTAAACATGTGAGGGCGCAGCCATACAATTAGTGCCACTTGTTCAGCCCTACGGGAACAAGCTGAAACGCACTGTGACTGCTAAATAAAGAGTAGCTTTTAAAATTAAACATGGCCCCTCAAATAATAAGCATAACAAGCGTAGCTTGATTGATCACTTTATATATACATATATACACGTTTTAATATTTTAAGACCATTAACTCAAGATGCACTTTTGAATTAAAATATACGTAATAAGCATAAATGGTGCAAAAGGCAACTAAGTTACGAGGGTCATACATTAATTAAGTTACTTAAGAGCAGTTGTACCTACGTGAAGCAGACATTTTTTGTGGTTATTATATAAAATCATAGTTGACATGAACCATAAAAGATATCAAACCAGATTTTTTCAGAAATATAAATATTTTCATTGAATGGTCTTTGAGAGTTTCATCACCACCTTTTAAAAACTATTTTAGATATGTTATATATTATGTATATTATATAAAATAAAAATAGAAATAAATATATATTTTATTAAATAAAAATATAGAAATATAATGTTTATACTGACTTTATAAATACGAATGTATGTGTAAATTTGATTCACTTTCATCGTATATATTCAGTAAAAATTGTTCTTGAATAGAGTGATAAATTGACCTGCAAATATAGTTTATAGAATATCAGCATATTGGACCACCTTTGCGCAATATGGGAACAAACCAGAAGGACAACTAAAACCTAAACTTTAAAGCAACGTTAAAGATGCTCTAGTTAAAATTCTGTTTCCCAAACAGCAAGTGTAGTTTAAGCCGTAGAAATCTTGTATCCTAGTAGTAAAACCTCCTAAAGTATTCACAAAACGAAGACAAAGTTAGAAATAAATTCATCCTTGTTCAGCAGGCAGCAAATTCAGAAAGAGCATGCACTTGTCGTTTCCCTCACCGCTATCACAGTAGTCATTGCTCTGATGATCTAAATGATCATCAAAGCAGAAATGTTTACTTAGTGTATGAAGTTATACAAACAAGTCTCACTTACTTTCTTCAACAAACTGGACTGGTTCTCTCGCTTGATGTGAAGTTGATCATAAATTTGTTTTCTGAAAAAGAGAATACCTATGTTACTATTTCTTCAGAAAGGATTATATTTATTTTCCAGCAAGGATGTAAAAAGGGGAACCTTGATATCTTGTAAGATAAAACTTAATAACATAATTGCTATATATTGAACCTATATGGGTTCTGAGTAAGGCTGTCCTGTAACAGTTTTCTATAAAAATTATTATAGCTTGGTTTGAGCTGGCACATGTGGTTCGGAGCTTAGATCCCGCTTATAGAAAAGGTGGCCACTCAGCTTCGTGAGATTTTGACGATCTAAGATAGGAACTGACCCGACCACCAATGCCAACATTTGGGCTAGAGGGATTTGTAGTGTGGACCATATTACCTTGCCGTATCGGTTGGATGATCGTTCAGCCCCGTCGTGATACGTGGGATGAGACCGGCAGTGGGGTTGCCAGGCCCAGGACTAAAACGTTCTGTGGAACCATTTGATTATGATTAATTATTATTATTATTATTATTATTATTATTATTATTATTATTATTATTATTATTATTATTATTATTATTATTATTATTATTATTATTATTATTATATTATTATTATTATTATTATTATTATTATTATTATTATTATTATTATTATTATTATTATTATTATTATTATTATTATTATTATTATTATTATTATTATTATTATTATTATATTATTATTATTATTATTATTATTATTATTATTATTATTATTATTATTATTATTATTATTATTATTATTATTATTATTATTATTATTATTATTATTATTATTATTATTATTATTATTATTATTATTATTATTATTATTATTATTATTATTATTATTATTATTATATATTATTATATTATTATTATTATTATTATTATTATTATTATTATTATTATTATTATTATTATTATTATTAGTAGTAGTAGTAGTAGTAGTAGTAGTAGTAGTAGTAGTAGTAGTAGTAGTAGTAGTAGTAGTAGTAGTAGTAGTAGTAGTAGTAGTAGTAGTAGTAGTAGTAGTAGTAGTAGTAGTAGTAGTAGTAGTAGTAGTAGTAGTAGTAAGTAGTAGTAGTAGTAGTAGTAGTCGTCGTCGTCGTCTTCATTACTCTGAACTATTTTTGCATAACCAGTAATATAACAAATAAAAATCCTACTAAAATAAACATGTAGATGTTGTTAAAACACATAATTTGTGGACATAAAATTGGTTTAGACATTAAAGATTTGTGAAGTACTTCTTTTTGTTAGTTTAAATTTCAAGTTCATATCCTATTCAGAGTAGCTAGTCAATGTTTTCCTTTTAGTCATACAAAGGATGTGGATTGTTTATTACGTCTGTTTAGCTTCATTTGAAGTTGCTTCTAAGCAAATATTTTTATATAAGTTAAAGTGGATTGAAAATGACTTTGATTATATTATAATATTTACAATAAAAAGTCGTGTGAGTATGCTGCACCAGATATCCTGGGGCTCTTACATGACAGGGGCTGCGTCGTAGCTGAGTGGTAGATCGCTCGACTCTTAACAAGAGAGTCATAAATCGTATGATTTAACGAGATATACATTTTTTGTGTAGTAAGATTTTGACTACTCTTACGGTTTATTGTTATATAAAAGTCATTCAATAAGAAGAGTACTTAAAACGTTATTCCCAGGAAATTCAAAATATACATTTCATTTTTCATGAAAATATTTTGAACACCGTATTTCAATAAAAATGTTAGCGAAATTTTTGAGAAAATGAAAACGTGATAAATTATTTCCATGTAAAGAATAGTTTGGAGTGGAGCATTCTGTTGAAAATCTTTGTATAGCATCTTTACGACACGATGACCTTCAATACTACACTTTGTATTTAACCAAATTTTAGTTTTTCAGTTATGCTGTTTACCGACATAGACAGACATGTACACATTCTGAAAACGATTTTATTCAAGGACCTAAAATTATGTATTCAGATTGACACCTTGGTATCAAATTTTTGTGTAGTGCCTTATCTACCTACTTAGTACCTGGTAGATAAAATAAAAATGGAAGAAGGGATGCTCAACAACCCACAACAAACTGCCAAATTCCCGCGAAAATTGAATGCTGAGGACAAATTGTGATTACTCTTCCCAGAATTGGTCACTGCAAACGGACTCACCCATTCACCATTAATAAAGAACCACACCAAAATTTGAGCAATGCAATACAATGTTTACTGTGTAACAAGCGTATAGCAATGTCCGAAGTATTGATGGAGACTTGAGGTTGGCTTCACTGACCTACCGAGCATTCTCGTATAAAACCACGACAGAATGAAAAAGACGGTGAAATTTATAAGAAACTGCGCACTTTTTAATTATTGTCATGTGTATATGTTATGATTGTGTGATTTACTATTACATAAAATACTCTGTTACGCATAGTTTGAGAGATCGGACATGGACATGTTAAACCTACCTAAAATAAATTAAATTATCCCATATACCGAGCGGGATGGCTCAAGCGGTTCCGTCTGGGGCCCGCATTGGGAAGCCCGGGTTCGATTACCGTGACCGACCTACTTGACCCATGGTTTTTCGCGGGCTTTCCAGGGTCGCCAGGCGAATGCTGGGTAGGATAATTACGAGTGTGGTCTGAAAAGTTTCCGACCTAATAAAGATACAGCACATTTTTTTCAGATTTTTATTTTTTTATTTTTAAACATAGTCACCTTGCAACTGTACACACTTCTCTCAAATATGCTTCATCTCTGTAACACATCCAAATAGTACTCGGCGTTTTTCTCTGCCAAATAATTGTTCACGAAGGTGATTACCTCTTTATTTGAGGAAAATCTCTGTCCTCCAAGCGCAATTTTCAGATTAGGGAACAAAAAGAAGTCGCCTGGGGCTAGATCTGGTCAGTAAGGCGGATGGTCAAGCAGTTCAAACCGTAATTCGTGGATTTTCGCCATTGCAACTGCTTAGGTTGTCTTGGTGAAACAGGATTTTATTTGTCTGCAAATGTGGTCGTTTTCCCACAATTTCTACCTTCAGCTTGTCAAGTAATGATGCGTAGTATGCTCATGAAATGGCTTTTCCTTTTTGAAGATAATTCATTAAAATAACTCCATAACCATCTCGAAAAACGGTTGCAATCACTTTCCCAGACGAATAAACAGTTTTTGCTTTATTTGAAGCCGGTTCCCCTTTGCAGTCCACTGTTTGGACTGTATTTTTGTTTCAGGCGTATAATGGTGTATCCAAGTTTCATCTACATTAATTAATCGTGCCAAAACTCGGATTTATTGCGCCTAAACTGCACCAATAGAGGGCTGGAAATGTTCATTCGAACACGATTTTGGTGTAACGTGAGCAAACGCGGCAACCAAAGCGCGGACAGCTTTCTCATATCAAACTGTTGATTTAATATGTGTCAAACACGTTGTTTGTCTCTCTATCTCTCTCACTTTAATTCGGCAGTACTCTAGCACCATTTGGTGAACTTTGGCGACGTTTTCATGGTAGTTATGGTAGTTGCAGTTTTTGGACGTCCCGAACGTTCATCACCTCCCAAGCTCTTATGGCCACGTTCAAATTCAGCTGCCAAAATTTCACTGTGGTAAATGAATGTGCAGAGTCCCCATACACAGAATCTAACTCATATTTGATTTGCGTTGGCGTATTGCCTTTCAAAAACAAATATTTAATGACAGCTCGACACTAGATTTTGTTCATTTTCATAAAAACACTCACATCAACTCACTCAAACGACTGTTAGATAACAACTGAGCATCCAAAATGGCTGAAACTTTGGTGAGTAACTGTCAACAAATGAACAACGAAATTCACTAGTTTCACTTATTTACGAGAGCTGCCATCTTCATGTTGAGATCGGAAACTTTTCAGACCACCCTCGTACATTCCCGAATTCTGTCCCTTTCAGTCCCTGTGGTCTCTTTCAGAGTAAAGTGTTGGCGTGTGTCTCGGCGGTTTGGGTCGGCCGCCCTCTATCTTCTCTCGCTTCATTCTTCCTCCGGGGATGCCCCACTTGAGGCTTTTGTGCAATAAACCACAGGTTTCGTTGTCCAATCAACCCCCCCCCCCCCGCAATAATCCTAACCCTAATTCTAATTCCCTCTTGTAAAGCAGTTGTAATTTTGGTGCATTATGCTTGTTACGTTTTCTAAGTGCGTAAATAATTTGTGACAAATCATTAATATTTGCAATGATCCGAGAAAGGTGCTCGTAGCACCCGAGTATGTTTCCCACGGTAGTACGTCAGGTTCACCGCAAGGAAACAAATCAGATTTCGCGACGGATGCCAGTGGTCCGAACCGTCAACTTGGCACACCGTTCCAGGGTTCAGTCAACTCTTAATCTTGACCTTGTTGCAGTCCAGTCATGTACACACACCCACGCGGATTTAAAGTGTCATTTCTTGGAATTAGCGTGAGCAGAGAAGAACTTCCGTAACTTTTTCCACAAAAGAATGCTTTCTTCCAAAACTCTGGGAAAAA
>CM060948.1:123984867-124045781 GCA_030765055.1 Mantis religiosa | reverse complement strand
CATAAGAAAAGTACGCCTTCATTATCGAATGGGATATGTGGAATTTTGATCACAAAATCTATTTCAAGTACTTATCTAAACATTTCATTAATCTATGCTAAATATAACAAAAAGTGTAACCAAAATTTTCTAGTAACTTGTTATTGTAATTGAATAGTGAATACTAACATGTGTAATGGGCTATCCAGTGGTAAAGAATTGCACATTTTTAAATCTTTTCATATCCATGTGTTACTCCTTCGCGCAAGAATAGTTTAACGATTTCAAATCAACCGTTCACATGTTCATTTAGAAAATAGGCTTTATTGCATTGTAATTGATTTTACAAAAGTAGTGGTTCTAATAGGCAGTAGAGTCAAATAATCGAACGTTCCGCTTGTAGCTTAGGTTTTGTAATGATGACAGGTTTTATTAATTCAAAATGTCGACAGGATGCATATTTCCTATGTTATGGAAACGCTTTTTTCTTTTTTTTTTTAAAGTTTACGTCCTCCAACGTTAAGTCAAATCGGACGTTGAATGAAGTGAGCTCATTGAAATGCTCAAATGAACAATAGGTTCGATGGAGCTTAAAGTTATCCAACATTCGTCTTTCAGGATGAGGGAAGATCCCTGAAAAAACCTGATCCAGGTAACTCACCCTGACCGAGATTCGTTCTCGGGACCACTTGAACGTGAGGCAGACACGCTACTGTCTATGCTACCGAGGCGGGCTGTAAACGCTCCGCCCCAGCTGTTCGTATATAAATCGATTACCATGAGAAAAGGATAGCGCCTATTGCACTGTATGCATAAGAAAGAGGTAAAGCAGTATATACTCGTAAACAGTTCACTTGACTTTTATTTAGCACAAAAACAGAAAAGAACTGTTTTATTAACTAGTTTTATAATATTACAGAAGAACTAAGTTACACATAGAGGAAAGAGGGGGTAAGGAAAATAGAGGAACAAAATGGAAAAGGCAATAAGAAGGAAGATATAGAGATAAAGAAGAAGTAGTTAAGAATGGAAAAGATCAGAGTCGAAAACTGAGGTATTTTGAAAACTATACGACTATACGTGGAAAACTATATGACGACGCTTATTATATATTAGTGAAATTTGTTTTCGAAATTTTCCGTAAAATTGGGGCAGTCCCTCTACTCCTTTACTTTAATTTTGTTCAAATCAACACTGGAGTCAACAATGCATCTCCGACAAAGCAAACTGACCAGGAGTAATTGCTCAAGGGTATTTAAATCGTCATCCAACTTCCAAAAAGTTGCGGAAATGAACGCTGGAAGGCAGCATTGCTTGGAGGGTTAATAGAGAACTGATTATCCTGGAATAGTTTACGAAAGAAATTAAAAATGAATACGAAGCAAACAAACTGCATGCATAATGGAACGCAGAACGTAATGCTTAAAGTAAATCGGGGATTCAGCAGTCTTGGTTGTGTTTTAGTTATCCAGATGTCTCCATGATGCACAACTTTAGTACAATGTAAAGATGTAAACTAAAGCTATTATATTTTAAGTAAGGGGTCCACAAATTTCATAGCATCTGCGAATGGAAGAGTTTGTACGAGGCGGAGAGAAGATGGAAGAAACTCTTTGGGACGCCAAAACCACACTCAAAACTTTACGAAATAAAAAAAGACGTTTTGAAGCGTAACGACGATCCAAACAATATTCAGTTGAAGTTCAAGGAAACATGTTCATTAATAATTATGAAAGACTGTAAAACCACCAACAAATAATGACAAATACATTTTTGGTGTTACATGGTCCGGTATTGGTAACATCTGATTGAAAATGTGGCACTGATTGGGGGTACCTAGGCCGGAAGTACGCCATTCTGTTGAGTAGAGGGATCAATAAAACCGAAATCATTCGCACTCAAAAACTCGTTCTTTCATGAAATATAGACCCCCCGCGAGTACCCCAGCTAGGCAAGACGAAGTTCGCTATCTCTGCAGTCACCAGTTCGCCACCAATATCTTTCAGAATGTAGTTTTATGTTAGTGATACATTTTATTTCATATTCTCTAATAACATTCAATTTTTATTTTCATTTTTCCTAGAACACGGCCGATGGCCTACAAGTGCGCTTTTAGGGCTATACGGAGCACAGTTTGAGAATTCCTTCGGGCCTTAGAAAACTGTAAATAATAATTTCATGTGCGAGTAAAAGGTCACTCTTTTGAGTTCACCGCATCGCAGAGAAGATTTGAGAAAGCGATGCTGATGCAGCATTCTGCGATCAGTGACAAGAGGTCTTGACCTCGAAGTCAGATATGACCAGAAACAACTTGCCAGCTGTCACACCGCTCACAAACGATACAGGTCTAAACAGAGGTCAATTCCTTAGACATAGAAACTTAATGCAAAGGAACCATTGCGCCCAATGCCATTAAATCCTTAAAATGTTTAAAGAAAAGCTGAAATATGGAGTTCTAAAGTATGATTACTTACATTGAAAATGTAAACTGTAAGAGTATTTAATGACCATTGTGGTATTGCCACCATGTAAAAATAGATCAATAGGAGTATGAAATCTTGGATGTAAACCAGTTAGAACTGTGTTATATCCTTCTATTCATGAAAAGTAGGTGCTGCTCTGATATTAGAATTTATAAATATTAATGTTATAGTTAAACTCATCTCTGATTATTATTAAACTCTAAACTAACATAAGGAATACATAGTTTTAAAAGACAGCCATCTACACTCCTGGAAATGGAAATAAGAACACATTGACGACGGTATGTCAGACCGACCATACTTGCTCCGGACACTGCGAGAGGGCTGTACAAGCAATGATCACACGCACGGCTCAGCGGACACACCAGGAACCGCGGTGTTGGCCGTCGAATGGTGCTAGCTCCGCAGCGTTTGGGCACCGCCGCCGTCAGTGTCAGCCAGTTTGCCGTGGCATACGGAGCTCCATCGCAGTCTTTAACACCGGTAGCATGCCGCGACAGCGTGGACGTGAACCGTATGTGTAGTTGACGGACTTTGAGCGCGGGCGTATAGGGGGCATGCGGTAGGCAGGGTGGATGTACCGCCGAATTGCTCAACACGTGGGGCGTGAGGTCTCCACAGTACATCGATGTTGTTGCCAGTGGTCGGCGGAAGGTGCACGTGCTCCTCGACCTGGGACCGGACCGCAGCGACGCACGGATGGACGCCAAGACCATCGGATCCTACGCAGGTCCGTAGGGAACCGTACCGCCACTTCCCAGCAAATTAGGGACACTGTTGCTCCTGGGGTATCGGCGAGGACCATTCGCAACCGTCTCCATGAAGCTGGGCTACGGTCCCGCGCACCGTTAGGCCGTCTTCCGCTCACGCCCCAACATCGTGCAGCCCGCCTCCAGTGGTGTCGCGACAGGCGTGAATAGAGGGACGAATGGAGACGTGTCGTCTTCAGCGATGAGAGCCGCTTCTGCCTTGGTGCCAATGATGGTCGTATGCGTGTTTGGCGCCGTGCAGGTGAGCGTCACAATCAGGACTGCATACGACCGAGGCACACAGGGCCAGCACCCGACATCATGGTGTGGGGAGCGATCTCCTACACTGGCCGCAAACCTCTGGTGATCGTCAAGGGGACACTGAATAGTGCACGGTACATCAAAACCGTCATCGAACCCATCGTTCTACCGTTCCTAGACCGGCAAGGGAACTTGCTGTTCCAACAGGACAATGCACGTCCGCATGTATCCCATGCCACCCAACGTGCTCTAGAAGGTGTAAGTCAACTACCCTGGCCAGCAAGATCTCCGGATCTGTCCCCCATTGAGCATGTTTGGGACTGAATGAAACGTCGTCTCACGCGGTCTGCACGTCCAGCACGAGCGCTGGTCCAACTGAGGCGCCAGCTGGAAATGGCATGGCAAGCCGTTCCACAGGACTACATC
This sequence comes from Mantis religiosa, assembly GCA_030765055.1. Classification (NCBI taxonomy): domain Eukaryota; kingdom Metazoa; phylum Arthropoda; class Insecta; order Mantodea; family Mantidae; genus Mantis; species Mantis religiosa. The sequence continues at coordinate 124,041,883 of CM060948.1, read as the reverse complement.
CAGCATCTCTACGATCGTCTCCATGGGAGAATAGCAGCCTGCATTGCTGCGAAAGGTGGATATACACGGTACTAGTGCCGACATTGTGCATGCTCTGTTGCCTGTGTCTATGTACCTATGGTTCTGTCAGTGTGATCATGTGATGTATCTGACCCCAGGAATGTGTCAATAAAGTTTCCCCTTCCTGGGACAATGAATTCACGGTGTTCTTATTTCAATTTCCAGGAGTGTATTTTAGAATATAAATCTTGGAAAGGATATTTTATTACCCTAATTATTAAGATATGTAGTTTTAAAATAAGAGATACTAAATATATAAAGTACTTAAAGAGAGAATACAAAGCTTAAGTACATACTCGTTATCTTGCCAGGTAAAAAGAGAATTGCTCCTTAAGAATGAAAATGTGTCAAAAGAACAGCAATTGTACTAAAAATCATTGTTACTACACACATATTCTGATAACAGCAATATAACTTTCTGGAACTATGTGTATAGACTAAATGAGTATTTTTCGATGATATACTTTTTGATCCTCTTCTTGCATGCTATCATGGTGGAAAGCTGGATTTCCTGGATTCTGCGCCGGTGTCCTAATCTACCCCTTGTTTTGCATATGTTATTCCACATATGTCCAATACCTTCAACTCTTGATAGATTTATTATTGCAGACAAGAAGTATAATAATAGCTGACATTTTAGTTTGTCATTTAAATCTTAATTGAATATTTGCTTCTTTTCTCTTAAGTTTTACTTACGATATAACTCATGCAGCAGCTCAGCATGAGGTACAAGATTTCGTTTTTAAAGGTCAATAACCAGGAGTGGATAACCTATTGCCACCCAGTTTAATGTAGATGACTCTGCTTCTAGAACCACCATGTGCAACAACTGTTAGTAAATTACTAATATTGTTTTCCTATAAATACTATTTCCGTTATTCACTATCGTAGAAAAAAATAGTACGAAATACACATGTGATTAGTGGATTGGGGAATCTCCGAAGTAGAAAATACTCTAATTTTCAAACACTTCTTTATTTTCGACGGGGTACCTACCGCACTTGTATCGCAATATACTGAAAGCTTTACCAAATTCAACGAAGAATCGTCGAAAAGCTTAGCTATTTAGCTCAAAATTGAACTTCAGTGTGCCCTGCGATGATAATGTTTTTAAACAATATTACCGGTATTGAAACAATAAATACCTGATAAAGCATATTTCAAGACAAATGTTCTTATAAATGGTCTATCTCGTTTCCTCGTGCTCAAATAAGTGTGTGAAAACAAAGTTTACTACGCGTGAGAGATCGCATTTGGGAAGTGGTGGGACCGCCCAATCTGAATTTGGGTTTTCCGTGGTTTCCCCCTTCGTACATCTTTTCCTTCTCATCCACCTCAGCATTGTGGGATCAGGTGGTGGCTTATACTAACTACTGCGGGCAATGTCCATACTAGACTGTCTTGTATTTTTAAAGCAAATTCAAATATTCCTATTGAATTCTCCAAAGTGCACGATAATCTCACTTTGGATGGTCGGAATATGTGTGTTATTAAGCGTAAATACAACAATGTAAGAAATTCATTCCTATTTCATTTAAATGTTATATGCGCATGTAAGTATATAAGTACTCTACTTCAGAGATGAGTGAGAACAACACTAACGGCCAATCCAATTTATAAGTCTGATCAATTTTACCAAATAAGGCATTATCATTATTATTATTATTATTATTATTATTATTATTATTATTATTATTATTATTATTATTATTATTATTATTATTATTATTATTATTATTATTATTATTATTATTATTATTATTATTATTATTATTGAAATTTACGTCCTCCAACGTTGTCATATCGGACGATGAATGAAATGGGTGAAGAGATGCTCAAATGAGTCCGGGGTCCATGGAGCTTAGAGTTATCTGACATTCGTCTATCAGGATAAGGGAAAACCCCTGAAAAAATTATATACAGGTAACTCGCCCTGATCGAGATTCGAACTCGGGACCTCTTGAACGTGATGCAGTCACATTACCATCTACGCTACCGAGGCGGGCATAAATAAAATAAGGCGTTAGTGTTTTATTTTCTTTACTATATATACTAAAGGGAGTACTGTATTCCGCCCAAAAATTTGATACAGGGTTTTCGCTAAAAATAGCTTTGAGACTGCCTAATCCGAAAAAGCAGTTTTAGAAATAATTGGACGTGTGAGTAAAAAATGAGTAAAAATATACAAAAAAAAGAGATTATCAAACTGGCCTTTAAGTTCACCACATTCCAGTGATGCATTCGGGAGGTCTTGTGTTAGACTCATATAGTCTACGTCACCACTTATGCGTTTTTCAGGGGTTTCCCCAAGTCCCTAAGCAAACGTTGGTAAAGATAACAATGCATCCCTTAATTTCACCTGACTTCACTTTTTCACTTAACCTTTCGTTCTGGATGGTATTTCAGGATTCTAAATATTAGCGGGGGTTTCGAATGCATGGACGAGAATTTCCTCTCTGTGAATCATTCTTCCCCGGATTGGGGGAGCTCTTCGGTTCTCGAGGTCCCAAGGAATCTGTAAGCCCGGAGGTGGGGAGGAGAGCCGGTTGTGCCAGGGAGGTTAATTCTGTAGCTATTCTTTCCTCATTATCCCCTTCCTTCCTCAGGGAATAGTTATAGGCACACAGATCAAGCTAAAACCACCACCCTTCGAACCTTGTCATAGAAACAGAAAGTCAATTTGAAATAGATAGAAGAGTAAGCATTTAAGAATAGCTACACAAGATTGAATAGAGAAAGTCATGCGACGGCATTACTTCATATATATCAAATTTAGCAAGTAGATGAAACCTCTGCAATGCACCTTCAAGGTGTCAGACCTTTGAAAGTGGCGATACGCTTTTTCTAGTGGTCATGATATTATATGGTTTATTAAGTACTGGAATAAATACATCTTGGGCTATTCTTGTATTGGGTCCTGGCCGCTTTCGTAGTAGGGCAGGCCTCCAATACTGTTACGTACCTACTTGATGCGTGTTTGCCCCTAATAACAATTGCTTTCCATTTACACTACCTGCACAATTTTCCGCATTCTGTCGAAGTTTTTGTTTATTGCTGTTAATTACTTTCACTTGTTTCAACTTTTTATTTCTATTGTTTCACAAGGTCTGGATCTACTTAACCTCACTTTTCATATTTCTCACTTGCACATATTCCCTTTTCTATCGTCCCCGTTGCTATATTGAGGGCATGATTTGTTCCTTAAACAGAGTAGCAATGCCACATATAATTCTAAAGATAAAGCAGAACTCAAGGCATACCTAAGGGTTGTTCGAAAACAAAAGAATACGCTATCTGCGATACATGAACAGTTGCTTCTTTACCTGAAGCCAGTGTCACTCAAGCACTAAATAAACATTCCTGTGGTATCTCCATAATCAACTATCCATTTTGAAAGATCCTTGTGTGCGTTGTTGTTATAACTGTGCAATGTAATACGCTATTCATTAACGAGATATCAGCTGTTTGAGAAGTAGAAGAGAAAACATAAATAACGCCGCGCTTATTCACAACTCCTTGACCCCATATATATTTTCTTCAGAATGTAACCTGAAGATGCCATGCTCAGTGGTGCATGAAACCTGGTGTTTATGTGCTTTATGCATTTGTCACAACGCCAAGCGGGAAAACAGCTCTTCAGCATCTTAGGCAACTGAGCGCGAAAACAATAAAAAGCATGTAAGACAGATTACTAGTACGCGAGTTTGATTACCTAGAAATTTTTGAAAAATTGTCAATAAAATGTCGAACCTTTAAACAATAACTCAATAACAATTACTGAAATGACTGCAACTGACATATTCAATTTATTACTATTAACACACAGAAAGTTATAAATTTATGTGAATATGAGTGCAGATGTGTGTGTGTGTGTGAGTGTGTGTGTGTGTGTGTGTGTGTGTGTGTGTGTGTGTGTGTGTGTGTGTGTGTGTGTGTGTGTGTGTGTGTGTGTGTGTGTGTGTGTGTGTGTGTGTATGTTTCAGTTCTTGTTTGAGAAATCAAATAGAAAATTAAGTAAACTCTTTTGAAGCAGATCTTACAAACTGTGGCATTAATTATTACAACTACTGTTATACTGCTACTCTCTGCCTACCACAAGAAGGCAAGAGAGGAATGAAGGGGAGAGGGGTCTGAACTGTTTATTTGCTGTGTTAATGGATCTGCTTACTAGGAAATGAGTATTTGAGAGTGTATATGAGTCATCCATGCTGCCAGATCTAATTCTTGTCGTGATAAGTAGTATGTATGGGTGAGTTATGTGACAGCATGTGACAACCCAGCATCCTTGTCATACTCGGAAGGCGACCATAAACACCGGACAGAAAAACAAAAGTGATTACAGTATACATTCCTCTGACTTGCCTTCTTGTCCTGGGCAGATAGTACCAATAGTATAGTAGTAGCTCAGTAGTAGTAGAGAAGTGTGGTTTTGGCAGTTGTAGTAGTAGCAGTGGTGGTGGTGGTGGTGCTGGCGTTGGTGATGGTGGTAGTAATGATATGGGTAGTAAGTGCTGTTGGTAATTGAGGTGTAGTAGTAGCAGTAGTGGAGTAATAGAGTATGTAGCAGTGGTGTTGGTGGAAATAATGGTGGTAGTGGTGGTAGTAGTGGTGGTAGTGTTAGTCATAGTAGTAGTAGTGATGGTGGTCGTGGTGGTACTAGTAATAGTAGTAGCAGTAGTAATGATGGTAGTGGTGGTAGTAGTAGTGATGGTGGCAGTGGTAGTAGTAGTTGTTGCAGTAGTAGTAGTAGTAGTAGTAGTAGTAGTAGTAGTAGTAGTAGTAGTAGTAGTAGTAGTAGTAGTAGTAGTAGTAGTCGTCGTCGTCGTGACGGTAGTGATGTGGTGGTAGTGGTATAGGTTTAACAATGTATGAAACCTCCAGTTTCATATAGTATTGTCAGGTAACAAGAATGATTTTATGAAGCTTTCAGCATGAAAATAAACAGCATTTAACAGTCAATAACACAGAAATTATTGCTTCAAATTATGCCCTTCTTTCTTTTGAACGAGAGAAAACATGTTACTGATGAGAAATATCAGCTCTTGAAGATGAGTAAAACTATGAGGAAAAAATAAATTAATTTATACAATACTTCACAGCCTTGTAAGTGCCAGTATTATGCCTTGTGTAAATCTCTTTGCAAAGTCCATGTATTTTTCTGTTGTACGAATTAATATATATAAAACAGAACAAGGACTCTTGGAAGCATAGGGCTAACTACATTAGAAAAATTTCCTGAAATCTTCACCTTGCACCTACAAAATGCTTAGCATGAGTGCAAATCCTTGTCTTCTTAAACCTTTTTTTATTTAGATGTGCGCACAGACGCAAAGGCGCGGCATGCCGAAGGTGCCTCGAAACAGGTATCTTTTTTGAGATTATAACATTCCCAAAAGTATGGATGATGCGTTTTATCTCCTAAGGTTGGCAATAAAGATTATAACTTATCTTTCAAACAAAAATCCCATATTTTAAAGGCGAAAAATGAATAGTATTTATTCTAAGACCAAAAGGAAAGCATCCTCATTTTTTGCAGTCGTGAAACGGAGCGTACAACATATTTTGGTATGTAAATATGGTACTTGAAAGGCTGGATGCAATTATAATGCGCTCCCCAAAGATACCTTTAAGTGCAGCAACATACACGACTTCCTCCATACGTCTTAGCCAATATTTTACGGGGACAGTAAACATACAGAGGAAGAAGGTAAAATTACATGCATAAGAGCCTGCTATTAAATTCAGATCGCTGTAGGTTTAGGCCTTCCTTTAAAGGAAAGGTCAGTGATACGTACATAACTCTGAGAGAAAACAGTCATGGAATATCTGGCTGGAAGGAAACCTCGACTTTGTACCATTAGCATATCAGCAGACACTTCCGTCATATTTATTTGACTGCTTTCATGCTGTACATTATACGTTCCAGTATATCATCTTAATGACATCGTTGCTGATGTTTATCGGATACTGTACATCAGTTCGGAAAGCAGACAGGCTCTGCAATGCATTTATAGCATCATGTGGTACATTGTTCTTTTGTTTTTATGGCAGAATAAAAGGAAGAAAAAAGATAAATAAAGAACTTTGGGACATTAGGTTATGCAATTCTACCTCCGAGACAGTTTGTTAATGTTTTAACTGACGTGAATAACATATTAGAGCATCGTATCAATGACGAATCACAGTAATGCGTAATATCGGCGTTCAAAGTTGTCACGGCATATAGAGAAAATGTATCAGCATTTTGTGATGTTATTTCTTCTAAGTCACAAAGCGGTAAAAAAAATTCTGTAGATTACTGTATATAGTAAATAAATAAAATTTGAATTTATAATTATCTATTTACTCATGCTATGATGAAAATAATAGGCTATATCACAGTCCATAATACCTGCTTACTTCTCTCCAGGAAGGGAATACACTGCTTATCGGTTCGAAATGCCAGGTTATGAGAAACATAATAAAATGCAGGAGAAGCTAATGCCTTATTTACGAACACATTAAGTCGTTCTCGCTTATCTGAGCTATTGATACCGAATTATTGACTGATTTTTTCTTGATAGTACCAAGATTGCACAAAATGTTATACCTAACTCGTGAATAATCTTAATGTGATACTTCTGATGTAATCAACAAAATTATCCATTTTTTGCTGGTATTACTATTATGAGACCATAAAGTGGCAAACATGTGTGGCATGCAGGTATGCAGATGCATTTGCAGAAGAAAGGTCTATTTAAAATACAACGTTTTCTTCTCGTTAATGGTTCAATACGCAAAGATTGCCATAAAACTTTTTTTACAAATACACAAACATGACAATTGGCATCAGTGATAAAAGATAAGTTGTTATGCAGATAATTGTGATTTCGGCTTTGGAAACTAAACTACTCCCTTGTTTAACTATGTAGTAACTATTAATTACGTTATTACGGAAGTAAGTACGAGTTAGAAGATTTACCTTAGCTGGATTTGTTAACAATTTGTCTGTAATGGTTCTGCGCCTAAAAGCAGACTTCTCAATTACATGGATTTCGATAGATGCTTCTTGTGATCGTAATGTAATTGGTTACTATTGCCTCTTATTTTCGATGGTCATTATAACCATTAAACTACTTATATGATTAAATTAACCTGTAAACTAGGTTAATGATTTATAAAGTTGGATCATAGTGAAAAATTCAAAAGCAAATGTAAAATAGATATCGTGAATATCGGTTCTTTGTATCGATTGTCTTGCCACTTGAGTTAGCAGAATGAGGCGCCCATAGGAACATTAAATTTTATTTGATCAAAGTATAGGGTGGTTAAATTATAATAAAACCCACTCGTGGCCACTCTCTACTGCGCTAGGACCGACAGTTGCCGGGGAACTTGTGCCGGCAGAGGCGGACTAGAATGCATACTTTGCAAGAAATGCTGGAAATGTTGACCTTCTACTCTCAAACAGGCAGCATATCTCTTGTAAAGATTCTCGCTCATTCTCCGAAGCTCAGCAGCAGGTATTCTTGTGATTTCTGGCTCAATGTTTCCCCTAACTTCCTGTAGTGTGAGCATTGGAAGGACACACGTCTATAGAAACTGAAGCCTATCGTTACACACGTGCGCAAGCGTTAAAGTCAAATGATCCCGCTAAACGTGTGAATTATTGTAAGTGGCTTTTCCAATCCGCAGAAAGTGATGTCATTGATCCACCGCTTTTGTTTTTCATTGATGTATCTTTCCATTTAACTGGAAGTGTGAATATTCCAAACAAAAGACACTTGGCTTAATAAAACCCTATGCTGCTGGATGAAACGCCTCCTAATGACCAGAGAATTGGAGTTTGGAGCCCTAGAATAATAGTATTAGGGCCCAAATTCTTTGATGAAACAATAAATGCAGAGCAATATCAGAGGTTAATTCTTAGGCTATTTTTCAATTGCTTGACAGAAGAAGAGAAATGGTAGATAAGGTTGGTTCCAGCAGGAATCTGCAACAGCATATTCGGCTGCCGAATCATTAAATGCAGTAAGAGAGGTGTTTGATGACAGAATATTAGTGTTGGTTTGAGGTAGTCCTGTTCTCCTGACCTAACGAGTTGTGGCTTTTATTTGTAGAGTCTCGCGCAGTAGAGAGGTGCCGCGAGTGGATTCAATTATAATTTAACTACCCGGTATCAGTGGGATCTAAAACATTACGACATTACACCTTGAAATGTTTTCAAATTCTGTGATTTACAGTTAACCACTGTTAGGTTTCATCCTACCGTATAGATATTATACGCTTTAGATTGCACTGCAGTTTGCCGGGGTGTTTGAATCAGATGACTATATTGAATGCACATCAGGAAATAGGTACCTATATTAGTTATAAGAGCCTTGGAACGGGGAGCCAAAGTGCTATCCACACTGCAAGAGCAGGTTCCATGATGAATGATTCTAATAAATCCAGAACCTTAAACCTTAATCCCCTGACGAGGGATGAGAATGTGTGCTAAGAGAACCCATACACACATCTCTGAGCTAAACCATGAGATCAGACATGCGCTTCATTCTGCAACATTACAGTAAGAATGTTCAATAACATTCAGGAACGTTACGAATGATGCCTAAGCAAAAACAAAACCAAAACAAAAAAACCAAAAATTGTCTGTATTACGAGATTGTATATTTTTTCATTAAATTTCATCTTATTTGGAGTCTATTTTGCCGTATAATTAATGCATAAACTCAGCGCAATAGACGCTAAGCGGCTAAAGAAGTACAACTTCAAAATATGCACTGATATAGACACATTTCATTTACCACTTAAAATCGTATTCTAACATGATAGATATACCAAATAGCCCTGTCTCATGTACCATTTACTAAATTCCACTATTCTATTAACAGAAGTTAAATTAAATATTACTTTTTTAACTTGCACACTTGGCGTTTGTGACAAACCTTGTCAACGTTAGTGAATTCAGAGTATTTTCTGTTGCCTTGCAATTTAAAATGCATTAATAATTGCATTTTTGGGGGGTTAAACATTTCCGAGATATTGTTTGTTATTAGGTTCAAATTTTCAGTACTTATGCTTTTCTCAAACAATAAGTCCTTATTCGGTTTCTATCTCTTCGCCATGCAAAGAGAATGGAACTACAAAGCCATCAGATGACCTCCAGCTCCTAAAGGACATGACTGACGCTTAAGCCTACTGAAACACATGAGCTTTTTACAATGTACTATATTCTGATAGGTAATATCGCACGACGAATTAAAGAAATGTGCAAAACCATGCTAAAACGAGATCGGCATCATTAGAGTTTTGAGTTATATCATTCTCTCCTTCTGAGGGCAAAGAAAAACCTAGAAAAGAATACCTTACCGGTATAACTTACCCTAAACGAGACCTGAACTCGGCACCTCTTCATTATGGATTAGTGACGCTACCCCAACACCACAGAGACAATGTTTTATCACACCCATGAGGGAGAAAGCAAATTATAATTATGCAATGTGTTGGCAATAGAAACAGGACTTTATAAAGCTAGACTTATCTAAATTAACACATTTCCGCCTATTCCCTCTACTTTCGATGAGAGGGTCCTCTAACAAAAACAAACTGCTCTTTTGCTAGCAATAGCGTTAAGTTGCTTAATAATTCGTTATCACGAATGAATAATTTAAGCGTTCCACATTTAAAAATCACTTAATGACCCCTAAAAGAAATTATAATTGAAGTTCAGTGAACCCGGACATGCATAGACGACTGTCATGCAAGGTGCTAAAATTCCCACACCCCATCTTGTGAGCGTGTAAACTACTGCAAGAGCGAAACGAACAAAAAGATACAAATAAGGAGGGCGCTCCCTTTCATGAAGCATCCCATAACAAATTACTGGTTGTTAGCCTCAAGCCACAATCTGAAGATTAATTGCTGTGCTATTTCCGGTTACTCTACTTCTTATCTGATCAACGTATTAACCTTAAGAAGCGCAATTATTGCAATTTCTGGTACAAATATGTATACTACTTTACTTCTCATTTCTAAATTTTCGCTTAGAACGTCCTTGTTTCTCTATTTATAAATTATTAGAATAATACGTTGCTTAAAACCTACTGTAAACTTAGGCTGAAAATGTTAAACCATTTATACATATTGGCTTAGTCTTTTTCTGAAAACAATACTGTAATTAATTTATGTTAGGGTTTTTATAGAGATGTTTGATGTAATAATGCATTGTGGTGTACTGTTATTTTCCTTTGTGTTCTTAAAGAATTACGTAAAAAGTTAGGAAAAAGAATTTTCTGAGATACTGTTTATTTTGAAATTGGACTGACAATACTCTGATATCTCTGATTGGCTAAAGTTAGACATGAACTCTGATATGGTCGAATTCTGCATTGATTGGAGTAGATTTCGTTACTTCCATCTAGTAGAAATGGATTCACACCTAACTTTAGCCAATGAACATCGGAATATCTTTCCCACGTGGAGTAAACCACGTGATAGGTGCTGGTTCCACTTTACTGCTCCGAGCAACATAGTTGCGATGTTAGTCTAACTATACAATTGAATATATAGTAAGAGTGGGTGTCAAACCTTATTCAAATAATGCACTACAAAGAACTTTACTTATCTAGGTACGACGTACGATATAACACAAACCTGCTGAAAAACCCGTAAAATAGTTGGCTCTCTGAACATTTGAGGTGCAAATTACTAGTAATCAACGTTTTTTGATTACTAAAATAAACTTGTGATAGAAAGAACACACACAATCTTTTACCACCTCGTTTCAACAGGAGTTTAAAGTAAGAAGATAAACATGAAGGGAAGTTAGTTTTTTCTTGCAAAGTATTTGAAAGCTTTGCTAAAATTGTGAAAAACAATGTTTATATATTACCGCAATCAAATGAAGTTATTATATGTGAGTGTAAAGTTTTTAGAATAGTTTTGGGGCAAAATACGAATCACCTTTCTTCTAAAGTGTGCACTGAACCTGAACTTTAGAAATAATGTGGTGTGCACACACTAGCTTTGAGTAGGAAAGTCAAATATAAAAAAGTACGAGAAAGGTAGCTTTTTTATTCATAGAACAGGAATTCCCCCATTTTCTTGTTTTCGTGTAATCCGAACAGGTTTTAATGTGCCCAGTCTCACTTTCATTTAATTTGAACGAAAATGTTTGATATCGGTTAACCGCAAACGCAGCTGTGATTTTTACAAAGCTTTCTGCCTCATCTTTCCGCTAGAATTAGCTGTATTAAACCTGTGCACAAGTACAAGTTGGTAATAAAACCAAGTCCATTGTTACAATTAAGTATAGAGAGCCCTGAATGGAAACAAGCGGCATTTATCGTAATGTAATATCTACTCCCAAATTTGTTTCTTAAACGTGTGGAAATATCTCTATTATTTTGGTGAACGTGGAATGGTTTAACAAAACGTTTACAAGCGACTTTACACTGATAAATAGATAGCAGGTGCTAAAATAGTACAACAAAAGTTCTGAAGGAAATTTTTAAATTTATTTTAAGACGTATTGACTTATTGTACAATTATTTTCTATAAGTACAAAGCTGCATTTCAAAACCAGTATGGGCTCTGCGGTTTTAATTTTTTAAAAATATAGTGAAAAAGTGGAGTATCATACAGTTTAATTTGGACTTTATGATACAGTATTTTAACGAAAGTATTTGCACTAAACTGATATATCGGACTTGTAGTTTAGAAGACATAAAATTCAGCTCTGCGCTACTTGAAAATGAAATGGTTATCCCAGGAAACAGTGTTTCTTCTTCTTATTCAATGGATTTCCCTCCACTTTAGAAGACTTACTCCCCAAGAACTTAGCAATCCAAAACTTTTGGTCAGTAGCCTTTCGAGGAACACAAACTTTGGATCATAGCACATCCAGGTTAAAGTGGCCGCGCCGTGGCTCAGTGGTTAGACCGTTTGGCTCTCACCAAGGCGGCCCGGGTTCGATCCCAGGCGACCACAAAGTAAGATTTGTGGTGGACAACACGGTGCTGGGGCGGGTTTTCTCCGGGACCTCCGGTTTCCACCGCCATCTTATTCCACCGGTGTTCCACCTTCATCTCAGGTATCATCAGTGTCATCGCCTGCGGTGCCGTATGTAGTAAAAGAGGGCGTTAAACACTATACATTTCATTTTTCCAGGTTAAATGATCAGCACAATGCCTAATATGGCGGCAAAGGAAAAGGAAACAAAATGTACTAATGAAAGAAATAATACGAAAATTCGCAGATCAAACATGGTCAAACATAGCCTTCGTTGGCGACAGGAAAAATTTCGGCCAGTTTGGTCCGACCTAGGGGCTGGAACCAAGAAACTAGCAATTAGCTTATGTTATCGCGGTGCCACCTTGGTCAGTTGTTTTAAGACATAACTTGAAAATAAATTATTTATAAAAAGGTAAATGTGTGTGAGCACGTGCGCGTGCGCACCTGTTCGCGTAATTTGTCTTTAATTTAAGGACGAAAAGTATAATTAAATTTGTATAAATCTATATTAAGTATTTTCACTATGAAATGTGTAATTTGTTGGAAAGCCATAGAGCTTATACTAAAGAAATGTGATTTCGTTAGAGCACAATTATTTCTTATTAACCTTTGTAACATACAAGTTTTCTTAATACGTAGACCTTCCGAAACTGAAGTATGTAGTACACTTTAAACTGTTACACGAATAAAAGACTGTTAACAACGTAGCCAGGACATATCAGCGCCGCCGATGTGGTAGAATTTTGACCTACAGGAGTTCTTTTACATCCCAGTAGATATACTGACTTGAAGCTGTCGCGTATCAGTCTCGGCATAATTTGAATCCGCGACTTCGGAATCAGGAGAGCAACGCCTAACAACTGAGCCACCCAGACAGATCTTATACCCCCATTTTTTTGTTTCTTATTAAATCATTGTCAACATATTTGATTAATTTAACAGTTGGTTTTTGTTGCATGCTCTTGTGTATAGTTTAATGGTACTCTGTTTTCAACAGTACAATTATTGGCATTGGCCGTTACGTGCAGAAGACAGTAATAAAGTAAAGAGTTCGAGCTTTCCTGGTGACTTATAAAGCCCTAGGACATCTGGAGCAGAAAGCAATAACATTGAACATGTTTTCTGTAATAGTTTAATGTATGAAGATTGCGGTATTTCTTTAAGATTCAACAGTTGTCAGACAGTGATTTATTAAATATGTGATTGCAACAGTAAATTATTGTGAGTTGCAAAATGCCTGATGGTAGAAATCGACGTCCTAGATGCCCCACGTTGTGGCGATCATTTTGCAACGGGAAATTTGCAAAAGGCGTGATGATGGATGAATAATTACTCTCACCTTTGGTGAAGATCTGGTAGGTCGCAGTATCGGAGTGATAGTATTTTATGCAGCAATTGTTGGGAAATAACAATAATTCTTCTCCTTTAAATAATGTAGAATTTATTCCGCAAAACCATTAATAAATTCTGTTACAATTTTAAAAGCCGTAGATTCTGTCCTTTCAGAAATTATTGGTGTTTCATCGATGAGCTTTAAGTTTCTGACGCACGCCACTACTGCAAACCAAATGCATTTACAACTAAAACGTTTTTCTGCAAACTTTCAGAGTGATACCAAAACACGTCTTACTCTCACGTCCATTGTTTGCAAAATGACTCTAAGCTATCTGATTATTTTGGGTTCTCTGCACACGATGTTTCTAGAACAATTAAATCACTTATATTCTATTGGGACACATCACCACACCACGTAATTGCATTATTGTAATTACCAATAACAAAATTATTATGTAATATTCAACTTGCATTGTATCATTCCATGGCCTACATAGTTTCACATTTCCTATTTTGTACAAATTACTTTTTCCAGAACAATTCAGAACAAATTCTTAAATATTTGAAAAATATGAAATAACCGTCACACGCTTAAGTTTAAAAAAACAGAAACATAGCAGAACGTGGTACGAAAAACTCAAAGAGATTTTAATGATTAGTGGATTAAACGAAATGTATGTATTAGGATACACATTAATGCAGCAATGTTGGAAAAGTTTAACATAGGCTATAAGGTATGGTTGGTAAAACGTTGTATTCACAAATCAAGATTAGTTAATTTCTACCATACACGGAAATAGAAATTAGAGAAAAATTTAGATCTGAAAGTTTGTCACAAGAATTAGAGCAAAGGACTACTTGATTACGTGCGGGATCTGGAAATTGAGGAATAAAAGGAAGAATGTGTTGAAGGAAAGACGTCTGCAAATTGCAAGAGTAGGAGATATGAAATTTGCTTATTATTAGAATTTTCAAGTAAAGAACAATGGTGGAGACAATTAATTTGTATGAAATGGCTAAATATAAATAAATAACTGACAATGACAAAAATGTTAAAGGCCAGTCAGAATTCGAAACTGTGGGAAAACCTTTATGGAATGTGAGAAACAAATTGAATAGATGGTGAATATGACAATGAAAGATGACAATTTTGTGGTGTAAAAAGCTGGTGTGATATTTTGGACCTTCCCTTGAAATTTGGCAAATGCGAATTTAGTCAGCTTTCATGATTAGGCATAATAAGAATTTTAGGAAATTCCTCAAATTTCTCAATTGATCTGGATAATTCCTTTTGTCCGGTTTATAGGTTAAAGAGATGTATGCACATGACAAAATGAAAATTAAGGTAATTAGGAATATAATATATTTTCAGTTTTAACAATGATATATATTTGCTAGTTAAATAATTGTTTACTTTGGAGGACGTTCAAAGAGAGGCTCTGAGTACTACTCAAAACAGATGTACCCTACAGTATGCAGAATACTGGCAATGTTATCTGACTCGCTCTTCTTGGACGTACGTTACCTGCAAATGTCAATGTTACACATGCATTTGGATAGATTTACACGGTACATTTGTACAGATTCATACATTTCTTGATTTGGATTACTATTACGACCATAACGTATACGTCTAGTCAATCTGTCCAGTAGTAATGTGGTGCCATTGTTAAATGAATAAGTCGAGTGATAGTTTCTCGATACAAGGGATCTGTAAGCTATTTTTATTATATTACATGGATATTCAACTTGACTCTATGTGACAAGAGATATACGTTCAAGGGCCATATGTATTTTAGTAGTTGTTGATAGGGCACATTAAACGTCCTCGTGAAAAGCCAATTCTGGATTACAGCGAACTGGCGACTTCACCTAGATTAATATACCTGTGGATCCAACGAGCAACAAAAATAGAGTAAAGCCTTTAAATACCCATTTTAATTGTTCCTGTAATAATTTATTCAAGATGTGCATTCTAATTATTTAGTATTCCTGACTTGTTGCGGCAGTCATTTGAATCTCATTTCCGCTCTCTCTAGGTCAGCTGAGCGAACTGAAATAAGAGCCTTCAAAACTTGCTTCACTCCTTGAACAGAATCAGTTTCTACCCCAGGTCATTCGTCGCTGGAAAGTGCATTCTTCTTATTACAACAACAACAACAACAACAACTACTACTACTACTACTACTACTACTACTACTACTACTACTACTACTACTACTACTACTACTAATAATAATAATAATAATAATAATAATAATAATAATAATAATAATAATAATAATAATAATAATAATAATAATAATAATAATAACAACAACAACAATACAGTTACTCCGCGAAATTACGGAACTAGGATCCACCTTTCTTATAACCCAATGCTAATGGGAGAGCCAGTCACTCCTCGTGACCATGGTTCTGGTGTTCCGTCGCGTGAAGGACTGCGGGTTCGAGTCTCACCTCGGGGATGTCTCTCTCTGTCTGTGTTTGTGTGTATGTGTGTGTGTGTGTGTGTGTGTGTGTGTGTGTGTGTGTGTGTGTGTAAAACTAGAGATAAGGCAACAGAATATACAACTCTCAGAATAAGAAAAGAGAAATAGAAAAACGCTTTCCGGGCTGCCACAGAAGCACTACCAGTTTGTTACAATACAAATGTAATTGGTGGGAGTAACAGTAATTCTTTCTCTTAACCTAAATCGTTTTTCACAGATTTATACTATTTTAAGTGGTAAAACAGTAATATAGTCTCACATATTGTATCTATTCCTGCAAAGGACTTATTTCCATTCTCTATCACAAACACATTATTGTAATTAGCTCCTATGTTTATATTACGTAATTATTATGTTTGCTTAATCTCCTTTGAGGTACGCGTATTAAATGTTCTACAGCTTATGTGAGCTCACAGCCTGACGTTTATTGAACAAAATGCACAGACATTAAACGGACCATTAAAACATCTTTGACACGCGTCTCTATATGGTCATGTTACTAAAGTTTCAAAAAAGGATCAGTCCAAATTCACGTTATATATACAATGATGTGCAAAGGTAGGTAGACATTCTGTATACAACAATGAAATATGACAAAAAACTAGTATAGTTTTGTGAAATGATACATTATTTTAGAATATTCTCTTGCGAATAACCAAACTGCTGATGTTGATCATGTTGATATAATTATATGTGTTTGAATGTCAGATCTAAACTACAGCAATGTGTTAAGTATAAACCTGTAGGAATTGTCGAAAGGAAACGACTATTATCATGTGTAAGTATAAGTAGAACACTGCTGTATGTATATTGCATTAGGAAACAAATATGAAGTAGAATCATAAAAAATGCTAAAATGTTTGACTTCACGTGAAACCTGCTTGTAAACCATGTGTTTTAAAAAAGTCAAGCTTGCGGTGAGAAACTTTAAGTAGCACACAAAGCTAAAACTCTCAAAAACGATTCGGATTACAGAACAACTATTATCTTGTAAGATTACACAGATTGTGGTTACCATTAAAGATGTTACTGATGTGCATTATGCTGCGGATTCTTGTAGTTTCTCATCCTCGATAAAGAGCAAAACCCGTTGCCTATGTCCTCTGGCCATTCACGGCTATCAACACAAAGCTATAAAAGGTAGCCATTCCAAATGAATTAAGCAGACTTAAAGGTTGTAGATGTGAGTATTTGGAACCATGAACTTCAGCCCTGAAGGCAAAATCAGAAAGAGAAGACTAAGTATTCTAATAATGCTTCTGCTTATTGAGAGTAGTATCCTTCGAAAACTTTTTAAAATATTATTTATTATAATATTCAAAATTGTAAAATGGTAAAAACATTACTTTGTTTTGGGCAAACTTCGCGGTTTAATATTTAGTACACATATTAGAATAGTCAAGGAAACTAACCCCACAGTCGGACTGGAATGTGGAAATAGTGAAAAAATTGTATTTGCTGATGACATAATCGGCAAATATCTGCTCTTCAAACTTTCTCATTAAATCAGTATAATTATGACATAAGAATAGGCCCTTCTTAATTGATTCTACTTGTTCTTAGACTTTGAGAACTTCCATTTATTTCATAACAGCACCATACAAGTGATAGAGCTATAACTAACGCTTTTCTCAACAAAATTGTCACTATAATGTTGTGAAACCCAGAAAGAAAATATAAAAATCGAAATAAGTTGTTCACCTAACATAATATTTTTTAGTCTGTCCTGATTAAAACACTATAAAATTAATATTTTCAACATGACCATGGTGAATGAAGTAAATGCTACCAGCGAATCATATATTTATACTCTTTGAAACAAAATCACAGTTTTGCTGAAGTGGAATGTAATAAGGCAACATCACAGCAACTTATTCTGTATTTTTAATGAATGCATTTAATTTATTGTTATTGTACTTATATTTTCAAAATTGGAATGTATTTAATATACAATAAGTTTACCTGAATTAAAAAATGTATTTAATGCTATCGAATAATAAATGTCTTGGAAAGAGCGATTCTTCGGAGACGAAATAGGCTAGTACAAAGAAGATAAAGGTATTATTATTATTATTATTATTATTATTATTATTATTATTATTATTATTATTATTATTATTATTATTATTATTATTATTATTATTATTATTATTATTATTATTATTATTATTATTATTATTATTATTATTATTATTATTATTATTATTATTATTATTATTATTATTATTATTATTATTATTATTATTATTATTATTATTATTATTATTATTATTATTATTATTATTATTATTATTATTATTATTATTATTATTATTATTATTATTATTATTATTATTATTATTATTATTATTATTATTATTATTATTATTATTATTATTATTATTATTATTATTATTATTATTATTATTATTATTATTATTATTATTATTATTATTATTATTATTATTATTATTATTATTATTATTATTATTATTATTATTATTATTATTATTATTATTATTATTATTATTATTATTATTATTATTATTATTATTATTATTATTATTATTATTATTATTATTATTATTATTATTATTATTATTATTATTATTATTATTATTATTATTATTATTATTATTATTATTATTATTATTATTATTATTATTATTATTTATTGAGATGATTCAGATAGGTTGATGATAATGATAAACATGATTATACTTTTTGACAACGAAATTTTGCATCCCATGCAGTCGCTCCTGTAAAATACTGAGGCCTTTGTTTGAATTGAGCTGATGCAGTTTACTAAAATAAAATCTGCTACTCAACAAATAACTCCGTCATTTTCGTAATATCAAATCTTGAAGTTTCAAATGTTAAGTTTATCATTTATTCCTTAGGTGAGTATGTATTTCCATTGATGTTGGTTGGTTTGATGTTTACTGAATACATATTCCTTTATCAATGGGAATATAAATATAATGAAGATTTTCTTATAATTATGTTCATGTAAAATAATTTATTATTCCTATTTGCGATGTATCTAAAAGAACTGTCTAAATCGAACTTTAAGTATCTGTATTTATTTAGGACATTCGACTTGTACCCAAATAAAAGCGCATAATCGATTACGCAGATAACTTTTTTTTTTTTTTGTAATTTACGTCCTCCAACGTTAAGTCATATCGGACGAAGAATGGAATGGGTGAAATGATGCTTAAATGAGCCCGGGCTCCATATAGCTTACAGTTACCCGACATTCGTCTTTCAGGATAAGGGAAAACCCGGGAAAAAAACCTTATCCAGGTAACTCACCCTGACCGAGATTCGAACTCGGGACCTCTTGAACGTGAGGTAGACATGCTACCATCACGCTACAGAGGCGCGCTACGCAGATACGATGTACTACGCCCCTAATAACTGAATCTAGTTGCTTCGAGGGCTATCCCTAGCTTTCAAGTTTTGACAGCAGTGAGCGTAAAGCAATTCACAAAATTTTCAACATTTTCCAAATGAAATATATAGTTTAGCTTACCAAATTCGTTTAGACCATTTTTTTTTTTTTGCCAATAGCTTTGTTTTCAAGAGCAAGGCTATTGTCACGTTATTTACATCTCAGTTCTCATTTCTCAGCTATTAGCTTGCTTTTATTGCTTCCTTTTATCCATTTGCTTCCTTTTATCCCAAACAGTATGCTAAACAACAGTTTCTACATCTGATCTGATTGACTGTTGAATAGCATTATCATTTCATGACCACCTACTTCGTGACTAGAGCACCATGCTCTAACGTAGTCATAATATTTTATACAAAAACGAAAGTGTCTTATGTACTTGTTTCGAAATACATTACATATGCGAAACCTTTGTTTATCTAAATAAGCAGTATTACAAACATTCGTTATGCTATTGTAGTTGATATTCTTCTGTTTTTTAAATTCAATTTATACCCCGCCTTTAACTGCAGTGGTAATATCGGCGGCCGTTCTCCTTTGTAACATATCGATGGTGTTAACTCGTATACGTTGGGTTGCATAATTAGATCACACACACACTCACACACTCACACACAGACACATACACACACACTCTCTCTCTCATTCATACTTCCAGCTTCTGGGAAAGATGGGGAATCATCTTGGTTGAAGAAAAGTCCCCACCCCCAGCCGGGAATCTAACCTGGGACCCTAGCCCGGCAGACAGGTGCTCTACCGACTGAGATACGGAGTCAGCCATTTTCTCTTTGAGAATTTTGTTTTCTGTGTTTTAATATTCAAATGGACATGTTTAAAAATATCGCTTTATAAATTGGTGTCGTAATAACGTTGATACATTCCAAATAGTCCGTGTAAGGACCCATTGCTAAGAGGTGAATGTAAAGTGGTCATTATGCCTTCCTTGAACATTTATAAAACTCGCAGCTGACTAATCTTCCACGATACAAACTTTAAAATACCCCAGGATTAACGTTGGAAGCGGTGCTAAAATATCTGATAATAGGCAAAGAGATGAAAAGGAAAAAAGTGGTCTTCTAAACCCAGAGCAAAGGGTGAATGCCTTAAGATATTCGTGTGTGATGGCGTGAATTCAACCTGCAGTTTCGTTTCTGAAGGTCAGAAAGTTCAAGAACGTCTTTTAACTTTTGACCCAGGATTTAGCAGTGATCACATAAGCAGATATACATTATTTATTCTTCTCGAGTCACTTAAGATAATGGTTTAATCCAAGACAACTCTAACAGGGAAGGAAACTCATGCAAGCAACATGTAATGTACGCATAGATCTACTTTGGCATCTCATAATCACCTCGGGCGTTCGCCTCCAAATGTAATAGCTTCAGGCAGGTTTTTATTCGCACACAGCCATTGTGAAACAAACTAGGTGTTAGTCACGCGAATTTAGTTGCTAGTTCTTAAGTTATTGCAGAAGGTAAAGGTCGAAGTTTTTGCAAGACCCATTTCCTCCACTTTCCTGCTTCAGTACCTTATAAGGCATAAGCTGTAGTTTTACGGTCATCATCTTGCATGACTTGTGCTTCTACGGATGTTATACTTATTTGCTAAATATGGACATATACTTAAAAGGTACCTTTATTACAATTATTATTTTATTCAGATATCTTAATAGAACAGTGGTTAGCTTAACATGGGAGTTAATTTTTAACTACTAAATAATGAAATTAGAGGTAACATTTCATTTAGAAAGCCCGCTAATGTTCGCAATGAATAGTTATGAAAGTAACTGAAATTGTTTAATTACCTATCTTGGAATATGAAGATTTTCGTACGATTAAATATCTAAACTGCATTTTGAAAAGTAAGAAATAATTGGAAAAAAAAAGAACAGACACAATATTTGTGGGCTTTTAGCAGTGAAAATGTCATCCGGTTTACAGGAAAATGTTTTCCCTAGTTAATTCAAAGAACGTTTTTATTTTTGTAGCCATTTATATCCCTCATAACTGGTTTTGTTTAAACTCTAGTTATTCGTTGAAATCAGAATAAAAGACACGAATATTTTTCTCTGACTACTTAATTTGTAACTAAATTCCCTTTTTGGGAGTATAATAGATCCTACAAGGGCATTGTTTCAAACCGGCGACATACTCTCTGAGAAAATAAAAGGGTATTCGAAAGTAAAATAAATGAAAATTTTCTTTGTTAACGATAAATTGATTTATTAATTATTTGTTACCAGGAATATATCAGAACCACCGATTTGCGGAAATTTCGTCCCGCAACAGTTCCACTAATACGGAGCTGTAGCTTATAAGCAGCTAGCTTTTCTTAATTTTTAAAAACAATTGGTATGGGTCTGAACTCGCGACCTTAAACAGTTATCAACGCTGTTGTGTTCTTAAGAGAGAATATTTGCAGAAGTTGGAACAAAATAAATAAATGAATGCATGAATGAATGAAAGATTGTTGGCTGTTAATAAATAAATAAGTAAACAAATTAATAAAGTACTTTTCTGCCCAACGGCAGAATCTTCGCTGTTAGTACGGCCATTTTGTTCCTAACCTCTTTTATGATTTCCCCTTCGACTACATACTTGCTTACATCAATTATCTTCTTTTGCTTCCAATGGACCTTTAACCAGTAGCTTTTTCCTTTTGCGTCTCAGCCACTTCACCAAATAAAATGGCATCATGTTAGCCTGTGAAGCTCGCATATTGGAGATCCGGTTTTCGACTTCCGTAGGGCCGTCTTAATTTGAGTTTTTTCATGGTTCTTCGGGTCGGTAAGCGAATGCTTGAGTGGTACGTTTCCTAACTCCACCATTTCCTTGCATCTGTTTCACCTCACTTTTTCAGAATTGTAGAACCAGGCGATGACACTTGATGAGTCGCGGTAGACAGTGAAATTTACGCTCTCCAGATATTTCTCCCTGGCACTTGGTGGTACTGCTGGGGTCCCGCTCCTAACTAGAAGCTGTTTAGTCTATTTCGGGTACCTAGATTGCAGGTGGCTTAGTCAGGAATAGCTAGCGTCATAATGATGGTCATGTGAAATTGAAGCGCTTAGAATAACAACGGCAGATCCTTAACAAAGTTCATTTTGGGATGAATGTAACTCTGTGTATTCTTTTTTCATAACATGGAAAGTGGTTAACTTATATTTTCTGGGTATTTAAGTTAAGGGATTTTAAGTCTATGTGCAAGTTCTTGAACCATTGTGATTAATAGTTTTCTTGACTTCGTGCTGTTTATTGGAACCAAAAATAAACAAATTACATTCAGTGGTGCCAAATAGACATTTCCTTCATTTAACACCTTGAACTATCTAATTTAGATCCATTTCCAAATCTACAGAGTTTTCGTCATCAACACCATCATGGCGAAGACTGTTATCAAAATAATGATAGATGGGTGGTATATATTTCTGTAACTTCACCAGGTCCTTGTATTTAGCTTTCTTTATCTTTCTGTACTTCTGTACTTCTTAAACAATGAAACATGTGAACTTTTACTTCTTTTCCTAAACTAACATTTTGATATACATCAGAGTTATAACAATGTAAACAGAATTTAACAATCTCAGGATTATCATGATCCACAATAATAGATGTAACCTCAGGTAAAAGCAAAGGAGCACTATCAACATCTTTTTTTTTTTCTAATTACAAAGTTTGAAGTGATACCATTCCGTATGACAACAAAGTATTTCCTGTTAATTTTATTAATTAACGATTTATCGCTATTTCTGCACAATTTTCATCCGTTTATTACCCATTCAGTTGCCATTTTCACTTATTTCTTTTCCCGGAGATTCAAGAATAACATCTGCAGACGGTGCCATATTCATTACCGTTCACTACAACGTCATGAACATGTAGTGCTCATAAAGTAAAGCACTCATAGTTGGAATATGTTATTTTTATACTGAGAATGTGTTCTTTTTCACTATGGAAAAATTTTAAAGGTGGAAAATTAAAGCTTTGGCATATCGGAATTCATTTGATACTTCATCACATGAAAGGTATATGGCAGCTGTACACGTCATACTTCTATCTCAAAATTGGATGTTGGTTGGGATCTGCCACTATTTCTCTGAGCGCCTCAATTGTTAGGGACCCCGTCCTTGCTAGCATGCGTTTTCGAATTTCTCCTTCATCCCTTCCCCCACAGGTGTCACGTTGGAGGCCCACGGGATCCACTAGGACCTAGGTGCAGTCCTGTTCTCCAGTTATTGGAGGATCCTCCATGCGACTGCTCATATCCAACTCCTCCTCTTCCTTATTCAGTTTTAGCACTGCCATTCTGTCATTCATTCTTTCTAAAACAGATGCATGACCTATTTTGTCCATCCATTTTGCACGCTCTATACTTCCCCATGCAGATTTAATAGGAAAAATGAATGTACGTTCTTTTATATACTTACCACTTTCCCTTTCGCAGTTTAATCTCTTACGAAGTCGCAGCGCGAAGTTGGAGAATGTTAGTCCAGATTACACAGAAATTCACCTCAATTGTTGAAGCAGCCATTCCGATTTACAGTTTTATGTTGTTCCATTATGTGCTCTATAAAATAGTGCGCTTATTTTTTGTTTGTTTGTATACTGGTTTTTCTTTTCAGCTCATTGAAATGTCAAGACGAAAATGCTCTTTGTTATCATTGCATTTTATTGACCAAAAAGGAATAAAGTGTATATATAAGCATATATTTTGAATAGTACATAATTCTATAGAGAATATCATAAAACGCAGATGCCAAACATTTTAGTGCACGCAGCACTTTCACTTGAAAAAAGCACCAGTGTTGGGGCGTAGCCATTACCATACACTACGTATTAAGAGTTAAGTCCTTTGCAGAAATATTTAAGTGAAGGCACTTGATGTTTTCTCGCATTTTCAAACCTCTACCTCCTTCTTCCAATATGTACTTAGCCTAGTTTTAGCGTGATATACTACATTCATCGAAATGTTCTTGTAATTCGAGCTTATTCGGAGGTGTTTGAAAAGCAATGTGTTTCGAAATAGTCGTGTGTTGCTCGCAGAAGTGCACTGAGAGAGTAGAAAGTTATCAGACAGCAAAGCAACAGACCTACCGCAATATGTAGTTTTATGAAATGAGGAACCTGACATTTTCATACCTACCAATGTAAAAGAAGAACAAATCAATATTTTTTTAAAATAAATTTTGTATAATTTTGTTTGACTGTCGACAAATATTGCTACTGTTGTAAAACCAGTAACCGATATTCTGATTTTTAGGATTTAGTGTCCTTGGCTTTTTATAATATGAAGTTTTTGCGATTTTAGCAATTTTGATGCAGTTAATTGTTAATTTTTGTTGCATAATTTTGTTGCTAATTTTGTTTATATGTTATTTAATTCGATAAAATACAGGTTTAATTAAATATACAATTGTAAATGTAAATATAAATGTTTAAAAAATGTTAATACTAATGGCTTTATTTGGAGCTTAATCCATTACATTTGGTCACTCATTTAACACAAATAACAATGCAACATGTATACATGCGGAAGCAAATAAACAAATAGGGAAAAACACAAATAAACAACAAACATATTCAATTTACACTGTAATCTTTAAAATGTCTCTGACTTTCCAGTATAGCTTACACATACCACCCTATTTCTGGAGAACTTCGTTTAAGCCTAGGCACACCAGAAGGTGGGAAGAATTCATGACACCATCTCTGCAGATGGGGCATTCACTTGTTGGTAGTATACCTATCCTGTTTAGGTGCTCATTCAAGCAATCATGCCCGGTTTTTAACCTAAATTTGGCTACTGCTTCTTTCCTTGGTTTGTTATTGTATGCTTTCCAGATGTCATGAATGTTTTTCCATGTTTTCCCAGTTGCTTTTTCTTTGGAGTTGTCCTTCCATATTTCAGTTATTTTGCTTTGTAATAGTTTCTTAAGTGTATTTGGTGGGAGTGGTATTTGTCCAGACTGTAGTTTTGTTCCTTTATTGACAAGATAATCTGCTGTTTCATTGCCAATAATACCTATAAGAAAGGGTATCCATTGAAAAACTATCAATTTGTTCACTTTCTTCTCGGGCAGCCAGCTAGGTGGAAAGATGATTAGATATCAACGTTTCGGGAGTGTACATCTCTCCCATCATCAGGATATTTATAAAATGTTATAATAACAAATGAAATGCTGGATATAACACAACTATAAACAAAGACAAAACACTATCAACATTCGCATGACTGAACAAAAGACTGTTTTCAGCAATGGCTCACGCCATCTCCTGACCTGGCATTTAATTTACTGAAAACAGAATGCAGTAGGCTTAAACGACAGTCAAATGTTTTAAGAACTGGTCACTCATTTGAATCCAGAGCATAAAAAGATAACTAATTGTCATTTGAGAAAAGTATAAGTGGTGTAAAACTCAAAGAAATGATAGAAAATATTATTGTTTCCACAAAAACAGGTTTGCCATAAATTGTATATTTTAACGATATATTATGCGTCTAATAAGATTTTCTCTATCTGTTACGGTTCACCGATTGCGCAAAAGACACCCAGAATGAAGGGGACCTCTGAAGAAATTTTCAAGCAATTCAAGATTTACATTTCATTTGGCACAAAACACTTTTCTGCGTGACTTTAATGTTCTTGTGTAGTGTCCTCTGATTAATTGATGCATAAACAGATATAAAGCCACATGTGGGCAGTTCGTTTAAATATTTCATTCAATACTTATCTAAGATTATTGTATTCTATACTTAGAAAACGTAAATTTAGGCCCAAGTTTAGTGTACTTGTTTTCCATTTCCGTGTCAGAAACCTTCCTTGATGTGTTGCTACAGTATTTCTACGCATGCACAAACACATGCACATTTACTCCCTCCCACTCTCCCTCTCTCCTTCTGTGACAACTAATGTGAAAATAATATTTACTCACTAAATACTACTTTGCTAATTACTGTTAACTCCTCAAACCACTCTGCCTCTATCCTTAATATTCCTAATTTTCCCTTTGAGTGAATATGTGGATTTAAGGTTGTTACAATAATTAATAGAATGGTACACACCTCCATTGCAACGTGCAAGGGCTTCAAATGAGTTTTACCGTATTTCATTATTGAGTTAAATTAAGAACTAATAGGTAAATGAACTTCAAAGTCTTAAGAGATAACAGGGATTTGCATTACACTGTAGGCATTTTAAGACATCTTTGAGTTTTTTTATTAATTTATCTTATTTTAATATAAAGAAATTTAATGCTTTAAGTTTGGTTTAAGCCAGAAATCTATACATAGATATATTAAACTGCGATTTTAGAGAACTGTGTCGGAAACATGCTCTAATGCTTTAACCTATGAATTCAGAGACTTTTAATATGTAGGAACAATCGCTTGAGCTCTTGTGATGTCTCAGCTGTTTATAGAATGAATAAAGAGGGATTTTTTATGTGAATTATAAAAAAGAAGGGAACTTTGAATTGATCCTTGATGAATTTTGTATTTATTATCTTCAGTTTAATGTATTCATTTGTTTATGAAACATTTCTTCTCCTTTCACTGTTACTTATATGTGACATGCTTTTAAAATTACCGAAGCGTTGTTCTCAGGATAACAGTCGAATGATGTCGATGGTGTCTTCCCATTGTAGAGCTACCGTTAATTGAAAGCTTGAAAAGTCCATCGACATTATTCATTTTATAACCCAAGAACAGCTTCTCTAAGAGTATGCATAAAATGTTTATTATTATTCTTTACTTGCATTTTATATAAAGCTTGTACCAGGATATTTAATATGTAGAGTTTATAAGCATCAGCTCTCGCATTTGCCATTAAGGCCTTCCTTATGTCTCTGCATCATAGTCACGTTTAAGAATAGTGATATAATTCATTCCTTAAGCTTCCAAGCGTAAGCAGAATTCCTTCACGAAGCGAACATAATAAATAAACAGAAATAATTTTATTTAATATATTATACCAGGCTCAAATTAAGCAGCATGGTGCCAGTCACCTGCACATTTCCCCATGGTCAGAGGACCTCCAACGTCTAAAAACGTTAACATCCTCCTAAATTTGTTCTTAGAAATATCATATTGAAATAATTAACCAACAGTTGCTGATATCGTAATCTTCCTATCAACCTGAAGTATTCTCGAGCCATGTACAGTAGAAGGTAGAAATGTTATGTGTGTCATAGAATATTGTCCCACTTTCTGGTGGTCACTTCCTTAATTCAGCCAGTAATTAAAGCTGACGTCATTTTCCTCCTTTTTGTTTCTGCATCGTGAAACTTCCATACTCTCAGTCTATTTTACTGTTATCTTCAACCACGTTCCCGCAGCAGTCTGTAACTTCAATTTTTCTGCCGTTGGCTGGCTTGTTTTACAAAAGTGACTACATGTTAACTGCCAGCTCAAAATTATACAGGGTGGTTCACTAGCTCCTTATACTATAATATTATTTATCTGAAATTTGAGGACAGCTGTTTATCATCTACTATTAATACGCCATATTATATGACTTGATTGGCTTACATTGTATCGATACTGCATATTTAAATTGAATATTAAGTAACTAATAAAACATTACATGTTCGTTAAATTTCAGTTGCAGGGCCAGAAATGAAGATAAAATTGAGCGAGATAGCCGTAACGTTTGTCGCTCTCTTTCTGGTCCTGGTTTCAAATCAGGGGTTTTTATAAGTGACGTATTTTCGTGATTTCCCTAAGTCGCTAGGTGGCATTAGATATTTCAATAGCGCTAGATTTCCGAACACATTTAAAAGAAATGAAATAAAACAGATGGCCCAAGAAGGCGGTTAGGTAAATAAAGCTATCTATCCAGCGACACTATGATTAGGTCCTCAAGAACATCCAGAAGCTCCACAAAATCACAATTCCTGTTACGATTAAATGAGTACCAATAAAATATATGGCACAGGAAGATGATTACGCAATTACCTAAGGTATTTATCAGCACGTTCCTGAAGGAAATGGCACACACATGCAACAACACATCTAAGGTCATGTGTATACTATATACCTAGCCAAGAGAATCAACAAATCTACAGCAGCGCTTACAATCAGAATGTTACAAAAAGCAATAATTGAACATTTTGAAAAGAATAGTACAATTATGGAATATCTACTTATTAAAATAAATCTCATAATTAGTACTAGGATTTTTATGAACTAAAGATCACCATAATGTGCACAGAAAATATGCTATCATGACCAAACATTTTCAGAAATGTGCACAGTAACATAAAAAATATAATATAGATAATAATATTAAAATGAGGTACAATTTCTGTTGTGAATTAAATTAGTAAAGTGCGTTTTGATAATAACCTGTTTATTTAAAAATAAAATGCAATTAGAAGCAAGCTAAGCTATGAAATTTGTGTGGCTATTCTGTGACTGTCTCAATGGTCACCTGAAAAGGCATATGAAGACTGGTATAAATAGAAAAATAATGTTGGGAAAAGACATTAAAAAGTGGACCAATATATTCTCCCGTGCAAAATCTCTCACATTGGTAAGAAAAAGCGAGAGTTCATATACACGTATTTTCTCGTTCGATATTGTCTCAGTATACACCACTCCCGTTGTTTACTTTCATTGATTAGAAATCAATTAAATATAAGTTATATATGTAAATAACATAATTATAATTAATTATAGCACTTTATAAACAATTAGAAACCTTCATTCCAACTATAAGATAATACAGGCAGAGCCATCTCTGGACATGAAGACGTGTTCTTTCATTGCTGGTTAGGCAGTGTGTCTCTCCTAGCGGCAATCGATATAACTAAAATATCGTCTTGTGTTTGATATAGGTATGTTTATTACAGATTTTGTTTTAGATAAAAGATGAATAACGAAAAACAGTTGAATGCTTAACCCATGTATTTATATACATATGTGTCATAATCTTTTATCTATGTTTCCAACAACAATGGACGTTATCAAATGTTTTCAAACATTTTTATAGTGTATTTTGATGACCATATATTATATCAGAAATTATCAATGCATAACAGCTATTTTAGGTTAATTAGGTTAATTTTGACTCCGGTCGCTGTGACTGGAACTCACCACGTTCGTGTTTCACTTAATGGCAGGACCTTTACACCTTGCCATAACAAGCGCGGCTATTCCAGTCACTTGTCTCAGGTGCATTTGAAAGGAATATGAAGACCACGTTACGGTTTAGAGGAAGACTGGTATAAGCAGTCAAATAGTGTGAGCCAGGAAGCATTAATAAGTGGGTCAATAAATTCTCCGTTGCAAAATCTATGTTATTTATGTGAAGTAATTGGTCGGTCATGTTTTCTCATTAGCCCGTCACATTTTGCTTCTCATGTACAGAACATATTAATGTACTTATCCACTTATAGGTTATGTTAATGTTATGTTAAGCTGTATTATACACAGTTTCTGTGTATAGCTGAATTTACCAGTAATTATATTGACATCGCAACTAAGGTGCTTACTGCAGTGAAGCAAAATCAGTTCCACTCCTTGTGCAGAAAATATACCGACAGTTCTGATTGCCTAAAATAAAATATGAATCGATTCCTACTGGATAGAAGCGGGGTAGCAAAGATGCAGTTGCATTCCTTCCCCGAGTGAGGTAAATGGATTGACAGAAGCAGGTTTCGCTTTACTGCTGTGGACACCTTAATTGTAACGTTCAATTATAAAATGGACTATACCGTATCATTGCTATTACTGCAGACTCATTAACAATAGGTTGGGCAAATTCAAACTTCCCGGTGTTGTATCTCATGATAATTATGACGAAACAGACCTAAATAATGAAAGTTTTCCGAAGCATGTTCTTAAAATTATAGTGATTTTCATAATCACAATACCTAACTGATTATGGAATTTCCAAGATGAGTATGGATGAATATACTGGATTAATGCACACCTATATGAAAAAAATCGAGGAAGTAAAGAAAAACTGAACAATATTTTAAAATAAGTGCGAACCACTAGTACTCTGAATACTTTTTCGTAACTTGAACTATGAAAAATAGTTTGCTGGTATACATAAAAGAACTCCAAATAATCTGTTATGTTATTGATGTGTTTATTTCATTTATTGTTTTCTTATATTAAGTAATCCATAAAATAGTTCGATTAATACTTTAAGAAGTGATTCACCTTTATGTTTTGTCATTCACACATAATTTTAGCTGTCTCCCTTTGAAAACACTTAACTACTTTGTTTTCTGTTATATTTCTTATAAATACGTATACTGAGTTCATAACGTCTGTTATAACGTTGCATTCAGCAATGTTCTTTATGCAGTGGTTTGTGAGGGAAGACAAAGAGGTCTAGATCTATCGTAGTAAATGAATAAATATGCAGATATTAATATTATGACTCTCAGCTGAGATTTTCCATGTTATGTTCTTGAACTTAACTTTATAATCCGTTTGTCGGTTTTTCTCGCGCTTTTACTTAGGAGCACATGATCATCTCTGAGTTTTATTACTAACTTTGAAGAGGATAACGAATAATTCTAATAAAGATAAGAACTGTCTTCTACAGGGATGGATATTCGAAACCGAGATTTCTGGAGTTAACAACATATTACCCGTAAGGCTCTTGAGTTGGTAAACATATCTTCTTATTATTTTGGGTTCCTAAACATGGTAAATAATATTGATCCTAATGATAGTTCACATTTTTAAAAAGCGCAAAAATATCAAATTTAAAAGCTTTGTTTGTGGCTAATATGAAACTAAGTAATTTTTGTATACTTCAACGATGGAAGGTTTAAACCGAAACCAGCCAATACGAGTGGCTAAATTTTTATTCAAGTTTCTCGTTTCGTAGCTGCTCTATTAAGGAAGTACGCATTTTGATAAAAAGATCATAATGACTAGTCGTGTATGATATTAGCTTCCTAATAACATTTTGATGACCGCGGATTTCCTTTATTCATCTTCCTCAGAACCTTCCTAAACTTCAGCTCCATTAAATGCTGCTCTGTCTGCTGTACATAACTAACCATCATTATTCTGATGATAATAAAAACAGTTTCTGTGTACGTGACCGCGTTTCGCCACTTTGCTACGCTAATAATTTCATTGAATAGCAACCCACACCTAAATTATAGTTGGACTAGAAAAAATATGATGATTTTAACACCGTTACGTTAAACATAGCAGTGGGAACACTAGCAATCAGGAAGGGGGGGGGGGACAAGCTACTGCAAGTGTTATAAAGGATTAATGGTAAAGGTAAATATTACGGAGGGCCACGAAACTGGGTACAGAGCAGCACATGTAAGCCAACGCGGCCTTAAGTGTTTCGAACGTGATACCTGGGTGGGAGGGATGATGAAGAGACCCGAAGGGTGGCCATGTCGAGCAGATGACCTAGAAAAACGCGACGACACACCAAACATTTCCAGATGAATGCATCTGCCATCGTTCAAGCCGGGGGTCGGAGAGCCTGCTCATTGAGCACTCGGAGGATAGGACCGTGCGCTGTTCGACCGACAAGGAAAGACCTTCAAAATCGTACCTTCACCGCCCAGCCTGGTCGGAACGTGGAACAGATGATGAGCAGAAATGATGGTTCTAAGGAATGATGGACATAACACTCGCGATAAAAGAAGAGCCACACTGCATTCACGTATCGATCCAAGAAATCGCAGAACACCCATGGTCAGATTGCACAGTCACTGGGAATGGAACCTGATACCATCTGAAAGCTAGCCAAATTAAACAGAGGAGCTACCTGGCTCTGTGTTACAAAGTAGTAACTTTCATTAATAACCATTTTTGTTCTACACGTCTGTTCTTAAGTATTTAAAAGTTGAATGACTGAATTACTTTACCAATATTTAAAATTTGTGACCCTAATTGATTTCTAACATGATTCAGTGCTGGCATAAATGCTTACACCTAGCAGTATATGACTGTCACAAAATATGAAAGATGAACTAAGGATGTTTTAATAAAAGTAAAGCATAAACCATTAAGTAAGACAAACTTAAAATGCTATAACATAACTAATAATTCAGTTCATTTTCCCTTCCTCGCCATTTACTTACGGAAAGGAAATCTTTATTCTACTGAAATAAACATAGCAAAAGGTTAATGTCTATGTGTTTATTTGTGAAGAGAATATATCAAAGAAATAAAAAAATTAATAGAGACACCTTAAGTATGAAAAATTATCAAGAGAATTTTAAAATTATAAACTATTCTCTACACTAAAAATAATTGGTTTATTTAATGTTTACAGCGATTTTAATTAAACAGTACTGTATTACAGGTTATTAATGTAACAGCTGAAAAGTGTATCTTTAATTTTTTGCAACTACTTTTTAAAAATATTTTTATTCCATTCTCTATTATAAATTTTGAATGCTAAGTCACAGTTTCTATGTTTATTGCCATGTGTTGTAAATAATCTGCAATTTCAAAGCCAGCATGTAACCAACTGCTTTTTAAACATGTTTCTATGCTGCATTTCTTTCCTTTTACCCACAATAAAAAGTAGCAAAACCATATTTGTAAACGTTTATCTGGATTAATAAAAGTAGATAGAATAGTTTGTAGAGGAGAGATAAAAATATACAATAATGGGTAGAGAAAGCCATAATATAAAACATAGTATTTTTCTGAAATTTCTAAACATGTTCAGTAAGGGTACAATTTGATACTATATAACAATAAAATAATAGCTTGGCATCAACTTAACAATCAATTTACCATTTACTGCTCAGCAAAAGAGTTCACTCATTCGTTATTATACTTTCAAATGTTGAAAACATTTATTACCGCATATGCAAAATTGACATAGTATTATTACAGCACCAACTTACTGTAAGAGAGAATCTGCGATTATTGTGAATGACTCATTCGGCAACACTGGTACTGTTGAGGTGGCCCAATCACTTGATCTCTAAATTATTCACATGGCAAATCACATGATTTCTTTCCCCGGAATTTTATGAAGGATTTTTTGGTGCAGAATCACACTGCATACTCATGATCTCAGAGACAAGATGCTTGCACTGTTTGGAGGAGATGTTAGTGCATATTCTAGAAGAGTTTAATCTAATGTTATGAAATATGTCATATATGTTATGGTGGGCAGGTTGAAAACTACAGGAATAAAAGTTGTGTACCTCTTTATAATGTGCTTATAAATGGCAACAAAATCTTATTGTTATAAATGGATAACGTTATATATTTCAAATAGAGCCATAACTCTTTGAATTTATATATGCAGACTTTTTTTTCTTTTCTAAAGAATTAACTATTATAATGCTGTTCATGATCTCTGTAACCCAGGCTTTCATGCTATTATTATCGCCGCACTCGTTAGATAAACACAAATATTGTATTAATTTCATAGCCTTGTAACAGTTGTAACAGTTGTTTTAATTCAGCCTAAAAAAGTCAATATTGTTAATATGTTTAATAACTTCTTACATATTAGCCTGAATTACTTTTAGAAACCACAGATAGATTACGCAACTTCATGTTATTCTGTTGTTGATCCAAATCCAAAGATTGGTTTCACCTTTAATTTACTGGATTATGTCTTTTCGTGGCGTGGCCCAACAGGCTAGAGCTTGGTAGCTTTGGTTCCCGGACACGGAATGTTCCTTTATCCAATGCCATTCATAGTCGAGAGGCTTTTATACTCAGATATTCTTCCAGTACTCAGTTCACTGGACTTCTAATAGGATAGAGGGATACATCTTCAGGTCAAGGTGCGAGGTTCGTTAAGCACTCTCCATCCCAACACTTATTACTACTACTGCTGCTGCTATTGCTACGACTACTACTATACTACTGTTACAACTACTACAACAAAACAACTACTGCTTATATCTTGAAGGAATAAAAAGCATTATTACTAGCGTAATAGGCCACGCCGTGGCCGAGTGGTTAGACCACTCGACAGCATGTGAGATTTCTGATGAACAACAGGGCGCAGGGGCGGTTTCCCCCAACTCTCATTCCATCGGTGCTCCATCTTCATTTCGTGCATCATCAGTGTCACCAACTGCAGTGCCGCATGTAGTAAAGGTGAGCGTTATACAATACAAAAAATTTACGAGCGAAAATTGAACATTATGCTTTTTATGTACTAAAACCAACCCCTTTGTGATTGTAACAGCGTGACAATCTAGTGACGTTTAAACTCCTTTAACTAATGCTCCAAGTACTGTTCCGGTGCTCCGGGACCTCCGGTTTCCCCCTCCATCTCATTCCACCGGTGCTCCATCTTCATCTCATGCATCATCAGTGTCACCGCCTGCGGTGCCGTATGTAGTGAAAGCGGGCGTAAAACACTACACTACACACATGTTCCGGTGCGCCACAGTTTCCCGATATAGAAACGTTTAAGTCTCAGAGCAAATATTACTTTAAAACTCTTCGAAGTCTTTGGGAAATTAATGGTGATTTATGCATTCCTTTAGGTTTAACTCAACCCAAAGAGAAGTAGTTGATTCTTTCCTGCTCTGGTGCTTAGAAAATCCAAAACATTCAAAACGCAATACTCGTAACACGCGAGAAAGGTGATACCAAAATTAAGGTTTGCAGTGAGTAGAGAATCGTAATGGATTTCAAAGGCATAGTGTATCTTTGTTACAACACGTGCAGGTGCATTGGGTTGAGTCGTGTAACAAAAGACACGGGAGTAACAGTGTTCCTAGCAGGGATTCTTACTGAATTACACTTGACTTCGTTTGAAAAGGTATTCTTCGGACCCTTAATAATGGCATGACCGAGACTAATAATCACAATGGACAAAATAGTCACAAAAGGGGGTTTTGGTGTGAATAAAGGGCTTCAAGAGGTGAAAGTCACACACGCAGCTGTGTGGGAGAGACAGACCGTGGCTGGCAGCCCATCTGCTTCTGTCTTAGGCAAAGGCAGACCAGAAGCGATGAGAGAAGATCTCTGTCGGTTCATACGTAAATAACGATTTAAGTGTTATCCCGTAATAAGCATTCTACATACGGTAACTCTGAACAGTGAAATATTGGGAACCCTTGGTCGGCAACTTCGAGTTTGATGAGATGATAAAAAGAAGTAGTCATTAAACCAGTATGAAACTTGCATTCCAGTGTCAGAACCATTCTTACTCCCATACATATCCACGCATACCCTGAGGATAAAGTGCTCTACCCTGCTCTTACCTGCGTTACCCACTAATTAGCATCAAAAGTAGCAAATTGTTAGCTTAGCGATTTGAGTGCAAAGCACACATTGATGAAAACTTCAGCTCTAAGTTCCTTAGATTACTCGGTTTGCAAGTCTCCAGCCTTCAATTCCATTCTGCAGAGTTTCAAAACCTTCTGGGCTAAATTGTTGTGTATCTGTAGCATCAGCTATCAAATTAGACTGCACTTTTTAGTGTTTAAAATGAAGTCTGGGAAAATGGCCTTGTTCTTTAAAACTGTTTACCGTTAGTTGATTATCAGTAAAAGCAGAGAAATAGTTGCCAAACCTGTGTAACAGAGAAGTTTTTATCGGCATTAATGATGTTCTAATGAGCTGAACATGTGATGGGAAAAATGAAAACTTCCGCCAAAGATTAATGATAGATCTCCTCACTTGTTTTGGTTTTAGACATAGGATGTGCTCAAGTACCTTAATTTAGTCTGCAAAAGCTACCATCCGGTACTATTTATGTCACACAATCAGTTCCAAATTAAAATGTATTGAGATCAAAACCGTGTTCTACATTTTGGTAACTGTTAACGAGCACTCAAATTTCAATCAAGCTAGGTTTCGATAATGATTGGGTGAACCTTAAGCCTTATTGTAATTATTTCCTGACGTTGTAAGGACTACAAGGTCAATCAATATTCAAGGCCCATCATTCGGCTTGCTCTATATCCGGAAATTGATTTGAAGCACTGATTGCAAAAATGGCGACCTCAATTGCATACATTCTGAGAAAATCAGTTGCATACATCTTCGATGATACCCAGGAGTAAATATCTTAAAATACGACTCTTAAAATTTGTGACCGGGGTGTATAATTTGTGTCGGATTAGGAGATTCAATGCGCTTACGAGTACCTCCCCATTGTAGCTCAATTAGTAACAGCATCGGGATGGAGACCCATAGCACTGAAAGTTTCAAGTCTGATTCAACTTTGCGGCTATATAAAATGGGCCTGCCTCGGTAGCGTGGTGGTAGCAAGTCTGCCTCACGTTCAAGAGGTCCCAAGTTCGAATCTCGGTCAGGGTGAGTTACCTGGATAAGGTTTTTGCGGGGTTTTCCCTTATCCTGAAAGACGAATGTCGGGTAACTCTAAGCTCCATGGACCTTGGGCTCATTTGAGCATCATTTCACCCATTTCTTTCATCGTCCGATATGACTGAACGTTGGGGGAGAGTAAGCCAGACGTCAATATTTGAAGACGTTAATCACCCTTCGCTACATCCGTTCTTCCCGAATGTTTCCAAAACTACAGTAGCCCTTCCTGTGCGCTTCATGATAACATAATCGATTTTCAACTAGATGTTGAGACATTGTTTCATTTCACCAGAGATTAGAAAATATAACTACACGAATATTGCAATACATTACAATCTAGATTATTAATAAACTATAGCGGATGTTCCGTGACATAGAGTAAACACGTTGTACAGTAAGCAGTTGGAAAATTTCATTCTCGTAAATGCAGATACATGACCTACAGTGCCCCCTCCCCAAGACTAACGAACATTCGACACTGTTTGCACATATGAAACTGCTGTTGTACGAGCAGTCATGTGGACGTGTTAGGGTACCCGCGAGCAGTGGAATATTCACGCCTCCATGGAGTCTGATTACAGCATGCAATACAGCTCGGTATTGGGGCAAGCTGAACTTACAACTGGGTGGTGTTGCATAATTCATCAGCACGAATTCAGTAACTCTTCACATGCAGGAGTCCGTCTGTTTCGAAAACAAAAAACTGTTCTTCTCAGGAAATAATCAATGGATTTTTCCGACTTGACATACTGACAATTGTTATGAGAAAGATAACATCAAGTTAGCAAGAAGCACAAGTATTTATGGTATAACCTTCGTCCGCTGATGTAATGACTCTCCAGCAAAATTTCGAGCCTGTTGCTGCGTAATCGTGTGTACTTTGCTTTAGTTGAACAAAGTTGGAACAAGATGCATTAGGGTATTTGAAGATTGAGAATTTTATAATGTCACTATATTAAAAGCAAAATTTCTTTAAGCTGAAAGGAACATTAGGAATTGATTATTGTTTTTCATGTTTTACATATGTAGATAAAGGCACAATATTTTACAAGACTGAAAACACTTTGGATTTTTTTAAATTGTAATTTATGTCCTCCAACGTTAAGTCATATCGGACGGTGAATGAATTGGGTGAAATGATACTTAAATGAGTCCAGGGTCCATGGAGCTTATAGTTACCCGACATTCGTATTGAAGGATGAAGGAAAACCCGGGAAAAAGCCTTATCCAGGTAACTCAACCTGACCGAGATTCGAACTCGGGGCCTCTTCAAGGTGAGGCAGACACGCTACCATCTACGCCACCGAGGCGGGCCAATTTGGATTAGTTATAGTGTTTTCAAGTCATTATATTTTTCATTGCTTTAAATGACTTCTCGGCACAGGAGATCCAAATGAATTATTTTGATAAAACTAAGAGTTTCAGAAAAGAAGAAAAAACAGTAATAGTGTGATACTGACAAAAATGCTGAAGCTCTTCACTAAACGTACTTTTAGACCTAAAGATAGCATATCAGTGTAATGCTTCATTTCTTAAAAGTTTGGAATTTACCAATTTTTTAATTTCCCCAAAACAAAATTACTGTACTGGACATTAAGGACCTTTTAACACAATTTATGTGTATAAAGATGTGCGATTGCTAAGTTTCGCAGCACATACATTACTTTATTCCTAGATTATGCAGACTTAAAACACACATTGAATCCATTTTTTACGTTTGACATCATAACTTCTATTCAATTTTGGTTTTAAGCTTTTGGAAATAATATATGCTTATCAAACGTACATATGGCACAACATATTTGACTCACATCAGTAACTACTTAGTAAGTTTTATTTAGATTAAATTAGAGAAATAATTTCCGAAATTTTGCTCTGATAACATTGTAATATAAGGAGCACTTTAATCGCTGAAGAATGTCTAAAATATTATAAACGAGAAAATGTACTGGAAACCTCGCTCTTATTAACTAGTCTGAAATTCTGATTGGTTATGTGTTTTTCAAAATACAGTGTACATTATAAATTGTACAAATTTATACTTACATAATACTAGAACAAATTAAATGCATAACTTAAAAATTGATTTTATATGAGCACCAAATTATTCAAAAACGTTCAGGATGTTTTATGATAAGATGCAAGCCATAAAAAGCGTCAAATGCTTAGTCACGTCATCTTAATTTAAATCCTCACATACGTCCTTAATTTTCACTCCCACATCGAAAATATTCAGAAGCGATCCTAAAAAAAATGATTTAATAAAATGTTAAATTGTAATTTTTAAGATGTTTATCCAATATTCACCGATCAGTCCCATATATACTCTAAAATTCGAAAATAGTTATTTCCTCATATCATGTTCCAATTCTTATCACACAACGAAATATTTTTATTGTTTATGCGCGGCCATTATTACAGATGTTACAAGTTACAGCGTCTTAAATTAATGACCCGTGCACTGCTTGCCACCCATATATAAAATTGTTTTTCCCCTCAAAACGATATATTTTACCATTCAAAATATCCTGGAATCAAATATCTATTCAGATCTCTTTGGAGTTTAACTTAAGATAATACCTATGTTGCGTATGGAGTTTTAATGTTGAATTTTCAAAACTGCTCATATGTACAATTATTATACTTAGAGCTATCCACAGAATAAAATCCAAAACATGTTTTATTTATAATGTATGCATTTGGTTTTCTTGTTTTTATTATCTTTTAATTTTTTATAAATTTTATTGTTTTTGAAATCATTGTTATTAACTCTTTTATGTAACAGTTATAGTTTATGGTAATATTTTTTTCATATAACACTTTTTGTTTAAAACTACTGAATTTATGGAAATTAATTATTATTTCACACTAGCGTGTGTAGGACAAGGCTTGCAAATGTAGTCACGCTGAAAAATTCAATTCGGAATTTGAACCAAGGATCTCCCAGTCTACGTCCGCTTGTTCTATTTACTAAGCTACTATGGCAACGTGTCAGCACGCCATGGAATACACCAACCGACCCGCACTTTTTCCTAGTAAACTACTAGGGGTACTCATAAAGACAAGAGAGAACTACCTTAAAGGTGACTTAAACATGTAGGTGCTTTAAGTCCCGGGCATTGAATTTTTCAGTTGTTCTAACTTTCCAATGAATATATGTTTATTCTCTCTTACTGGGTTAGTTCATCTATGAAGCACACTAATAAATAAACATAACTCATTTGTGTTTTAGAAACATTTCATAAAAATTGTATAAAATCAATTATACCTATATATTTACTTAACCAAATAATTAATATTATACATCATAATACATGAAAATAGATACACAAGTTAGCTATAATTGTTTTAGTCAATCCTGAATATGCTTATTGTTCACCCACTCAAACCTTATACCTAGAACATGTTAGAAAAAGTAATTTTAATATGTGAAGTACTTAAGGATTTAAAATAATAAAGTAATTGTTTCCTAAGCTACCGTTAAACTTCCAGAGATAATTTGTATTGCTTGTGTAACTGACCTACGCGGCTATAACATGTTATCAGTAGCGCTAAATAATACCTACAAAACCACATGTGTGGAAAGAAGTTCCGCTGTCATACGTTTGTTAAACTACCCTCCGCAGGTAATTAGTTCCAGGTTTCACTTGTTCAATTTGATTCCAATAGATATTGTTGGACACCCCCTTTTCTTTTTTTACGGCGTAGATTTGGAGATAGCGGGAAGAGATTTACATTAATTTTTGTACAATATATTTGCATGCAGCTAAATAGCATGTACTACGAAGACCTTAATATTTGCAACTTTCCGAGTAGTTGATTGGTTCGTTCATTTTCACTTTATAAAAGTTATAAGTTTTATTTAATTTTACTGCGTAATATTGCAATGTATAATGCGGTTAATTATTATGTTTATATACACATAGACTCTTATTTCGTTGTATAAATTAAGGGCTTTTCTCCATAGTGGAAACTATGTAGCTTTTATGTTATCAAATAGATATGAAACCAAAAATAAGCTATAAATCTTTAAAATTTAACTCACTTTAATTATGTAAACCTTACTCCAGCATTGCAACAAGGATGTTTCCACCACGAAAACTTGAGCGACTGTCGGGGAGATGTCAAGGAAGTCAGACGTTTCAAATCCTTTTGTGTGAATATCGGTGGGCTTTTTACCCGTTATTCAGAGGGCTGTTATTTCGAAATTACCACGCAATGTTACCATAAGAGCGTATGTTTTCTAAAAGACCTGATGTGTTGAAACTGTAGCCGTAATCTATCTCAGAAAATGCTAGAGTTGTTGATGTCAGTACATTTATTATAGCCACATTCTTGTGATAGGAACACAGTATGTATATTTAGCCAATCTGCATATTGATAAGTGTGTCGAAATCAGCAGACCGCAACTCGCAGTCATATTTGCACTACGAAGAGCAGGTTTCATTCGATGGAATCCGGAAGCACTTTCTGTTAGAAGAGCCATCTATGTTTACACGTAAGTCGCCCAAGTAACCGTATGCAATAACAAAGAACTGCCCATTCTAATCCAAGGGCGAGAGAGAAAAAACGGGGTAATGGATCTTACGCTATGTAATTTCACTGAATAAAGCTACGTGCATGAAACCGCAAGATGCAAACCGGTCAGAGAAAATAAGTTGTCAGTAATTACAGCATACGTTCCTCGAAACTAAACGACACGGTGCGTAAGTGCTGTACAGAAATAGGAACAGGGGATCTGGGTTAGACCACACGGAGGGGATAGATTCTATCAAGAGATATAAACCTGTTCTGTGCTAAAAACAATCTGCTTGCAGTATGAACATAAATCACCTGGATCCTACATCAGGCTATCGATCTCATCTTCTTGCTTGTTTAAGCGATATTATGAGATCCCAGAAAATTAAAGCCCCCATATCTCGAGTTTATCATTAATATTTTGGTTCTGAGGTTACCCTAGGACGATAGGCCTTTTGCTCTCTCTTTTCTCTATCGCTTACTTGTATTTAGGCAGAGGAAGTACGCATTCCTCCAAAACACCAATATGGAAATGTCAGTGGGAATACGCGTTTCGGGGACTCCTAAACGAATAATTTGTTTTTAAATAAGTGTATGCGTTTGTCCCTCATCAACTTGTCTGTATATCTGTTAACTCAAAAAAAGAAAATTGGGATGAATACCAGATTACATACTTGAGTTAGATGCCCTTTAAAGATCACTGGAGAACAGGAAAAACTGGCCAGCAGGTTCCTCACCCAAACTATCATTTAAATGGAAAAACTTTGTGTTTTATAATGTTAAATAGCTGAAATGCCTTTAATTAAAATGTAATATGTATGAGCTTTTTACATGAAGAATAAAATGTATACCTTGCGTTTGTTACTTTCTCTACTGCATATAGTAACTAGGGGAAGGATTGTGTTCTATCAAAAATTTATAATAAGTTTTCACCTGAGATGCATGTTTTGAGAAGCCCTGAATAAAAAATAGCATTTTTAGAAGAAAACTTTTTGTTTTGTTTTGGTAATTTACGTCCTCCAACATTTAGTCATAGCGGACAATGAATTAAATGGGTGAAATAACGCTCAATGCGTCTAGGGTCCATGGAGCTTAGAGTTACCCGACATTCGTCTTTCAAGATAAGGGAAAACCCCAGGGAAAACCTTATCCAGGTAACTCAACCTGACCGAGAATCGAACTCGAGACCTCTTGAACGTGAGGCAGACATGCTACCATATACGCTACCGAGGCGGGTGCCGTAGAGGATGTGGTGTGTGTAAACAACATAACTAAAAAACGATTAATTGCTT
Source organism: Mantis religiosa (assembly GCA_030765055.1). Taxonomy (NCBI): domain Eukaryota; kingdom Metazoa; phylum Arthropoda; class Insecta; order Mantodea; family Mantidae; genus Mantis; species Mantis religiosa. The sequence goes on along the minus strand of CM060948.1, from coordinate 123,999,509 downwards.
AAAAATCAAGATGGGAGCATGCCGATCTCAAATTGGTTATTATTCTGTAATCATTAGAAACCCTGTCCTTACATCATCGCTTAGATCTAGTCTCCCGTTCATCCTTTCCTCCCAGGGTTCACTCAGGAGGCACAAGTAGTCTACTATCGTCTACGTGTGGTACTGTGCTCCAATGACTAGAAACTCCGACTTATTAATTCTAATCCAAATGAATGCTATCGTAATTTCCCTTGTGACGGGATATTTTCAAGAGATAGGTCAATATTTCTGTTTTCTCACAGTTAGTCTTAAGGTTTTCCAGAATTAAAGGAGGGGATGGTTTATGCTATTAAGGTTAAATGTTATGTGCGATAAGTAACGTAACGGATGCACTTAGTCAATAGAGGAAAACGACTTATGATAGAATTACAGTTACGTGAAACGGAAACAAAGCAACTCCTCCTACATCCTCTGCAGTAAATACCTCAACCTGAACCGGTCATACCACTATAATTAATCCTCAAAATTGATTGCAGCTAATAAACGCCCGCATAGTGGCACATTGCATGTTTCTGAAAGGGAAGTGACTATAAAATCACAATTTAGGTTGAACTATGTATTAAGTAGTAAATACACTCCTGGAAATTGAAATAAGAACACCGTGAATTCATTGTCCCAGGAAGAGGAAACTTTATTGACACATTCCTGGGGTCAGATACATCACATGATCACACTGACAGAACCATACGCACATAGACACAGACAACAGAGCATGTACAATGTCGGCACTAGTACCGTGTATATCCACCTTTCGCAGCAATGCAGGCTGCTATTCTCCCATGGAGACTATCGTAGAGATGCTGGATGTAGTCCTGTGGAACGGCTTGCCATGCCATTTCCAGCTGGCGCCTCAGTTGGACCAGCGTTCGTGGTGGACGTGCAGACCGCGTGAGACGACGTTTCATCCAGTCCCAAACATGCTCAATGGGGGACAGATCCGGAGATCTTGCTGGCCAGGGTAGTTGACTTACACCTTCTAGAGCACGTTGGGTGGCACGGGATACACGCGGACGTGCATTGTCCTGTTGGAACAGCAAATTCTCTTGCCGGTCTAGGAATGGTAGAAGGATGGGTTCGATGACGGTTTGAATGTACCGTGTGCTATTGAGTGTCCCCTCGGTGATCACCAGAGGTTTACAGCCAGTGTAGGAGATCGCTCCCCACACCATGATGCCGGGTGTTGGCCCTGTGTGCCTCGGTGGTATGCAGTCCTGATTCTGGCGCTCACCTGCACGGCGCCAAACACACATACGACCATCATTGGCACCAAGGCAGAAGCGACTCTCCTCGCTGAAGACGACACGTCTCCATTCGTCCCTCCGTTCATGCCTGTCACGACACCACTGGAGGCGGGCTGCACGATGTTGGGGCGTGAGCGGAAGACGGCCTAATGGTGCGCGGGACCGTAGCCCAGCTTCATGGAGACGGTTGCGAATGGTCCTCGCCGATACTCCAGGAGCAACAGTGTCCCTAATTTGCTGGGAAGTGGCGGTGCGGTCCCCTACGGCACTGCGTAGGATCCGACGGTCTTGGCGTGCATCCGTGCGTCGGTGCGGTCCGGTCCCAGGTCGACGGGCACGTGCACCTTTCGCCGACCACTGGCGACAACATCAATGTACAGTGGAGACCTCACGCCCCACGTGTTGAGCAATTCAGCGGTGCGTCCACCCGGCCTCCCGCATGCCCATTATACGCCCTCGCTCAAAGTCCGTCAACTGCACATACGGCTCACGTCAACGCTGTCGCGGCATGCTACCAGTGTTAAAGACTGCGATGGAACTCCGTATGCCACGGCAAACTGGCTGACACTGACGGTGGTGGTGCCCAAACGCTGCGCAGCTAGCTCCATTCGACGGCCAACACTGCGGTTCCTGGTGTGTTCCCTGTGCCGTGCGTGTGATATTGCTTGTATAGCCCTCTCGCAGTGTCCGGAGCAAGTATGGTGGTTCTGACACATCGGCGTCAAAGTGTTCTTATTTCCATTTCCAGGAGTGTAGTTTAAATTTCATACTCTGAGTTATTTGCACTTTAATCGATGATAATATATAAACTTCAGGAGTACAAAAGAAAAATTCATAATGTTACGGCATTCATAAAGCGTATGAATACTTTACAGTATGAAATATGAAAAGTAAATGTTTTCAGTTATATATGTCATTAAGATGAATGAATTTCAACATTGTGATTTAGTATTGTAATTATACTTTTAAAAATTCACAGCTCAGTTCAGTAGTGTAGGATTATCAAACATTCAAGAGCTCGATTTTCGTTGTTCTTAACTACATTGATAAGTTTCTCTTTCATTTCCATATTTTCCCTTATTTTCAGAAGACGAAAATGGATAGTCATATATTAATTTAAGTCTATTCAACTACAAGAAATTCAATTAAAATGGAAAGAGGGAGCGAGAGAGGCGAATGGCCAAGGAGTCAAGGCGTGAACTCGGGAATGGAAGAAATCCAGCCAGGATCTTCATCCCCGACTATGGGGTTTTCCGGGTTTTACTTAGTCCTCAACTGGCAATTGCAGGGAAAGTACCGTAAACATAAACTGAGAACGTTTCCTTTCCCAAAAATGTTCACGGCCTGTGATGCCAGGTAAGATTGGGTGTGTTAAACACTACTATACACATACACATATTCACATACGAGCGCAATCCATGTGGTAGTGGTCTAATATACACTTTCATAAAGCAGCTAAACGGGTCCGTTAGGTACTCGCTGGTTCCATCTCGACCGACCTCTCTAAATTACGATTTTCTGTGGTTTTTCCTTGTTACTAGGGGAATACTCAGGTGGCTACTTATTAAACAAAACATTTACATTTCGCTAATGCACACAAGTTTTTTGAAGGGGCTATTTTCGAGATATTCTTTGTTATAGTTTTGAATTTATAAAATGCTTTTCTGAATGGGAAATTATTTTTTTTTTGCCATGTATGGAGTATGGAAAAACAAATCCGTGATCTGATTGTTTAAAGTGTGACTAACGCTTTAGTTAGGATTACGATTGCTACAGGGGGAATTCGGCACGGAAACCTGTGGTTTATTGTACCTAAGCCCCAAGTGGGACATCCCCGGGAGGAAGAATGAGGCGAGAGCAGACAGAGGGCGAATCACGACAACGCTGCGACTCCCCCCCCCCCCCCGAGACTTCTACCCTAAAAGAAACCACCAGATGAGAAATGATATGAGATGATAATGGAGATGAAATGGAGAGACAGGAAATTCGAGGGACGTAACTAACCTACCTAGCATTCGCCTGGTGGCCCGGGAAAACCCCCCGAAAAAAGCCATTTTTCAGGAAGCTCGACCACGGGAATTGAATACGGACCTCCCGAATTCGGGCCACAGACAAAAGTGCCTGAGCCACCCCGCTTTAGTTACTGCATCCTACAACGAACTCGTATTTGCAATTTTTTGTTAGTGTTTAACGCCCGTTTTTATTACATGCGGCTACGCAGGCGGTGACACTGATGACAAGTATGAAATGAAGATGAAGTACCGGAGAATGAGATGGCCGGGGAAAGCGGGGCACCCGGAGTAAACCAGCCCCTACACCGTTTTGTCCACCACAAATGTCACATGCAGTCGCCTGGGATCGAACCCAGGCCACTTTGGTGAGAGTTGAGTGCTCTAATTACTCAACCATGGCGCGGCCAGTAATTGCATATTGAACTTTATCTAGATAAAACTTTTTGTAAGAATAGTTTGTAGATGAACGAGTAGAGAAATCATGTGAAACAGGTGTTTTATTAGTGGTAAATCACTGTTCATTTTTTTCCATTTTTTTCGAGGTCATACAACGAGAATGGCATGTCCTCGTCATTTCAAAATTTAACTATCGCTTAGGCACTATGTCCTTACACTTCAATGAAATTCAAAATGGTAATGGACGTTCCTCTCGATTATCAAAAAGTAGAAAAATCAGCTTTTGTAAGGAAATCTTATAGAACTTATTTTACAGATGCAACACATAGATTTTTTTAAGTCAATTGTTATTTTTACAATAAAATATGTAATCAATTTCCTGATAAAGATTCTGAAATAACTGAAAGCAGGTCAATAAAACAGCTATGAAAACGTGGCATGATTTATTTGCACTGTTAAACTTTCACTGAAGCGTTTGTCGCAGCTTAGCGTTAATTGTGTCAAGGTCCAGCACGCGCTCATTGCTACAAGCTGGTTGGTTTTTAATGACCTTGAAGAACCCGCTAAAACAAGTTGTACGGAACTTCACAAATGGCAATGCCAACTGAGTATTAAACAAATCATGTCCACGAATGTTAATAGCCGCATTTCCTACATTTTATTTTAAGGTCTTACCAAAGTGAAATTTGAACATGTTGAACCATTGAAACGGTTTAGGAATATAGCATTTCGGTAAGAACCAAGCACAATTTCAGATTAAATTCATCAGTTTTTCAATATTGTTTCAAACTTAACAATTTTTATGGTGCGTTAATTCAGTAGTATTACTAAATATTAATTTCTCCCACAAAATATGAAACTGTTCTCAAGAATTCTGCAAGCGTTCTGTTCTAAGATTAGTTATAAAAATCCTTTAGTAACATATTATTTTAATTTTTAAACAATTAATATCTGCGTTTAAGCGTAAGACCTAAATAACAGCAGTGAAAATGAAACTCGCGGTCCCACACCTTTATAAATACCATTTATCATTTCAAGGGAAAATCTACGTGTATCGGCTATATAGGATATATTCAAAATGTTTCAGAAAGTTTCAGGCTTCTACTAAACTGTTGGTAGGGTTTGTAAGCAGGGAAGAAATGACAAGTGAGCAAAATTAATATAATAAATAATAATAACCCATGGCGCGCTAGCCCTTAGAGGGCCAACGCTTACCAACCCGACTGCCGGCCTCACGCCCACTTACGCACGGCAGAGGTGGACGATCATCCAACCGATACGGGGAGGAGATGTGGTCAGCATCTCAGCATCCCCCAGCCGGAATGTTGGTTTCCGTGACCAGGTCCGCTAACCTAGCATAAGCTCCTCACTTTCCTCACGATGATGAGTGGGCACCGGTCCTATACCCGGGACCTAAAATCCCCACCACATGGTTGGGATCGAACCCGGACCGCTTTCCATTGCCAGGGACCAAGGCATGCTGCCTTAGCTCGCTACGCCACGGCGTTTCATATATATACACACACACGGGAATTCAACCAGCGCAGACCTTTAAAATGATTGATAAACAGGTATTATAGGGAGCATAAACGAATGACACTTCTCTGGACCAAAGGAACGTTTAAGAATGAGAAATAAATATGTGTATTTTTGACGAAAAGTAAGAATAAGATTTTTCCCGTTGGCATCCATAGAAAATATTTCCTACTGTTCTTATTTCAAATTAACTGCATTTATATTTAAGTTAAGCATCTTTATGAGAGAATCCCATTGACTGCGCACTTTAATTTGGGTATTTTGTGGTTTATACTTGCCACTTAGGCGAATGCTGAAATAATCACTTTCACACTACGATTTAGTTTCCATAGTTTCACATTCATTCCATTTCCTTTCCATATTTCAGGTGTACTTCTAGATTCATTGTGTATAGCGATGTCACAAATGGCACGAATGCATGCTCACTGTAAAAAATACTACCGATGGAAACCAGAGGACTGCCAGGTCGACCGGCGCAGTAGTACGACGATTCTTCATGCTTGGAAATGTTGGGGATTTCCGCGAGCTTCTGTGACCTGTGGCCTGTCTGCTTGCGGCCTGTAGTCCCCAGTGATTTCCTTCCTCCCCAGGGCGAGAGGTGTCCCCTTCATCGTCTAATCTTTGGACTGGACTACGCTACGGCGAAGAGGTTCAAACTTGGTGTATTTTAACTATGTCCCAATTGGGGCACCCCTAGGAGGAAGTATGAGTCCAGAGGAGACAGAGAGCGACCGTCCGAAGGAGCCATGACATCCTGCAGAGGTCACGATTCCTACATTTTGCAGCTATATAACTCCACGGCAGTCCAATAGAAACGGCACCTCACCCTTCTATGATATGGAAACAGCCCCAGCAGACCGGGTTCGGAGACCGGTGACCGACCTACCGGAGGAGGAATTTTTCAGGAGCATAGCAACCTGCTATGCAACGTCGAGGTACCCGCCGACAGTTCCATCCTGAAAGAGACCACAAGATGAGAGATGATGTGAAATGAAAATGGAGATGTAATGCAGCGACAGGAAAGTTTGAGAATGTAATAAATCTACCTAGCATTCGCCGGGCGATCCGGGAAATCCCCAGAAAAAACCCACGTGTTAGGTAGGTCGGCCACGGGAATCGAACACAAACCTCCCGAATCTAAAGGCATCTCTTTCCATAGAAGAATCTTGTTCTTGTATCCCGTTTACGTTGATATTGATAAATATCTAATAAATAGCTTCAATAAGCATTGTGAAATTCTTTCTGATTAATGTCATTCTTGTTTGCGCATTTAATAACCAACGTACAAAAGGCTCTTCTGAATACTTACACTATTAAATACATCATATGCATGTCATGGTATGTCTTAAAGATCTTCGAACCTTTCAGAGTACTTTTGCATACAGAGTTATTCATTTTTATAATAATTTTAAAATATAATTCTTTATATGTTTAGCAAATGTTTTCGCTCATTTCTTATCAGGATTTCCGTTCCAGTTATTTGTGCTCTTTGTCTCTCTCCCTTTCTCTCTCTCACTTTCCCTCTGTGTCTGCTTATCATTTCTCAGCATAGAAATATATTACTCGAGTATATTTTATTTCTTTGTTTTTCTTTATTCCTTTTTATTTAACGTCCTCCAGGGTAGATCTTATCAGACGATGAATGGAATGGAAAAACGATCCTTAAATGAGTCCAGTTCAATAGAGCATAGAGCTACCAGACATTCGTCATTCAGGATAACGGAAAACCCAGAAAGAAGCCTTATCCAGATAACTTAACCCTGACCGAGTGAGGACATCTCGAATGTGAATCAGACAGGCTACCCCTACACCACAGAGGCGGGCTTTATTGCTTTGTGTATTACAAATATATGCGATTTTCATAATCACTGGTGAAAGAGAAGAGAGAGACAGAGAGTGAGTGAATGAGTGAGTGAGTGAGCGAGTGAGTGAATGGAGTTTAAGGGTCCGTCGACAACTAGGTCATTTGGACATGTGGTATAGAAAATGTAAAAGATTTATCCTTGTGACGGAATAACCAAGGAAGTAAATTATAATAAACACAGGTATTTGGTGTGTGACTTTGGATGCCACTATTTGTAGGTAACAATTATTTATTATTAATAGTAGTAGTAGCCGTAGTACTAGTTTCAGTAGTAGCAGCGGCAGTGATGTTAGTAATAGCAGTAGTAGAAGTGATCATGGTGGTGGTGACTTATGGTATATTTGACATTGTCTGGGTTCGTGCCTTTGCTCCGGCGTGAAAGGTCTTAACTATAGGTAAATTCCATTACCTATTAATCTTGTTAACGGAAACCTCTAAGCCCGCCTCGGTAGCGTAGTTGGTAGCATGTCTGCCTCACGTTCAAGAGGTCCCGAGTTCGAATCTCGGACAGGGTGAGTTACCTGGATAGGGTTTTTTCCGGGGTTTTCCCTTATACTTAAAGATGAATGTCGGGTAACTCTAAGCTCCACGGACCCTGGACTCATTTGAGCATCATTTCACCTAATTCATTCACCGTCCGATATGACTTAACGTTGGAGGACGTAAATAACAAAAAAAAAAAAAAAAAAAAAAAAAAAAAAAAACGGAGACCTCTAAGTACTACAATCTCTTTGTATGCCCACGTGGAAAAAGGAAGGAAATCGCGCATTTTCAAATTCTTCAACGCTGCACAGAATTGTGTATCAGGGAGATTTAACTGCGGAAATATTTCATATACATTACTAAATACTTCGAAAATGGTTAACGCTAGGAAAATTTAACTTATACTATATATTTTAATTATTTTTATTTTAAAACTCCTGCAAAATTACAACCTGCTCAGTAATTAAACAATAAGTAATAATTATAATATTGCAAATTATGTTTTTATAATTGTTTTAAATCCAATAAGAATGAACAAACCTATGTACAAAGAGATATGTGTAGTTGTCCATATCTCCGCTGAAGATGATACTGGTGAAGTTGATGAGATGTTATTCAGGAAATTAAAATACAATGAAAATTATTCCAAATTTAAGGGGTATTTGGGATAGGGAAAATATTTTTTTGCATTCTTAAAAGATAACTGTATCTTTTCTTAATCTGCTGTTTTTAGAATTAAGGGCATCTTAGGTGCGTTTCCGCTGAAATAAAGACACAGAACTTTTAGATGGGATGCAATATTTCCTCTGACTAAATGGGGTATTCCAACTAAACACAGAGAAGTAGACGGGAACTACCATTCGTGCAAGGTTTTAGTAGGTTTAGATGTTGTTGTGGTGACTTTCCACTGTAGGGGAATTAAGTAGCATCACATTCACCAATCTTGAATCCAGGACACAAATTTGCATTATTGAAAACTTCCCCGTCTGCACATCGTTTTACATGGGATCGCTGACCATCATGCCATAAGGACAAGGTAACAGAGAAGGCATTAAGTCATAAAATGATCTGAAAGAATTTGCTTTGGAATTTTCCCTCGTCCTGAAAATTCCAATGCTTTAAGGAAGTCTATTAAGTACCTACATATACCCCGCATGCTTTTTTCTGTCCCTTAGATGCACGATTTGAACTGAGGCTCAGACTAATGACCTTCCGGTTCACGGGACTGTCCTAAACCTGTTACCCACTTCTTCGCGGAACCTTGATCATGTGGATTCGAAAGGCTACGACGAGCTCTTACACATCTCCTAGGTCAAGATACACTGTTTATATTCACAGAAAGCAGGCCATCCAGGTCCAGTTTATCACATGGATTTTTACTGGTTTCGAAGTGTGTTCTGTCCTGCTTTCTCACATCAAGCCTAAAACATATGTGTGTTCGCTTTTCATTTAGTTTACAATCCTTGAAATTTTTGCAAAATCTATTCGGTAATGTCAGTAGCTCATGTTAAGAAATAGACCTCTGGCCAAAATTGTTGTTCTCCCTTACCTTCTCTAATTGCGGAGAACGAGGAGGAATTTGAAAATTGTATGTCGATTATTTTATTCTCATTCCGAGATTCTCCATTGCACTAAACGTATTTTATTAAGCTCTTTAAATACAGTTTTGAGAAAGTAAAAGTGTAACTTCACACTTTGTAAAGAACAGTTAAGGGGTGAAGAGATTTTTTAAAAATCTGCTTATGGGAAACCGCCTTTTTGATTGAGATTTTCGAAATTATCGATTTTCTCAAAATGTCTATAAAGATTTTGATTAAGAAATACACGTAAAATGTATAAGTTGGATTTTATAGATATTGCCTCTGCAGTCCTCTTCATTGGGAAGGAAATCTGTATAATTCTGTGTCACTTACAAACCATAAGACGTACACCAAAATGCACCACACAAAATCAGCATCTCTCTTTAGAATACACAATTTATTCGACATAATCTTTTGGTATTTCCGGGATGTGTATTGTTAGTTTGAATTTCGTAACATACAATCATTTTTAAGCACTCTTGCTCTTTAGTTTTTTCTGGCGATATCATGGACAGTGTGTAGAATTTCAAGATCGTGCTATAGCACCCGGGTTTTGAACATCTGACTTGATTCGGTTTCAGTTATCCTCCTTGTACCTTTAAACAAATGTAAAGTGGAACTATTTTTGCAAATATTAGCAGGAAATTAAATGAAGATACAGAAAATCTGATGAATGTAACTCGTATTGTTTTCAAAAACAAACATTCTTCTTCTCAGCCATCTCGGAAGCCATGTTCGTTGCACGGCCATGAATGTCTTGACCAAAATTTAACTGCCGGCCAATTAACTAAGCCTTTACATGATTATTTGGACACCCATGTGGCACATATTAGAACCAGGAACTAACAGAAATGATCTGAAGCCTATAGCAGTGATGACAAGCAAATTCCGTCCGATTAACTACGAGCTTCTCATTAGTTGCGGCAATTCAACGCGAATGATAAAACAATGCAGCGTGACGAGAAATAATAGGCAAGCAAACAGCCTCATTAGGAGGTATGTGATAGAGAATATTTGGCTTCAGTGCTTTCTTTGAATCGCGGTGCCCTACTTATATGTTCCCGTCTTTAAGTAACCGTTTAAGAACTAAACATCATTAGTAATATAAGTATGGCACGATGTGAAATAAAGGCTACCTAACTTGTCATTATCTTCATTGCCGTAGTAAATGTATGGAACAATGAGAAACTTCCTTTTACAAACAAACAGTTCACTTCTTGTTACTGTTCATCTGACTATCATGATCTTGACCTAACACAATTAAGTAACATTTACAGGGGTGATCTGCATGTACGGCAGTAAGGAACACCTGCATTCTGAGGTATCAGCACTCGTCCATAAGAAGTCCCATTTGTCTATCTGTCCCATACAGGGCATATGATGTATTTTATAAACTGCCATTCTAACTAAGGTGTTCAAAGCAAAACCAGCTCATATCACGTGAGTTACTCCACGTGGGCAATGTATTCTGATATCTCCAATATGCTTAAGTAGATGTGAATAGATTAGTATTAGATGGAAGCCGAGTAGCAACGGTCTATACTCTAGCGAATTCGACCACTGGTGGCACTAATGAATATCGTTGAGATAGAAAATGACAGTAATTGACACATCGAATGGACTTCCCAACGCAGATTAAATAAAAATCCATATCGTATAAATATTACATTTCTCAAATCCTGAAACTAATTGACTAACAGCAAAATTAGAAGCCTGTTGTTATATGTGATTATCTGGCTGCTCGATATTTTAAATGCGAATATCAATTTTTGTTCACCTACCTCCGTTCTTTATGAAATTATTGTTGATTGATACTTAAGATTTGATTATTCTATTATCCCGTTTACTTCTTGCAATTGTAATTTTGCATAGCTCCAGCTATTCCTAACAATGGACGACAGATTCCCTTCGACAGATCTTCCATTACTAAAGCAAAGACCAAATTCTTGTGGCTCTTTATGTGGTCCAAACTATTTTTTCCCTTGCGGTTTCGGAATATGAAATTCTTATTAGACCACAAGATGTTCATATGCTCAAGAAGCAAAAACAAAGGTTTTTTATGGCTGGGTATCTACTTCTTGGTGGCATAACGTGTTTCCAACAACAAAAACCCTACAGAATGTGCCGTAAAGTTGTTCCTTGAACCTGAGGACTATGGAGGTGCTGCCATGAGAAAGTCCCATCATGGTTCTCATACTGTCTCTTGATTGCAATCTTCACCGTTAACATGTCATTGTTTACCTGTAGATGAGAAAAATGATTACAGAGAAAGATGTAAACAAAGATACACTGTATTATTTCTTCCAAAATGCGTTACAGTCTGTCAACGAAACCTGGATTATATTTCCAGATTTTGTGCACCACATCATTTCTGGTTTAAAACGCTGAAATGTAAATCGTAGTTTGTCTACTTTTGTAGATGTGCTGACTTTGTAGAGAGTTTGAAAACTGAGAAGTATCCCGTGCCACATTAAACAATACATTTGAAATACGCAAAATGCCTCACTGTGATCTTTTTAAGTAAACAAGAAAGTAGTAAATATACATTAGACAGCAAATATAAGTTCAGTTCAAACAAAACCACAGAATGTACTTCGGCCAGCTCTTATTATCTTCGAAACCCTCTGAAACACTGAATAACGTGACGTACAGGAACAATAGTAATAGAAAACAAATGTTGACAAAACTCAAAATTACAAAATCTGTTACGTAAACTCTCAAGAAGGTGAAAAAACAGTAGAACAACACTTCAGTAACCATTAAAAATATTTTTTCTAAGAATACACTTCAAACATCAATTTTCTCAAAGTAAAACATTTTCTAAATCTAAATACAATACATCGGCATGCTTTTCATGCAGGTATCTGAGAGACTATACTTATGAAAGCAACAAACAAACAAACAAACAAATAATAGTAATAGTAATAATAATAATAATAATAATAATAATAATAATAATAATAATAATAATAATAATAATAATAATAATAATAATAATAATAATAATAATAATAATAATAATAATAATAATAATAATAATAATAATAATAATAATAATAATAATAATAATAATAATAATAATAATAATAATAATAATAATAATAATAATAATAATAATAATAATAATAATAATAATAATAATGAAATAATAATAATGTTAGGACGAGGTTAAAGATGTGCTGTATTTAAACAGCTAAATACTGCCTGGCTAAATCAGATGAAATTATTGCAGTAATCCTAATTCACCTTATCAGCTCTTCTGTAACGAGATTACATTTTAACAGCTGTAGAGAAGTTACACAGGAATCACTATTGTGACTAATACGGACATTTGTCGTAGATAGGTGATAGTGGAACAAACAGTTGAGGAAGAGTGACGTATTGGATTTGTTATACTGTACACACTCTTACGAAATAACTGTTTATATCCCATCTTACTTACTCAAGGGGTGTTATAATACGTGACAAAGATAAGAAATAGGATTGCATACATCTGAAATTGTGCATTTTATTGAATGTGTTATCACTGTGAGGAAAAATCTTTTACTTTCTGAAAAATATAAGGTTTCTTAGAATATAATTTATGCTAAATAATTATTTATGTAGCGTATACCTTGCATAAATATTAGTTTCTGAGTATTAAAGTACTACTACATTAAAGTTTTGTATGCTGCATATTTCAAAATATGCTCATTTTTCTTACATGCGCATGAATTCGCTGTTTGTGTTACAAAACAGCTGATTTCTTTTCCACATATAGCAGTGACTATAGGGTATAGAGTATGCAAGAATGGGCACCTTCCACAAGACCTATTGCGTCTAACACATCCCAGGGGCAAAAGATGATGTGAAGGGACTCTATAGAAGGTTATAGAGCACTGAGTCGCGCGGAGGTCCCAAGTAGTTCCTGACTTAATACTGCAAATGCCCAGAGAGAGCGATGAATAACCCGTTCAACCAGAGTCCAGTGGTGTCTACAGGAACACTCTTTCCCTGGAGCAAGCATTTGCGCCACCTGACCGCCCCCACCTATCACAACACCAAGCTGATGACCACTTCAGAAACATGTGAGGGAAGCGGAATGAAAGAAAAATGAGAGAAAGGAAGTCGTGCTAGATAAGTAACCATCTCAAAAGTTGCATACCGACCAGGAAAAATCACAGTAAACCAAGGTTATGACGAAAATCGATCTCGGGATCTCTCGAATTCGAACCTCCCACGTTACCAGGAGCCAACTCACTTGGTATTGCAGTAACACTGTTCATGTTGTATTTGAACCAACTTCTAAGCAATGAAACTAAGGGGAAAAAGATTTTTAAGGTGCAATGTACATAGTGCACTTGTGAATTTGAAATGGGCAAAGATATTCGTGTAAGTGTTACGCATCAGATTTTGAAAATAGCGTTAGGAATTTTCTGACTCACACAGCCACCTGCTGACCATGGTACTGCTAAAAATTATTATGATTGCTTGTATATCTCCACATAAGGCTATAAAACAATTTGGTAATGCTAACTTTAAGTGCTTAAAGTCCAATTTTAAACCAATTTTGTGTGAAGTTTCTTTGAAATGCATTCAGCACACAGACCGGAAGCAAGTGTCTATGTGATTTGAAGCTCATCAGATCTTCATTCATTATTAGGAATGCATTTTCATTCCTTTTATGCTAGCCACCTGTGCAACAATTTTCTCCGAAATCTGTTGTTAGGATGTACATTTTTACGGTATTCCTTCTCGTACCATGCCACAGTTGGTTTAACAAGCCGCGCAACGGTTCCGGTGTAGATGATAACGTCAACACGCTGCACCTTGGAGGATAGCGAAAAATGGGATGGCAATTTACAGATGCTGACCACCACTTGTTTCACGATGGCTCCATGACATTGCCGGGGGCAATGTAACGGTTGCATTGCGTTCTGTCTTGAATAGCTTACAACGAACGGGCGTAAACCTTGCCAAGATGAGCAAGTGCTCAGTAAACAATCGCCAACTAATGAGAGGAAAAACGTGAGACCTGCTTGCAGCAAGTTGAAAAGACTTGCTGCTGGTAAGTGGCACCTGGGATAAACAAGGTTGAAACGAGTAACCAGATGATGATAGTCTGTGTACTATTTGTAGGGATTTGAAACCTCTAAACGGAAAAGTAACGAAACGCAATTGTTTTTGGCTCTGTAGAAAACAAAATCGTTTGACGGAAATATAATACCAGGCATTATGACTTTGAATATATGTTAATTTCATTCATGTTTCATTGGCTTAACTATCAATATGTTAACGTACCTGAAATGAAAGCGATGCTTTACATAAATGTGTATGCTATATCTGAAATAATGGTCAAGACCGATGTCATTTGTTATAAAATAAAATTTATTAAATATCGTTTTCCAAAGGCACATGGCATTCTTTCCTAGCTCTATCATGAGTTTCATTGTCCACCATTTCCGTTCATCTGTAATAGTTGTGGGTGTGTAGTTTTGGTTTGTGTTTCCAG
>CM060948.1:123852367-123979867 GCA_030765055.1 Mantis religiosa | reverse complement strand
CTTCATCCTAGGAGTCACATTGAGAGTGCAAAGGGGACGCTGTAGTTTATGGGCAGTGCCGTGCTCCAGTTACTTGAAGCCCCTTCATCTGAGTAGTAACAACTGCTTAATTTGGGATGCTTCCAAGGTTCGGCCTCATTAGCCATGGAAAATAAACAAAAGAGTATATGAGAAGGATGCGCCAACAGGAGATTTAATCTGAATAGCCTAAAAGGGCATTAATATGTGTATTGTGCTCATTGGCAATGGATAAAATAGATTCCTGGTGTATAACTACAATAGCAAATGTATAATAAATTTGAAGACGTTAATTAAATTATAAATGCTAATATTCTAAATAGTTATTTGTGGTTTAGGACAAGGGAACGAAAAGAAAACGCACACACGACTATCATTCGTGTAAAATCGTAAGAGGTATGACTTTAATTTAGTTTAAATTCTGTTATAGTTGACCGATGATAAACTTGTAGGCTCAGAAGTAAAAATAATCATAAACCACAATAATACATAATACAGTATAATTAATAATAGTTGTTTGAATCGTAAAAAATAAAAAAATGGTTTAGTAAACCAAATTCGAAGTAATTGTACGAAATGAATATGCGTTCAATAATAAGAGATGGATAATAGGTTCTTGTTCCGTGTCTGAGAAGTGGCCAAGTCGTTAGATATTAACGTGAGGAATGGGCATATCTGGTGGCTTAATCGAGGATGTATAAACTTTCATCCACGAAATTCATATGGGACTTTTATGGTAGCATATACTATTAGAGCAAATTGATATCAAATATACTGAACGCTCTGTTAGACTTTTAAAAGAATGAATTTGGAATTAAGGTTAGTCACAGTGGTCTCCAGTAACTGGAGCTTAGTGCTGGAGCTTGTGGATCCCTTTTGCTTCTAACGCGATTCTTGGGGGTAAGGAATGAAGAGGTACACAAAGGGTATCAGATCCGGTCGACGATGGCCGCTAGCAAAGAAGGGGTCCCTAACGATTCCAACATAACATCAATCTGACGCCGGCTAGTTCTGCCTGTCACTTACAAACCCAGGCTCCCAAGGCTGGGCCCCAACATTTCCAAAAAATGTGTTAGAGAAATATTTTCAGAGCACAAATGCCACCATCCTGCTGCAATATACCAACTACCGTCACCTAGTCCTACAACACTGAAACAGAATAAATGGAAACGTTAGGGACAGAAAGCAAGGTTTAGTAGAAGCGGAACCACTTCAGTATTCACTTACCGACCGGGGGAAGTCGTAAAAAATCAGTAGTCGAGCCAAAGGGAATCGATCCCACGACCTCAGGAATGCGGGACTCAAAAGTTTATCTGAATCTCGGTTAAAGGGCAAGATTATACCTTTACATACACATCGTTTCTGTAGTACACAAAACAAGTTAGATATTTCGACTTTGTATAAAAGGAACAAAAGTTCTTGGGTTCCGTGGCAACGTTCGATGTATGTATATGTTTGGGAATTCCACTCACGAAGCGTCACACTGTCGAGCGAGGAGAGTTGAACGCATGAATTCTTGCCAGCTCGTTGATGTGTGCAGGGTTACCGAACATCAGGCGCTGAAGTATTAATTACAGACATTTCAAGGCTATGTGTGTGCAACAACCCGTTATGTGCAGTAGTGCCTTTTGTATTTTTTATTATTATTATCGTATTATGGCAGGTATTCCTATTTATCGCAATGCTCTCGTATGATTAACGCCGTTACAAATCTTCTTCAGCAACGGCTCTTAAGTGCAGCGAATACATGCTTGGTTAGCCACGCTTAAAGAAACAGCAATATCTAGCACATCATCATCATCATACCGTTTCATGTATGCACTTGACACATACTTAACATCAGTACACTATAACAAATTTAAATCCGAAAAAAATCTTATATGTGTACTCACTTGACTTCCTGTAAACTCCCTTGTACAAAATGTTTTCAGAAACGTTTATTTTCTGTCCACTTAATATTAATCGAGATCAAGTTGTGTAAAATTGCTCTTACTACATGTTTTCCTATAGGTGCAACGGGAGTAGAAAAATACAGTAAGCCTAATCGTTAGTCAAATATTCTAATAGCTGGGCGCTATGTGATGGCTTGATGTAATGGTAACCATACCATTGATATTTAAAAATCTACCCTACAACACTAGATAAAACAGGTAAGTCCTGATTTAGAACAGACAGTATATGGCAATTGTATAATTAAGGCTTAAAGAAATGAGTAATCATGGACAGCAGTAAGATCCAAAAAGGGATATTTTGCAAATTCTAACGGCGCTTTTTTATACTTGTTACCAATACAAGATACAACCTAACAGTTTTCGTAAACTTAAAAGTAAAATCACCTCATATTACTTTGCTTATGACTGTTGCCTTTTTATTAGGGATTCCGTGTACATAATTTCATTTAAATTCAAAACCTATCCAGTGAAAAAATGAATAAAGAGTATAGAACACACAAAACAATGGTTACATAAAACTGAAAATTATTTGCATCAAAGAAAAGTGAATAAATCATATCCTCGAGTAGTAATGAGTTATCTGCTCTGTAGTATTTCCTCTTGTATACCAACAATGTTATCTTGCATTAATTGGAACTTATCTGCAATATTTTCGTTGTATTACTAAGATTTATGATTAAAGCCCTGCAAGAGCAATGAACAGATGACATTCGAGGTTTGAGAGCTTTTATTACCAAGGTGCAAGTTAAGCGAGATTCGGTTTTTTTCCCTTTCTTTCCAGGGACTGAACCTTTCATCGAATTCCTATTGCTCAGTTTAGGCGCCCGTCACAGGCAATTCAAAGGGAAGAGTGAACTTGGGAGAAAAACTTGTCTTTGTTCCGGATAACACGTTTTTTTTCAGTCTTTGTTCAGATCTTGAGCAGCCACTTGTGATTGGATACGCGAAATGGGAGAATTCAAGTTACCATACTGACTCTTCATAGGAAACATTTGGTTGGAAACATATAACTGTCCTCAAAATAAAGGGAAATGAATATCGAAAATTATTTATGAGATTATATAAAGTGAAGAGGAGTAAATGAGAGATTGACTGGGTGAGTGAGTGAGTGAGTGAGTAAGTGAGTGAGTGAGTGAGTGAGTGAGTGAGTGAAAGAGTGAGTGAGTGGGTTTTAATGAGCCGTCGACAGCTAGGTCACGAGGTTGTATAGCTATTGGTTATTTTCGTGTTGACAAAATTTGTGTACAAGCTGCAAACTCTGCCAATGGGTAGGGATTAAAGCTTGTTGTAATTTGTCTCAAGCTAGAATAACCCTGTTGTAAACATATGAGATAGAAACGCTAACGAATGCTGTTAGAGCACTGATTTGTGGAAGAAAATGAATTGGTGTTATCTTTTTTATCTTACATAATCGTATTTATGAACAACTTAGCTCAGGTGAAGGGTATGGAGGGGGTTTAAACAGCGATTGGCTACTTCAAGGTCAACTCTCGTTGTCATGACAACAGAGTCAACACGTCCGTGCGGAACGTATGCTGAGAAGTAACGTTAATTCAAGTATAGTTTAAAAGTCTTCAAAATCATCAAGTTAATCTTACTTCTATATTACAGACTGCAGTCAGGGAAATAGATAATAAACGATAGTTGTGCGTGGACGCTTTAGAAAAAAAATTAAACCTTGTTGTCAAGAAAAAACATCATATTCAGAATTAAAAAAAAATGAAATTCTATTCTGAATAGGCTGTTACCAAATAAATGTTGCTTCTCCCCAAGTAGAATCTGTCAATCTATTGTTACAAGCCCCAAAATTATTTTAGGGTATTAAGGGTACATTCAAGTCTGAACGAGGTTCTTTCCTGAATAATAAAAGTTCTGAATGACAAACAATAAATTACAGGAATATACAGGTATTTAAATCGAATATTATGATTAAACTGAACTGAGTTCATCATTATTTTCAAGAGTAATATAAAGCTGTTCTAACACAATTGACTCGACTTATTGAACTACGAAAGTATGTTTAGGTGTACATTGGAATTATTAAAATGTAATTTCATTGCATGGATACTACGCAAGAAAATCAAGACATCAAAAATAAAAGTAATCCATTTAGATATATAAATGACACTATACCAAGGAATTCAAATAGTATATCAAGAAGAAAATCATTAATTAAATTATAAAAACGATAACAGTCCCAAGATTAACACACTGTAGTGAAACCTGTACTATAACAAATAGATTATTTATTACAAGGTACAGTCGTCTGAAATAAAATTCCTAAGAAGCGTTATCGGATACCAAGAAACATAGCATAAACGTAATATAAATATCAGGACTATAAACATGCAATGTAAATAAATAGGTAACAGATAAACCTTGAAGCAACATCTATTACTCGACAGAGCGTTGAGGCGTATTGACCTACAGGTGATCAGCGCTGCGATCGTCCCTTATTAGGTCTATGTGGTCGATTAGAAGAGTGAAATATTAATAAGTTGGCGTACAGTAAATCACAGACATAAATAGGGCGATTGGAAGCTGCGTGTGTCTTTATGATATGATTTCTCGCGCCTGCCGATGTATGACGCTTCGTTGTCAGGAAGGCATGATTATATCTGAACAGAGTATACATATACTGGACTCGCCGTGCATGTGCGATAAGCTCAGGTAGATATTTCACTGTTGCGAAATTTTTCCGATACGCCTTCTCGCTTTGCCATGTAGTAGGTAGAGTGGAAGAAGAAAGACTACTAGAATTATAAAAATATAGGGAGCGAAATGGGAGGGGGGGGGGGGGAAGAGGTCAAACTCAAAATGGGAAGATCAAGGATTCCTTGAAGTCGAAACGGGATAATATCTAAGCCATGCAACTGCAGTCAAATGTAACCCCATCATCATCCGCACGTGCCATTACAGCCCTTATTTTACGTGGGATATCTCCATCCTTTACCACAGGTACATTTGACTGCAGTAGTTGGGACTCCAACTCGTGACATTCAACTTCGAGTGGATGGTCAATCCATATCGTATTCTCTTAATGGTCCATGGCTATTCGACTTGCTTAGATTAAGTTAACTGTAAAGGGAATACAAAACCGTTTAGGAATTGAAATAAAATAACTCGCGGGTTAAGGCAGCCAAGTTTAAATATAATAAAAAAAGCCGGTTTATTTTTGTCCGTGGATATTAGATGTGCAATTTAGAGAAGCTATCGACATAATGAGCATTACCTAGGTATAATCCAAGGATATTACCTACTTTATGTTCAGTCGAGAGAGCCTTTTGTCCATACAAGAATATACTGCTTGATAATAATAATAATAATAATAATAATAATAATAATAATAATAATAATAATAATAATAATAATAATAATAATAATAATAATAATAATAATAATAATAATAATAATAATAATAATAATAATAATAATAATAATAATAATAATAATAATAATAATAATAATAATAATAATAATAATAATAATAATAATAATAATAATAATAATAATAATAATAATAATAATAATAATAATAATAATAATAATAATAATAATAATAATAATAATAATAATAATAATAATAAATGATAATATGAGGAACAGCGAAGTATTATGTGTATGTTTTCCTGGAATTGTGTGACAAAAGACATTTTTGAAAAATACTTTTCCTTAAATTTATCTTATTAAAAGAAGAAAAACACAAAGTGAAAATAAGAAATTGCTCACGCCAAACAGCTATTTAAACGTACTGTTTAGTTATCCACTGCGTTCTTAACTGAACAAATGAATTAATTAATAAAATAAGCAACATAGTAAAATACATTTTGTGATTTTTATAATACTAATTGATCAAGAGTAATGAAATAAAATAAGGTGATAAATTAGTATTACTAAAACAAGGGAAAAAGTACTAGTTTTAGCATTTCTTAATGAGACAACTACTTTTAGCGTATAATACCCAAAAGTATAATTGTGTGGCACACAATAAGAAAAAACAAAATCAACGTAGATTATTGAAGTTAGTATAGGATTTGATTTTAAGGGTTCAGAAAACCTAAAGCGAAAATTACAGGAGTTAAAATGTTGGGCCCTTTTCATGACAGACATAATTTCATAAATGCAAAGCAGGGCTCAAAAGCAGACGGCTGATGCTGTTTATAACAGATCGTATGATGCCATGACAGTGCATGTTATATACCACATTTTATGCATACTTTAACGTTAGCAGGGCCGATTTTACGCTTAGTTAGAATCTACTTGAGTTCGCCTCATAGCGTGCTCTAATTGCCGAGGCGCACATCCAGTGCAATGCTCTCATAAACTACTGAAGTTGTTTTTGTGGAAGATAGAGTAGAGCTTTAAGGATCAGGTAAATTGCCATTATTCATAGTCTTACTTTCTCTACTAAAGTAAGCAGAGGAAGTATACTTTTCTACCAAACACTTCATACCTAGATTTCTTCGGAACTTTGGGACTCCCTGAATCAAAAAAGAAAATAGATAAAGGGCCTTATGCATGTGTATGTGAGCATCATAACTCAGAAAATTTCTTAAGTACAAAACTTGGTATTTCAGTTCAGCACCTTACAAAGATGCAACACCAAGATTTTTAACCAAAATCCCCAACACAAACTACCAAATTCCTATTTATATGGAAAGCGTTTGGAAAGTTTTCGTTTTTTTTCAAAAACTGTTCTATCGATTTTGACTTAAAATACTAAAAAATACTGAAAATGAAATGTATTTCTTGAATTTTTTTGGAAGTGACCTCATGAGCCTTCATTCTGAATGGCTTTCCATAAGTGATTAACCGCAAGAGATAGACAAAATGTTTCGCACACAAAAATGTAGATTTTATTAAAACACAAAATTTATGTCAAATACATTTTTGCTTTTCTGGAATGAACCATTACGAGATACTTCTTGTCATATGTTTGAATATTTTGATACTTGTACTTTTCTCAAATGGGAAGTTGTTAGATTTTTTTCATCTCTTGGCCCTACAATAAGATATCGAGTATCTCTTAAAAAGGTAACCATGTTTAAGCCTACCGTATCCCCATATTATTCTTGTGCCTTCAATAAAATTAGCAATAAGATAATTATTGCATTTGTTTAACTAGAATGACATGAAGTACATAGAGGAATAAGTGATGTAGGAATTGTCTGTACAAAAGCAGAAAAGGTCATATGACTACGACATATTATACTTTGAAGAACAGTTTGTACATGAGTGAGTAAAAAAGGTTATGTGGGTGCCTACATCTGATTTTTTCAATTATTATGTAGCTATTCGCTTTTTGCTCGTGGTCATGCAAGGGACATTAAATTTTAAATACCACCATATAGAGACCCGCTTTCAAAAGATTTGTCTATTACTTCTGCCTCCCTCTTATTTCTATAACAAAATATGTGAAAGAAAATAAATGCATAAAATATTTTTGCAAATGTAACACATGAAGAATATAGAATAAGTTGTAGATAAGGTAGTTTAGAGAAGAATGGGTAGGGAAAATGGTGTACATATATCATATCAGATCTTTTGCTGTATATTCAGGTGTAAAAGCTATGTAAAATATATAACTTAATCATCCGCGTTGCATTTTATCAAAAGCTTTGATCTCGCCTATTAATACTCTTTTACTTAAGTGGGTAGTAACAAACTATATTTAAAAGCATTATTATTAATTTTAACTTTTCTTATGTTTCCAAATTGTTTCATATTTAGCGTTCATCTTAATGTTGATGTTCTCCAAAAATGTAGTGTAAATGGAATAAAACGCCACATTTATGCAACTCAGCTTAAATTTAATTTTTGCTGCCTAGAATCAGTTAGTGCGCAAGCTGTTGGTGGAATGTGAACGCATCGCCACTGTCATCCTAGCTGTGGACATTAAACAGTTCACCTTATAGTTTTCTGTTTGTGAATGATGTTTAGTCTAAAACAACAATACTCATGATATCTATTTACATTTTGTTAAATGGTGGTAATTTAAAGCAATAAGGAGTACATTATTAATCCACTTTATAGTTTTCTATTTGTGAATGATGTTTAGTCTAAAACAACAATACTCATGATATCTATTTACATTTTGTTAAATGGTGGTAATTTAAAGCAATAAGGAGTACATTATTAATCCACTTTATAGTTTTCTATTTGTGAATGATGTTTAGGCTAAAACAACAGTCCTCATGATATCTATTTACATTTTGTTAAATGGTGGTAATTTAAAGCAATAAGGAGTACATTATGAATCACTGCAGATTGTGTTATCAAATTGAAGTTTTAATAAGGGGCATTCTTTTTTCGATTTCTGATTTGTACAGCTCTCTCTCAGCTTAACATTGTGTTGCGAGATATGCTCAAATAATTCAACCACAATACTTGGAATGTTTAGATTTAACGTAATTTGTACGCGTACGCTTTTAAAAATAATTCGCCTGTATTTGATGTTCAATACTTCATTTTGTATTTCATCAACTTAATCTAGCATGAGTACTGTAAATAATGGCTAGATTTGCTACAGTAAAAATGCTTTACAATATTATTTTTATGAGAAACATCTGAGACATATTAACCGCTAGATGGCATTAGACGATAAATCGAAAACGAACAAATTAATTGGTGAACAATATGAATTCTGTATATTAACGCAATGTTCAGCTACATAACTTGTGTGCAAAATAATTGCAGTCAAGATCGAAAATGTATTGACATTTCAATTGTTTTCTGAACTTTTCAAATAGGCTTTAAGATATGCCGGTCCTCGAAGCCACGGTCGATAGAGCGTATGTCTCTATCTTTCCGCCGCGAAGAGGGTCGCGGGTTCGAGTCCCGCCTTAGGCATGGGTGTTTATGTCTATAGTGTATATGTGTAAAACTAAACAAAACAGATATGAAAATAAACGGAAACAATAAAAATAACGGTTAAATAAGGTAAAAAAAGACTGTCGCAGATGACAACAGGATATACAAAATCGGATATGTTGCATTTAACTAAAGCGATAGTCAACTGTTTTAAAGGTTGATCGCTATATATTTAAAATTTCGTTCTGTTTTCTTGACCACGAAAGAAAGAAGGACGAAAATAAAAGGTAATCATTTGCAGTCCATGAACAACAGCATAAAATATCGCTAAAGTAATGTGTCACAGTTTTTTTAAAATAAATTAATGTAGAAATCGTTAAAAATTGCGGTATAGTAAGATTTTGTAAATTTCCTATGGTTTAGTAATTATTAGAAAATCATTCCGAATGAAGATTATTTCACAGGCTCTTTTCAGAAAATTCTAAATATATTGTGTTATTCAAATATCTAAAACGTATAATACTTTAGGTAAGATTGTTATGACCATTTTTTAAAGAAAATACAGGAATAATAGACTTCTTCTTTGCCAGGGGAGATTGGGGGCAGGGAAACATTCTTGAAAATCTTCGTGCTGCTTCCTTTGACAACACTGAACTTAAATACCAAATTTGGTATTTTACTGACTTTTAGTATTTGAGACTGCTGTTCACAGAGAGACACAAAGGCTGACATTTTTATAATAATGCATTTTTAAATAGACTCATAACTTGTATTTCTGTATATTCTCTGCATCAAATTTTCGGGTGAAATTCTTCTTCTACTTTTATGGGTAATCACTAGAAAAAATCAAAGTTACACCTAAAACTCCATCAAAGGCTTCTGCGTAGGGGTTGTTAAAATCCAAGCATCGCTTCATATTAAAATAAACACACAGTTATTAAAAGAAATGCACATTCTGTTGCTGTTAGCCATAGCTAAAACATTTGCACGAAGACTTACCTGTCCGTTAATGGAAAGGGCCTGCAAAGTACTGAAGACCAGGAGATCCAGAGAGGATGGTGTCGCCGCGATGCCGGGTGTAAGAATGATGGACACAACACACACCACACCGTGGTTTTATTTTGGGAAAAGTCGCGCACACATACACGATAGGTACCGCTGGAGATGATACTCAGTGAGTGGGGAAGTGTAACTGGTGTGCGGAGGGAGAACAAATGGAGGAGAAGAAGGAAGAGGTGGTTTTAAAATTCCGTAGCAGTGCAGCACCGTGTACATTGACTTGCAGCGAAAGAAAAATTACAGGCTGTGAAAAGTAAAGGAGGGGGAGGGCTAAGGGAACGCAGGCGGAGATTAGTGTAAAACTAGAGCAGTGGAAATGGACTTTGTTGGAGGAGTAGGAGGTGTAATTATGATGACATTGGATACAATAGTAATTTTTATAATTTCTGCCTTGATGGACCTCCGTAAGTTATTATTCTAACGGTGTCCTGTCTGAGAAAAAAGTCGTCTAGACATCGTCTGCAACAGAACTGCAAGCAAACAGAAATGAGCAGTTTTCTTCAAATTTCTTAGACTTCAAGAAGAATTACCTTAACTGAGCTTTTTGAGAAATTTACCTAGAAGAGGATATGGACTTCTTTGGAAGTATTACATTTCATCCAAAAATTCGATACCAATATTTCACCGGAAATACAGTTTTGAGACACCCTGAATTAAAAACTAACAACTTTAGAAAATGTGTGTGTGAGTGTGTGTGTGTGTGTGTGTGTGTGTGTGTGTGTGTGTGTGTGTGTGTGTGTGTGTGTGTGTGTGTGTGTTTGAACAGCACAACTCAAAAATAAGGTGTCGGTTATACAATAAACTTGGTATTTGAGTTCAGTGATGCGACAGAGATTTAAAAATGTCCTCCCATACCAAACTACCCTTTACCTGCAAAAGTTTTCAGCAATTTTGATTTTGGAAAACGTGTATCTAACGATTTCTTTTATTAATTTGCCACATATTTAAAATAATTTCACGATAAATTAAACTTATATTTGGGACTTTGTGGAAATATACTCTGAAACCCTCTTAATTTTGAATGACCTTTACGTAACTCATATGTCTTAACGGATAGGTTGGGGGGGATCTTACTGCACCAAAAATGCATATCGAACCACGCAATTTGTGTGAACTATTTTTTCTGTGTTTATTGTGCTAGCCGAGCGGGATGACTTGGGTGATTTCGTTTGTAGCCCGCATTCGAGAGTTCGTGTTCGATTCCCGTGGCCGACCTACAGAATACCACAGGAGAGAAAGTCTCCGGGGCATGAGACGCAGGAGGGTGTGCAGAAGGTTCCCACATCCCCCCTGGGTAGATTTATGACGCCCCATGCCAGTACAGTTACAGACCATTCAAAAACATTTTGACGTCTTCTACTTTTGTGAATGAATCTTCTTGATTTTACCGTACAGAGTGAATAGGGCACATGTTTTTAACGGTTATGCTCCTTGTGTAGCATGCGTTTTCTGTCTCACACATTCGCTGTCCTTATCCCACTGTGTTAGGATGGCACTGGCTCACACATTCCTTTCAGGGATTTACTTTGCGTTGCTGGACAGAACCTGAACCATGGTTTTTTTCAGGGGTTTTCAGGGTTGCCAGACGAATACTGGGTAGGTTAATTACATCCCGCGAATTTTCATCCGCACAATCATTTCACATCATTTCTTATCTGGTGGTCTCTTTCAGGGTAGAAGTGTCGGCGGGTGTCTTGAGCTGTAGTGTCTCCTTGTGTCAGTCGAACTCTCTCCTCTCGCCACATCCTTTCTCCCGAGGATGCCCCACTTGGGGCTTAGGTACAATAAACCAGGGGTTTCGGTACCGGATCCCCCCTTAGTAATCCTAACCCTAATTCTAGTCATTTCTGTATTTCTTGGTATTGGTTTACACTTTAAAACACCTACAGTTGTTTTTTTTTTTTTCAAATAGAAAGTTATTCTCACTAACTCTCCCTCTCTCTTTTGGTCATGTAAAGAGAGCGGGATTTCAAAGCTATCATATGTCGACAAACCCTTACAGGATTTGAATATGTCTGTAGTCTACTATATTCCTCCACTACCATTGTTCATACAAAGAAATATGTAATGAAGCAAATTTTACAAATGTTTACATCGATTAATATGAAGGGGATGAAAGAATAACAATAAGAGTGAGTAGAAAAAGTTATGTGATCTCAACACATCAGATTTTTAGAATACACTGTTGGGCAAATTTAGCACTAGTGGTAGTAGTAGGACTTATTTATTGTCAGACAGTTACATACTTAAATATATAGTCAAGGGTCTCATGGCAGCATATGTTGTTCCAGCTTCAGCCATTCTTGTTTTAGAGCTGGTTAATTTGGAATAGTCCTGCGCCGTGGCGTAGTGGCCTAAGCCGCCCTGCTTTGGTTCCCTGTCACGGAAAGCGTCCGCAATCGATCATACCCCTGCGGGGTGTGACCAACTTTCCGGCTGGGGGTGCCAAGATGATGAAATCTCCACCCCGTATCGGCCGGATGATCGCCCACCTCTATTTTGCATATGTGGGCGTGAGGCCGGCAGTCGGGTTGGCAGGCTCAGACTCCTTTGGTCTGTTGCGGCACGGGTTGAGTTTTGAATGTAGAGTAAGTGTGCAGTAATAAACATGCGACAGAACGTTTGGTAGTTTGTGAAGCTGCAATCTCGACGCTGGTGTTGTCGCTCCGTCCTTATCTTGGATGGAGCAGTAGTCCCAGCTCGATATAAGCTTTTGCTCAGAAATGGCATCCAAGTTTTTGTAGATCGTCTTCGATGTTACCTAATGTTGCTCCAGTTGATGCACGAGAAGCATCTTATCTTCAGGGGTAGTATCGGATAGAACACGGTGGAATGTAATTTTATGACTTCATGAAATAATCTTACACGTTCTTTCAAATTGTAAATGCTTCTATCTTTTACTATTTGATCTAATAATGATTAGACAGAACACGTCGAGACTTGTTGAAACAATATCAACTATACATATATTTTGATACACAAAGTAATATCAATTTAGTATCTATATAACTTCTGAAATATAAGTCTTTCGAAAACACGTCTTTCCTATCCTGCAGTTTGACACAGAAGACCTTCATTAACATCTTGGCTTGTAGTTTATTGAACCATCACACTAATTTTCCTTCTTTTATAATTTACACAATCACAAATACTTCTTCAATTGTTTCTTAATCTCGTAAATGTTCTTTCTGAGTTTTAAACTTTTTATGATGAATTACTTTTAAGAATTTAAAACAACAAAATAAAAAAAAATGACAACTCCTATGAGATTTGATCTAAAATAATTGCTTCAAACATCTACACAAGGCTTTTTGCCTTCTTCGTCTTCCACAACCAGGACTCAGAATTCGGAGCTTGGGGTCTGACGCCTATCGAAGTGCAGACTATCCACGATTGGGGATCACTGCGACACTTGGTATGAGAATGAAGAAATGGTGGCAAAATAAACGAGAAGAAAGTTGTTAGTAAGAAGATGGTGGAATGCATGCAGGAGAATTAGAGAACCCGGAGAAAACCTGCCCAAACGACACGTCTCCTGGGATCGGACCTGGGTCCTCTTGGTGAGAGGCAAGCAGTTTCTCCACTTAGCCCATAATAACGTAATCGGGGAGGGGGGACGGAAGGAAAGAAACTAAGATGATAAGACCATGATCCCATGATAAACCATGGGATTTATTTCTGAAAGTAAATTAATGTTTCTACCATAGGTGAAGGATCGCCTCAAATAAAATCTAACATTGTTATTTAATTTATTTCTTCATCTTCTTTCAGAATTCCGGTTTCAAAAATTAAATTAAAAGAGTTACTGGTATATTTCAATAGATTGTTACACAGTGCGTTAAACATTGTCATTAAGATAATGTCTCATTTCATTACAATCAGTTGTTTGTGATTAAAACTAGTGTAATTTTATAAGCGTTGCAAATTGGCCGTCTAGTGTTGTTTATAAAAATTTCAATTTTGACATAGTAGTAAACAGAAATTTATAATATAATGGCATACATAAGTAGTACATAACTTATGGCAGGTAAAAGTTAAAAACTATTTTAAATAGCATAAACTAAAGCGAGTTATGTAACTCTTTATGCAATTTTCAAGATGAGATTAATTTATTGCTACCTAAATTTTGCTATTTTAAAGTTATTGCCCTTCTAATCCCTTATCTCTGAACTGCATTTTGTTATACATTCGTTCCTGAGTAACTGAAAGAAACCTTTACTACAAGAAAATTAAAAATAAGTAAGTTTTAAGATGTTTATGCTTACGCACATTATAAAATTTGCGTTACGTTTCGTACAATTTCAGATATAACAGTAGGTTTTGTCCTTTTTACTTTTGTTACTGAAGGGCAGTTTTCTGCAGGGCGACATGCTTGCGGCATATAGGGCAATATGAAAACGCAGCAGTGCGGGAGCAACCATCAAGATAGCTGCCGGTTAGTACACGAGACCATTGCAAATGCTTAACCTGCCCTAAAGTAGGTGTGTATCACAAATACTATCAGGTTCAATGACGAACAAATTTAGATTACTTCTAGCCTGACAATGGCGAGTCAGAAAAATTTTGACTTAGCCGGAATAGAACCTGGTAAGCTCAGCTCCTGTTTGTGCTCACCGTAAAGTTTCCTTCTTGCCCATTAGCACAGAACTCTTCCTGCCTGTCTAGTCATTGATCTACAAATCGGAGGATCCAATGGAGGAGGTTATGTGACACACACATCACGCTGCATGCTGCGTCACTACTGGATCACTGAAAGTCATCTATCGCCAGCAAGAGGCATTAATCCAGTGAGGGAGAGACATTCTTGGTTCAGGTTTTATAAGTTATACGTAAGTCGCCCAGAATGAAGAGGTACCTTTGAGGATATTACCTCAAAATTCAAGATATACATTAAGTATGCCATGAAAGTATTCTAAATATGTGGGCTTTTTAAAACAAAATCATTACAGCCATTTTTGCGAAAACCAAATTTTCTAAAAATATCACTTGTAAAAAGTAGTTTTGGGAGGTTTAGTTGAGAAGCTGAACTTATATACCAGTTTTGTATGTAACCGATTTTTGCTTTTGAGTTATGCTGTTATCTGACTTTTGGTTGGAAAGCAATATTTTCTTAACCTACTATGTACGTGGTAGAAAATGTAATAAATAGTTGAAATGATAGCGCTTGCAGTAAGAATGTGCAAATATGAGCGACTTTTATAACAGAGAGGAAGGATCCCATATAAAGTATTTTATTTTCAACTATCTCAAATTATGGGAATATTTTTAATACCAGATGAACCATCTACCACTACTATTTTATAGACTTTATGCAACCCACTAACAAGGAAACTATTTGGGCTCAAACAAACTCATATACACCAAAATCATGTAAGAGATAATTTAAAGGTCCCTTATAGCAATAGTGATACTCGCTCATCTGCAAAACTCTGCAGTCGTTCGTTAGAGGTCTCTGCGTGTGCTATGCCTCATAGGTAAGCTTAAATGTAAAAACCAAATACTCATTTAATAGTAATAAAAATCAAGTAATGAATATCTTCTAACTAAAAAATAAAAGATAATAAAATAAAAGCCAAACTAACTTCATAAGAAATTGTCTGTGCCACTGCACGTAAACCTGCTAATAAAGCATAATTTGAATTAGAAGATCAACCATCTAATATTAACCTGCCGATACCACAATCGAGACCAATAGGGAAGGTACTGCGTGCCTCTGAAGTTGGTTTCGTGAAGTTATTTGTGCAGTGAAGCGTCAGATGGATCGGCGATTGGTAATCAATACTGTTCATGTATTGCGATTGGTATAGATGAAGTTACGAAGAATTCTTCTACGTGAAGATGGCATTGTTTAGAAAATAAACCATTCGCATGTATTCTGATATATACTGTAGTGCAGAAATATTAGCGTAGCTTAGAAACAGATATTGTTGTAGCACTAATACATAATTATGATTCTAGTGATGATAATGACGAAGAACTCATTGCAAGCGGTTGTGACACGACAAGTGCGGGAAGAGGCGATGGAAGCAGTGACAGTGAATTCCAACCCTCACCTGATAAGAAGGTTAAAGTCGCAAGTATCATCATGGCGTTTGATGACAACACACTAGAGAACACATACGATGATTATCACGTAAGAGGTTTCAATACATACGACAAGCTTCTGAAAACATACCCTAAATAAAGGCTGAAAGCAATATTACAAACACATTGGACTACGTGGCAAAGAAACGAGAAGGAAATACAGTTTTCAAAGGAAATTGTACACTGCAGTTCAAGATCATCTAGGAGCGTGTAATGGCGAAATTCGATGAAGCGCGAGAATGAGGTTTCATTACTGGCATTTACAACATTGAGCATTGCACTTAGATAGAAATCTCGGGTGTACAAACTTTAGTTTCACAAGCTTCATAACGCCGTATCACAAAGCTCTAAACACGAAAAAATAAGGATGACGAAGAAGAGCTGATTCGAAAAGCTCAAACGTTTGTTGCTGACATCAATGAGCACATCACCACAGAAAAAATCGAAATTGGTTCTGTATGGAACTGTGATCAGTGCCAGTTCAACTATGAGCTTTCTTCTGACACAACGCTATCCATGAAAGGGGAGAGAAACACTGTCTCGATGTTGCAATTATTTCACAGTGCAACACATAGTTACACGATCGATCTTACTATATCAAAGGAAGGACTATTGGCACAGAAACTCTGTATTTGTTTCCAAGAAACTAATGAAAAATTTGGACCCCCGTGTGTCAAGGGAAATGGAAATTTGGGGCCCTCCAAATGTATTCGTTGATGTAAGTGTGAGTGGGAAGGTTAGACAACATCTGAAGGCGTTTTTTCTTCTGACAGTTTTGAATCCAAATTTGTCAAGAAAGTCATTAGTATTTGAGACTCCTGGTCTGGACATAAGGATCAAGCATCTAGCAGAAAAGATGTAGATTTAAAAATCTTTCCGCCTAAAACTACAAAATATGCACAACCTCTGAATGCGTACAAAATATATGCCAAGAGAACAACAGACTTTATTGAACTACGTTCCAGGAATATTCAGACAAAAATACACGACAGATTTTTTATCAAGAATTCGCATTCTGTCATTTACAATCAGTTATGTGCGGGAGTATATATACCAATGTTTCGTTGGCAGAACGCTAGCTACGATACTGGTGATCTAACTTCAAAAGTGTTATTGACATGGCGTTCAACCATGATGTTATAGAATATGGTAATATAACGTGCATTCAATTTGCTTTTCTTCACTATATCTGCATTGCGTATAGCGTATACAATGATATCTGCAGTGATATCTAGAGCATGATTGCGGAATTTGCAGAGAAATTACACCCAGCACCACATTGAGTGGTACGTAATGGTCCTGTAACCGAACTTTCATACAGATACGTTTGTTCGAGACCAAGTATTTTCCTTGTAAGAAGTGGGTGCACCTGAGCTCCATCTTGACCACACACTCTACACTTCATATACATATGTACATAGATTGAAGAGAGCTTAACAGCTCAATGAATAAATGATTTAAGTGGTAAAAGGTATGCATGATATAAATCCATTCCAGAAACATCGAATCTTACGCTGAGACTTTGAGAATTTCACCAGTTTCCTACAAAATTTATAAACTTTTTACTGCATAAATAATTCAAATTCTAGGTTTAATATCAATAATTATTTTAATAATTTCATTTATTGTAATACTATTACACACCGAAACTCTTGTTCAATGAACACCTTTCATTATGAATCCGCTTACATGTGAGCTAAAACAAAAGCAAATTCACAGTTTAAGTTTCTACACCAACTTTCTAATTAACTTAGCCCATTCAACCAAGATATAGGTAAAATGTGAGGCCTTTAGGTAATTGCGTTCGAAATCTGGCATGACGTAGGTTTCTGTATTCTTTGTAGTACTTCTTGATCCATACCAACAAGCAATGTTAAACAATATTTTTCATACAGCACCGTATACATAATACATTATTATTAATAATTACAGAATCGTAATTCATATTTGGATTAAACTATTCCAATCTTTTGATACAAGGTTAAAACCGAATAGCTATAAACAAAAAGGTAAATAATGAAAAGAATTGATTGAAGTTTGAGTAATCGATCTTTGAGGCTACCGCATATGTTTTAAAGCGGTAATTCCTTGTACAAGTTATCTTTACAGATTTTCTCTACACCGAAACATTGGTGTGCAAAGTGTTTTGAGATCCAACCCAACACACTGCTTTTTAAGTTTTAAGATTTCTGTTTCCCCCTCCCCCAATAAGAGATGAATTCCTATTAGATGTACAAATGAATGAATGTGTTAGAAGAATCGTAGCTATGGCAAAAATAATTCTTTGGTCAAATACACCATATTCTTTTGCTCATGGGCCACATATTTGGAGAGTCTAGCTGTGGCTATTCACCTAAACTGAAGATACGTGTCTAGGATCCATAGAGATAACACTGAACTCAGATGACTGTGCATATTTCAACACTCATGTTGATGCAGTAATGTATTCTCTTACTTCCTCTAACGCATGTTTTCAGCCGTTCCAAGGTTACTACGGAAGTACTTATTTCTTATCTCTGCCGGAGATTTAACGCACACTTAAGAGTTCCGCGGCTAAGTTGTTAACTGACTCTAAGCAAGTTATTGCTTGAACAGAATGAATTACGTTCACTACCTGATATTTACACTGGCTCACGGCGATAGTAAGACAAATGTATGAGTGATTATCGCTTTAGAGCAGCGGAGAGGCATGCACTATAAAGTATTTCTAGTACTTTATTCTCATTATGTTTATGAAGGCCAGAAGAATGAGAAACACCAAAGGAAGCCTTTGCGCATTAATCACTACGTTGTTCCTAACAAGAAATCATTCTTTATAGCTGATTAAAAACAGCAAATCATGTTTTCCGCTCAAGCTATGTTGATTGTCATCTTCAAACAAATTCCAGACCGGTTTTAACCACATTTTAGTTCATTTGTAGCAACATAAATTGGTGAGGTGCCATAGCTGGACCAGGAACTGGACGGTGGCATGCAGTAAATAGCCATAATGGTTTAGTACAAAGACCACTTACAAGCCATAGAAAACAGACTACAGCTGGACTAACTAGGAAAACAGTGACCCACTGCACTATCTCAGCCCTGAATTATTAGAGCAGGGTTAAAGAGAGTTACTTCATGAAGCATTACTTCTAATATAATTCGCCCGCCTCGGTAGCGTAGATGGTAGCGTGCCTGCCTCACGTTAAAGAAGTCTCGAGTTAGAATCTCGGTCAGGGCGAGTTACCTGGATAAGGTCTTTCCGGGGGTTTCCCTTATCCTAAAAGATGAATGTCAGGTAACTCTAAGCTCTATGGACCCTGAATTCATTTGAGCATCATTTCACCCATTTCATTCATCGTCCGATATGACTTAACGTTGGAGGACGTAAATTACAAAGGATAAAAAATCTAATTCATCGCCTTGTGGTGCTTCTATCACTATGAGACATTCCGGAAGTGTTGGA
The DNA here is from genome assembly GCA_030765055.1 of Mantis religiosa. Taxonomy (NCBI): domain Eukaryota; kingdom Metazoa; phylum Arthropoda; class Insecta; order Mantodea; family Mantidae; genus Mantis; species Mantis religiosa. Next base: position 123,960,499 of record CM060948.1, on the reverse strand, counting down.
AGGGTATATAAACTGAATGCATGATAATGCACATTAGATGTGAGAGAGCTTCAAAAGAAACCCGTGTTAGTAGCGTAAGTTAGTGTTATCACCGCCCACTGTCATTCGTTATACACCGCCAAAACAAAACTGGAACAAATTCATAATTTACTTTGGATTTTACAGCAATTTCAGCATTTGTTAACGTGTTTTCGCTAAGGTAGCTACAGAATAGGAATGAACATAAGGCGAAGCTGGACTTGGCCCTTCTTACGCTACACTACATTGGCTGTACTAGCCAATGCGGTTCGTGCAACGTTGTACATTTAAGCACGCATACTGGCTAGCTTTGCCGAGACATGCGGCTGATTTCTTTGCGTGCTCTAAAGATACCAATTAAAGAATTATTTTGTTTTACCCCTGTTGCAGAACTATTTTTTTGGAGGATTACTGTCCAAACCCCATGTTTGTAGTACATCTGGTTTCGGAGAAATGGAAAGATAAGGCGACTGACTAGAAAGAAAAGAATTAACAACTGTCATTGAAGAAAAGCACACACGTGCTATGCTGCAGTTGCATTTTTTACCTTAATTCAGTAAACTCACACCGAGACGTCCGCAGTTGCTAAACCTGCAATTTGGGCAGAAGGGGAACACATAATCCAATACCAGGAAGGAACAGTCCTTTCATCTATGCCATACTATCAAGCCAAACTACAAGGGAAGCCATAGAGATTCAAAAACACTCATACAATTTTAACAGGAAAGAGGATGCTTTAAAATTAAACAAAAACTCGCATTCAGTCCAGCAGACCAGCAGAAGAATCAGATCACTTAGGTTAACCTGAGTGGGGGTATTTTCGCCACAGCACCTAGCCACTTAGTGCGTCTTTATCTGGTTGGTAATAGAAGATTGTTGTTTGTCTCAAGCGTTTATGTCTGGGTATAGGTTTCTGTGATCTGTTGGTGATAAACCGCTCAGGCTACCGCCTGTGGTATGTATTCCCAAGGCTGCCTTCACCTGGTCTCCCCGCTTGAAGAAGGTCAGAGTGCAGGCAGCACGATCAGAGGGGGTGGAAAACTGTGTGAAGAGTACAGATTCCAGACCCATTACTGGACCAGGTTGTTTTTTGGAATGATGGAGAGAAATACCTATAGGCTAATAGCCCATAGCGTCCTTCGGGAGTCTATATCTCCTCCTTCTGCCAGGAGCTCTGTAGTTGTACCGACCCAGAGAGCTTACCAGCTTATTGGGATGGGCAGAAATTTTGTTGTGGAGGGTTCGAAATCTCTCTCTTACCATATCCACTATGTATGGGATTTGGGACTATTCATGTAGGGTATGAGATGGGAATCTGCGCCCAGTATATTAGATCATCCTTAAAGCCCGGTTCTGCACATACTGCAGTCTGCGGGCGGTGGTCGGAGCCACCAATCCCCAGATCTCGCATCCGTGCAGAGTCATGGGTGGAACAATCGCCCGATACAGGTGGAGTTTAAAGTGTGTGGGCAGTTTTTATTTTAAGATGGGGAATAACTGCCTGAGTGCAGGATGTCCAAGTCTTGCCTTGGCCCTGACGTGGGGAGTGAAGTTTAGCCCGCGATCAAGCAGGACACCCAGATATTTGGCTGAGGTAACCCATTGGATTTGTCTCTGCCACAGCCTCAGTTGTTGAGTGATCCAATTGGTCGCCAGCGTCGGACCTTAGCGGGTGGAAGAGCTGACCTCTTTCCTGGACTGATTGCCATCCTCCACTTCTTACTCCAGTGGCCGATCGCTCGGAGCTGGCGTTGTAGTGGCGGGAAGCAGAACTCGACGTTTTTGTTACTTGCCATTATGAGGACATCGTCCACATGCTGGCACGTAACTGTCTGTGGTTCTGTGGGAAAGTCAGACATGTAGGCCGCGAAGAGCAGCGGTGATAGAATACTACCCTCCGGGACTCCCGCGGCTATGGGTCTGGCACTGGAAAGCTTTCCTTCCACTCTCACCCTGAACGTGCGATCCCTGAAGAAACTGCTGATCAGCGTGAGATAGGGAGGAGGGGTGTTAACTTCCTTGAGCTTGGACAGAAGACCCTGATTCCAAGTGGTCGCAAAAGCCTTTTCCACGTCCAACAGCACCGCGATGGTTTTGAGGTTCTCCTGGAAACCCAGGGTCACCCTCTACACCAGTCGCAGCAACTGCAAGGTCGTAGAGTGCCCCCGCCAAAAATCGAACTGATGATCCGAGAGGAGCTGCCTGTCCTCAAAAAGAGGTGTCAGACAGGCTACGAGCAGCCGCTTGACTATTTTCGAGACGATTGGGAGAATGCTGATGGATCGGTAGTTACAGGGAAAGACCGGATCCTTGCCGGGTTTCAAGAAGCACGCCACCCTCGCCTCCTTCCAGAAGATCGGGAAGTGGCGCAGGTGGAAGCAATCATTGAATATCCTCGTCAAATGCATGATGGCATTCTTGGGAAGGTGCTGGAGCATGATCGCAGTAACGCCATCATGTCCTGGGATTTATTTGGTTTTAGTTTTTTGATTTCGGAAGCTACCACTTTAGGGGTGACTAGAGGGATATGGATCTCCACGTGACGCGGCGGCGGATCCTCTTAGAAAAATTTCACCTCCGCTTCCACACGGTCAGTAAATTCCTCATCTTGGGGGGGGTCCTCTCTGGGTTCGAATTGACACCCCAGATAGTCTGAAAATACTGTGGCTTTCATGTGGGGCTCAAAGGCGAGCTTCGCATGAGTGCCATGCAGGGGATGCTGGTACTTAGTTTTGTCTTTTCGTAGATATTTAATTATTTGCCATGGTGGTTTTCTTGTATGTTGATATTCTGCATTGTTTTTTTCCAGGTAGCAGCTCTGTGAGCTCGGAGCAGTCTTCTTGCCAGGGACTTGAACCGCTGGTAGACTGCGCCTATCCTGGGATGGCAGAAACTTTGCCACAGCTTACGTACGGTAGCTTTGGCCTTTGAAAGCTGCCGAATCTCGTTTGGTATGATTCTAGGATTAGGCTTGTTGGTTGGGATACGGTAAGTGTGTACTCTTACTATCTGACGGATTTGTTGGGTGAAACCTGTAGCTGCCCCCTCCAGCGCCTCAATGTCATTGATGCGTGGACGTGGGTCGAACGTTTGGTTAAATGTTTGGATGGCAGCATCACAGTCGACCTCAAATTCCCAATCTGGGTACATCAGTGCCGCTGCATTGATATCGTTACGGCTATGATAGGTTCATAGTCGGAGTCCACCTCGTTGACTACGGAGAGATCCAGATGTAATGAGATGTTTCTGGTGATCATGATGTCTGTGATATCCGGTCTGCCGCGAGCCAGATGATATGTCTGGCCTCTCGGTCCGTGCGCGATCAGACTTGGGTCTCTGGTTATTATTGCGGCTATTCCATAGCCCGTGTTTCGCGTTGAGGTCTCCTGCAATGCAAACCACAGCGTGTAGTTTCAGTAACGCGGTGTAGTCTGCCTCATAGAAGCGATGGTCAGGAGCGTCATAGGCTGCTATCAGCAGTGAGTCTAGGCCTCCGATGGTAAGTCGGATGGCGCAGGCCTCAACGTGCTGAACCGCTGGAAGAAGAAAGGGTGTGTACCTGATGATATTTTTTATGAAAATAGCTGTTCCGCCCTCTGTCGGCCGATTCTATCGGACCGGTAGGCGACGAAAATAGGCAACGAGAAATCAGTACCAACCTGAAGGTGTGTTTCACAAAACATTAGAATGTCAATGCCGTAGGACTTTAAAAACTCGAGCATGCCAGGATACTGCACCCCTATCCCGTTCGCATTCCAGAATGGAACTCGCAATGATCTCCGGACAAGTCTGGGGTCCATTACAGTTCGGTACAAGGGAATAGTTCCTCGAGTGTTTTGAGGAAGATAGCACGTTTAGTTCCAGGGAGTTGTACCGCGGGTCATTCATTATCCGCCTGCACTCCCTCAGTGTGGGAAGGATCCTGTGGAGATCTGAGATAGCCCCCTTATTCATCGACGTCTCGCTCCGATATATTTGTGCCCGCAGTTAAGAGCGGTTAGAGAGGTATCGCAACTTCAGTAGGCGCTGGATAGGCTTGCGGAGGAGCAGTCTCCGCGTCCGTGGGCGGGGTTTGCTGCAGCTTCTGCTGCTGCTCAACAGTTGGCTTTGTTGCCTGCTGCTGCTGTTGCTGCTGTGGTGCAACAGTAGGTTTTACTGACTTATTTCTATTCTTTTTTGTTCTTTTTGGCATCTGTGGCTTTGGCTGACTGGCCTCTGTAGCATTTGTAGACGAATCAGTAGCAGATGCCTGCGTTTCTTTCATAGGTTTCTCTGATCTGTTGGGTTAAGCCGCTCAGGCTGCCACCTGGGGTATGTATTCCCAAGGCCGTCTTCACCTGAACTCCCCGCTTGAAGAAGGCCGGAGTGAAGACAGCACGATCAGAGGGGATAGGAGACTGTGTGGGGGAATTATCTAGACCCATTTCTGGTTCTAAAGTTTACGGTGGGATGGAGAGAACCCCTTCTGGCTAATAGCCCATGGCATCCTTGGCGAGTTTGCACCTCCTCCTCCTGCGAGGAGCTCTGTGGTCATACGGACCCAGAGTGTTGACCAGCTGGTTGGAATGGGTAGACATTTTTGATGGAGGGTTCGAGATCTCACTCTTACCATATCCTCTATGTAAGGGATTTGGGAGTATTCATGTAGGATGTGCTACACTGGAGCAGCTAGTCCCCGCCTACCACTACCCTCTCCCACGCAGCGCCAGCCGAACCAACCACGAGACGGCAGACCAAGTATAAATATAGCCGCATCGCGAGTTAATGAGTTAAGGGACAAAATTCTTTACCAGCATCCGCTGCATGACACTCACGGGAGACTCGCTTACGAGCCCCAAGATAAAGCCACAGCTTTCGCGGATCATTTGGAAAGCCAATTCGAGCCGTGGGAGGACCCCCAGGACGAAGACTTCACTGCCTTCGTGGAGGCTGCTGTAAAAGACCTCTATGAGGAGCCACAGCGGCACCATGAGGCGATCCATATCCCAATAGTCACCCCAAGGGCGGTGACTGCTGAAATCCGAAAATTAAAACCCAACAAATCCCCTGGAGATGATGGCGTTAGTGCACTCATGCTCCAGCACCTTCCCAAGAGGGCCGTTATCCACTTGACGCGGATCTTCAACGCGTGCCTCCACCTCCGCCACTTTCCGGCTTGCTGGAAAGAGGCGAGTGTGGTGTGCATCCTGAAGCCTGGCAAGGATCCGGTCTTCCCGTCTAGCTACTGATCCATAAGTCTTCTCCCAACCGTCTCAAAACTATTTGACAGGTTGCTCCTATCCCGCCTGACCCCTCTTTTCGAGGAAATGCAACCGATCACCAGTTTGGTTTTCGTCATGGACACTCCACGACCCTACAGCTACTGCGTCTGGCCGAGAGGACAACCCTGGGATTCCAGAAAAACATCAAGACAGTCGCGGTTCTGCTAGACGTAGAGAAAGCCTTTGCCACAACCTGGCCTCAAGGCCTACTGTACAAACTCAGGGAGGCCAACGTACCTCCTCTCTATCTCGCCCTGATTAGTAGTTTCCTCAGAAACCGCACATTCAGGGTGAGAGTGGAAGTACGGATGTCATCTATCAGACCAATAGCCGCGGGAGTCCCGGAGGGCAGTGTACTGTTCCCGATACTCTTTGCGGCCTACATGTCTGACTTCCCCTTAGAACCACAGACTGTTACGTGCCAATATGCTGACGACGTCCTCATAATGGTGCGTAACAAAAACCTACGATATTGTCATCCTCCGCTGCAGCGCCAACTCCGAGCCCTTGGCCGTTGGAGTGAGATGTGGAGGATGGCCATTAGCCCCGAGAAGAGCTCTGCACTTCTCCTGGCTAAGGTCCGAGCTAGGCGACCGGGTTGGTCGCTGAGGTTAAGGCAGAGGCAAATACCTTGGGTTTCCACTCCCAAATACCTTGGCGTCCACCTCGATCGCGGTCTCACCTACGCACCTCATGTCCGGGTCAAAACCGGACAAGGGCATGCAGCGCTAGCACAATTATACCCTATTCTCAAATCCACCATGCCAACGCACCTCAAACTACGCCTGTATCGGGCGATTATACCACCCCTGATTCTGTACGGCTGCGAAGTCTGGGGATCAGCGGCTCCCACCACTATTCGCAGACTCCAGCGCGTCCAGAACGGGCACTGCGCATGATCTACGATACCGGGCGTAGATTCCCGTCCCACATCCTACACACATACTCTGGGGTCCCGTATATCGTGGACGTGGTGCGGGAGAGATCCTGCACCATCTACGATAAGCTGGACTCCCATTGAAACATACTGGTGAACACCCTTGGCCGTTACGACCACAGGGTTCCTCGCCGCCGACCGAACTACCGGTTACCCAAAGATGCCTTGGGTAACTAGTACTGCACAGGGCCACATTCCCCTGACTCCAAACTCCTAAGCCCAGAAATGGGCTTGGCAAACTCAATACCTTAACACTGTTCCTTTCCCTCTAGCCTGTTAAGCGGACTGTGCTCAGATGCCTCCCAGGCAGGCGGCAGAGCGCAGCCAGCAGTGGCGCATCCCCCCCCCCCACGGATCGACTGCGCGCACAAGGCTAGATATGTCCACTGCCGAAAACAACCGCCTGAGACAAATGAGGACTCTTCTATACTGCCCAGATAAAGACGCAAACGCGGCTAGGTGCTGGGCAGCAAACACTCCGTCCAGGTAAACCTGGACGACTCGACTCTTCTGCTGGTCTGCTGGTCTGCTAGTGAGTGAATTGTGACTGAAACTTCACCCAGAAGACTCAGACTACGCCACCACTGATAATGTTCGCCGCAGACGTGAACGAAACGTATGGATGTTCCAACTCCATCAGACCACGGCTCCTGAGCCCGGAAAATTCTTCTATCTTCAAATTAGACTCCGGCCGTGAAACCTTACGAGTATAAGGAAAGTTGTGTAATATTAGTGAAGTTGATGAGATGAGCTGAGGAAGAGGGAGACTGAATGAAGATGAAAGATAAAATAGAAATTAAAAAGAAGGGTGGGAGTAGCATAAGTTTAGTGCAAAGTTATGAGAAAGCGTTTAGAAATTGAAGTTGGAGATGGGGAAGGTTACCATACACATCTTAGCCATTCAAAATAAGGGAAAGCGCCTAGAAAATCTTATTCAGATAACTCATCGTGACCGAGATTCGAACACGGAACCTCTTGCATGTGAGGCAGACACGGTGCCCTAACACCACGGAGGTGGTTGCACACAAATACACGACATATAAGTAGGTATGCATGCATGCATGTATGTATGTATGTATGTATGTATGTATGTATGTATGTATTATGTATGTATGGTGTGTGTACGCGCGTGTAAACAATATCTTTGGCTGTTTACAAATAAAGGTACATATGTTGAGAAATATATAAATGTTCATGTGACCAAATGTAATGAATAAAATCCAAATTAATTCAAACTGCAACAGAACAATTTTACATAGATTATAGTATCTCACCCATTATCAAGTCACCAAGTGATTTATAGGCAGTGTTACGCATAAGTAGACTAGATTCGAACTAGTCATCAGCCGTCAGTATAGTTTTGTTTTGAAAATAAATGTACTTACTTATTATTTTACGAAATGCCTATTCCCACAAATGGGAGGCGAAAAAATTGAACAAACAAACGTACACATTTTGTTACCTATCATTTTCAACATAATTTACATACTGTAGAGGTGTTTGACAATGAGGAGCATCTGGATTATAAACTATGTTTCCTTTGTTATTGGAACTGAATTTTATTTTTGTAATTGTTAAATAAGTATTATACCACTATGTGTTAATTAATTATTTTACTAGCAACTTTCTAACTTCCTCTAATTTAGGATTTGGCAGCTTTTGGTTAACACTTGTTGGCACCAGTGTAACTTGTTGACAACTAACATTATTCATAGCATCCGTATAGACGTTCATCCCCATCCTTACAGACTACGTTAAGTAACATATCTAAACACATCACTCAAAGATATTTGTTTTCCATACAAGCCGTGTGTAACCCTATGTTAGAAAGGCAGAATCAAAGGGAAAAATTTAATGCCATATCCAGTTTTTGAACCATGTATTTTTGGATTTCCGTATCATTGCTCTAACCAGCTGAGCTTCATGACAACCTGCTGATAGAGAATTAAACTTCCAAACTGATTCACTTTTTCCCTGTAAACCAATTTACAAATTTATCTGAGATAAGTACCTTAGTGGCAACTGACAAACTTCCCAGGATTTCATAGATAACCACTACTGGTTCAATCAATCTTAATTAATTTTCCTTCACACCCTAGTGTAGGTTACAGTTCCCACGTTAGTATACATTTGTAAACCTGCTACTTTTGACAGAAAATTTCTTGCTTAGTAATTATATTTACAACTACTGAAGTTGATTATGAGGCATTTAAAATTGCCTAACGGGATAATGGCCTATCGCCTCTGTCCGAACAGAGTCGCTATTTGAGCTACTAGATTCACATAAATGCTGCATTGTATTTCTATTTATTTCTGATCCATATGCAGTAGGAAGTTGAAGTTCAAATATTCCTGTGGCTATAAAGAATACGAATATAGAACTTAACAAGCTGTGTGTCTTAGTGCTGTTGCTTCAACCATAGAGTGAAACGAAAATGTTAAATGACGTGTAATTGTTGCTAATGCAAATTGTTGCAATGCTGATAACGATCTACTGATTGACAGAACAGGTGTAGGCATATGTAATAAGATCCGAGTGTTGTGTACGATGTATGGAATAAAGTTATTTATGGTAGTTACATAAATAAGTCATTATGTTTATCTGGAGAGTAAAAGCAACGGATGTAATGTCTGATGACGCAGTTCGATAACTAGGGGGTTACATTTAACTGCAGATGCAGGGATTTGGCTTTTTATTTAAAAAAGCTCCACAATAATAGTGAAATAAAGTACAGTATTCATGGTATATAATAGCCACAAATAACTTTGTCATTGTCAAATGCTGATATAGTATTAAAATATAAACATACTCTTAAAATATTCTAAAACTTTGTCTAAACTGTGTTGACACATGGCAGTATTATGTACCAGAGGAAAGAAAAAATACTTAGAATAAAGAAACATTTCTTATATTTACTTGCTTGTTGTGGTCCTTTGCTATTATGCAAGCGATAACATTACTGTAATAACAGCTCTGATGTAGAAACGGGGCAGCAGCGTGGTTCTGTTGCACGACAAGATCGATAATGATACAGCGCAAGCGTCAACTTACAATAAACTAACACTAGCTTCTTTAACAATTGAAGTGCTCGCGACATAAACTGTTTCTTTGAGAATAATGATAGAAAATCGCTACTTCTCGAAGGCTGTTTAATAAAGCGTGAAATGTGCAGAATAACACCGTAACCCTAGGTCAAAGCCGTCAAATTCTTATCGCTTCAATTTTACGGTTTTTCTCAGCAGCGGTAAATCAAAATCAGATGTTTGATTGGTCACTCACGCACTGACAACCGGGGACTATTGCAAGTGCTATAACATTAAACAAATTATTTTTACAATTTTTTCGTTTAAACCTCTTGCTGCCGCGCCGCTTAAGAACGTTTCTACCCTTAAACGCCAACCGTCGGTATAATCGACTCTGATATACCGAGCGAAGAGTGCCACCGTCGATCTGATCCACGCAATGCTTATGAGGCTGAAAACCTATTTTTGAAACATCCTATAGAGATGCCTTTTGTGACAATGCAAAGAGTAAATCTTCTTTATAATGGTGTGTTTCCTGGTCATTCAAAGGGATCCTTTGTTACATGAGGGACGGTATTTCCAACCCTCTCCAATATTGTTTGATCATATCCTTTTCAGTTCTGTTTATAACTTGTAAAAATTAACATGACAAGTTATCATCGCGATGTTTGGTGCCAGGAATAGATAATGATAAAAGTTATTTCAGTTTAGGATGAGTGTGATATCGATACAAATACTAAGACAGCGAGGAAATTGGCTAGAAATGCTTATCTATGCGAAGTAATGTTTAACGTCTTATGCCCGATTTCACCAACAGATGTTAAACTCGATGTTAACAAATGTAGCGTAACAATTGTCACAGCGCTAACACTAATGTTAAATTTCTTGCATTTCACCAACCTGGTTTCTGAAAATATTAACAAACCTGTGTTAACGCCAAGAAACTTGTAAATATTACAGCTATATTAGGCTATGGATGAGTAGTATTATTTTCTGAACGTACTGCGATGCACTTTTGTTTTCATTTTCGTCTGCACAAGCTGAACAATGGCGGATGAACAAAATCATAAATAAAGCCGTGAGACAAATTTCTCATCGATGGAGAAAGAATTGTTAATTGAAATGGTGACAAAGTGTAAGGATATCGTGGAAAATAAGAGGACGGATTCGGTGAATGTGAAAGAGAAAGATGTCACGGGAAAAATATTGGAAACGAATTTAATTCAAATGCATGTGCCATTACTACAAGCACCAAACAACTTGTCAGTATTACGTACATTTAAAACGAGGTGCGAAGGACAAGTGACTTAAACGTTTCAAGACGGAAGTGGACAGTGTATTTATCCACATAATTCAGTGATTTGTAAAATCGCAAGGTTATTAATACTTGAAGTTATTAATACTTGATCGGCATATTCCTTTCGATGCATGTTCTAACCCAGTATTACGTAAATTTAAAATTAGGAGCGAAGGCCAAGTGACTTGAACGTTTCAAGACAATTCACATAATTCAGTGAATTATAAAATCGCAAGGTTATTAATACTTGAAGAAAAGGCGAGATCGGCATATTGCTTTCGATGCATATTCTAACTCATTATTGCGTAAATTTAAAACGAGGTGCGAAGAAGGACAAGTGACTTGAACGTTTTCAATACGGCAGGCGGACAGGCATAATTCAGTGAATTATAAAATCGCAAAGTTATTAATACTTGATGCTAAGGTGAGATCGGCGTATTCCTTTCGATGAATGTTCTAACTCAGTATTGCGTAAATTAAAACGAGGAGAAGGGCAAGTGACTTGAACGTTTCAAGACTGTAGGTGGAAAATGTATTATCCACATAATTCAGTGAATTATAAAATAGCAAAGTTATTAATATTGGAAGTAAAGGCGAGATCGCCATATTCCTTTCGATGCATGTTCTAACCTCTCTTGTACTTCCGTAGTAACCTTCATAGCAACGTGTTTACACAGTCTATAACTCCGTAAAAATTTTTCTTCGGATAGCTCCTCAAAATAATTTCTCCTCATAGGCCGTACTCTATTACGAATAACATTTAGACGGCCTTAAATATAGCAAATCGACATCAAAAGCTGATGTACTTGCTTAGGCTTTCACGGCTGGCGTTAATCCAATAAAATGTATTTCCCGGGCTTGTGGGCCGTGGTCCAAAGGATGAAACTTCTCCTGACGTTTCGCTCATAACTCCGACGAGCATCTTCAGAGGATGATTCTAGCTCGGTACTTGCTGAAATGCAGCAACAGCTTAGTTCATGCTCGCCATCTTGACTATTTACAATTGTTAAGGACTTAACATCAGAAATTTGGCTTGTTAGTTTAACAAGAGATTTAACACGAGTGCTATGTCAACATCTGTTGGTGAAATGCAACTTTTGTTTTAATTATTGCTAAACTCGTGTTCAGTCTTAACAAATGTTGGTGAAATCAGGCATTCATGTTTTATACTTTAATCTCTGAGCCCATACATGATTATAATTATGCTTATGTTTGTATATCTAAACAGAGAATTCTTAGATTCGCGGTATAATGTTATAACTAGTTTTGGAAAACAGCGACCATAGACAAAGAGTGTATACATTCTTGATGCAAACCCTCTAAAATCATCGATGCTGGTGACTTAAATGTTGCGTATTTTTCTATGTAACATAACACGGTTGTTAAGCTATATTTATAATTATTTTATTTGTAATTGAGTACATTTTTGTTGAGCTAAACACCGTTCGCGTTAATTTAAAGGAAACATGTAACATTTCATTTCAGATTACACTAACAAAATTACTACTCGTTATAATAAAACATGCGCTGTGTATATATTTCCTATCTGATGATGCTATTAGTTAATAGAGTATTTAAAAGAAAGTAATTGGTAAAATTCACTTCTTACACTTTTAATTTTGCTTTTAAATTACATTTGTTGTGACCTTTGTTCTAAAAGCTAATACCATACGTAGCATGCCGGCATTTTTCACCGCTGCCGACATTTTTTGATGTTGGCATTTAAATACCGAGCGGGCACCGTCGATCTAATTGACGTTGGCAGCAAGAGGATTGATTAACGTCCTCCAACGCTTAGGCATAGCGGACGATAAATGAAATCGGTGAAATGATGTTCACATGAATGTGAGCTTAGAGTTACCAGACATTCATCTTTCAGGATAATGGAAACCCCCAGAAAAGCTTATCCGGATAATTCCCTGACAAAGATTCGAACTCGGAACGTCCTAAGCGTGAGGCAGACGCGCTACCGCCTGCGAAACAGAGGCGGGCAAAAATTTGTAATATTTACCTTCATGCAACTCTACCATTGTAAACAGATTGCGTCCGTATTTAATATGGTGCATAACAATTGCCTCATTGTGGCACTCATGCCAATGTTACGAATGACATCAGTATTCCAAGTTGCCGTGGCTTATAGAGTGAAGGTGGTATTATTTTGTGCTATTCTTTTTTCCAAGTAATGAAGATGCAAGTGCTTTGTATATTATTAAATATAAAAAAGCTAATTAAGATCTAGAAGTAAGTTTATAATTATTAGTTGTCATGCTGCGCTAATATTAGGTACATCACACTCAGTGGTACCCATAGAGTATTATGAACACACTAGAAAGCTATATGGTTCACCGTGCATAATGGCAACAATCAATTCCAAAGTCATCAGCTATGTGGGTTTCGTGAGTACTGTGTCCATTGAAATACATGTGACGAGCTGCAAGTACAAGTATATTCTGGTAAGTTTCAATAGTGTCAGACCGTAAAGAACGAATGATTTTTTTTCCTAAGGTAAACGGGAATGGTGCATTACTGTTTGGTTGAAATGAAAAGTTTATAAAAGTACCGGGAATAATCTTTCATTGTGCGGATGATTATCAAGATTCCGCTTGCAGTATGTAGCATGCCCTGAATGTTAATCCTGTATTTTCATAAGTCCCAGAAGCCCTGGCATTTTTAAAGAGAAAGTTTTGGGTGCAAAATGTCATATATAAGCAATTAAGCTTTTTCGATAGAGAATTATGTGCTCTACAAAACAGTGCGTTTAGCTTTTGTACATTTATACATTTTTTTTCCAGGTCAATAAAATGGAGTGCCCAGTATGCAATGTTAGCACCTCAGAGCAGCTTCTGTATCGTTGGCTCCTCGACTAAACGCCCAAAAAGAGGGGGGGGATCGAAAATGCTCTTGTAGAGCGTATAGCTTGGAGTGAAGGGATTTTCTTGGAATTTTGATTGGCATCCTTGGAAGATGTGAACACAAATACCAAGTTGAACTATGCTGTTCTTACATACACGCCCGGGCGCAATACTTTTTCTCAGAACTTTTTCTTTTATTTTTATTCTGTATCTAAAAGTATTCATTTCTGGTGTTATCTCGATACGTCCTCTAGTTCCTGGAGTACGATGGTGGAGAAAGTACATTTGAAGTAGTTGAAGACAACTGATTCCAACTGAAACCCTTCTCAGAAATGAGTGGGACTGGACTGGACTGTGCAGCAGGGGTGGGGGGACTCAGCACGTAAGTCCAAACTTGGTCCATTGCACTTATGCCCCCAAGTGGGGCACCCCGGGAGGAAGGATGAGGCGAGGTTCCTTGGGCGGCCGTCCCAAGGAACCACGACCGTGCAGGGGACAGAGTCCCTATCCGGACTTTCGAGTGCGGGCCACAGACGAAACCGCCTAAGCCAACCCGCTCGATTAGTGGGAGGGAATTATTTGTTTTCGTCGCTATTATAATTTCCGATAGAATTAATCGGTTTATCGAGTGGTGTCAAATGTACCATCTGGACCCCAATTTGAGGTAGGGCGCTCTGGATAAGTAGTTTCAACCACCACCGACTCCCCGGTCCTCTTTCGTCTCCTCCCAAACATTATAAATATTGCAAATTCAAGTTTATTTTCATTTTGAACATTACGCAAAATACTAAGGGATTGTAAAGATACAGGCTAGTTATTTACTTTTATTTAATGTAAGATTATTGCAGTTTGATACTGCTGTTATAACTGCAAAGAATAGAAACAATAAAATCAAACACAAATATTGCCATTTTACCAAGCAAACCAGTTTGCTTTATGCAAATATTTTCAATATCATAGAGCAGTTATTTATTAATATTTATTTTAAATATTTAAAATCAGTTAAAATAGATCACGTTCTGTAGGCACTAATCAAAATATAGAGCAAACAGGTAATATAGTGGTTTTCCAATTTCCTGTGAAGATAGAAATACCAGCTGTAGTCTAGTTTCTAACCTTGTTGTCCCTTAGATTTTAGATTTTTCTTAAATACGTCGTGGAACGTTAATTCATATCAAATGATGAATGAAATGGGTGAAGTGAAGCTCAAATGAGCCCAGGATCCAAGGAACTTAGAATTACCCGACATTCGTCTTTCAACATAACTGAAAACATCGGTAGATCACCCTAACCAAGATTCGAACTCGGAACCTCTTGAAAGTGAGGCAGACACGCTACCATGCAAGCTGGCATTTAAATAGCCCCGTTTCTAGTTTGTGGCATAACTAACAATTTTTAAACATTACATTGAAAGCGTCCCTTTCTGTTCCCCTCTGTACAGGCAATTACATGAAATTAACGAGTACGTAATTACATATTGCTACATCTGTTTGTAGATTTGAAACTAACACTGTTGGTGTTTTAATCACCCTTTAATTCACGTTAACAAAACATAATCAGTAATTATATGTAAATCTTTTTATGTTGCTTCTAATTATATTATGTGTTTTAATATTGATACAGTTTTAAAAGCGTTAACATACAGCACGACTTATTCGAGAGAGCCGTGATATGTATTAGGCAGTGAAAAGCGCAGTACCAGAATCCGTCGAAGGAAAGCCCCTGAGTAAATAAATCCATTTTGCTCTCTCTGCCAAGCACAGTTAACGAGTCTAGGAAATATTCACTGCATGTGCATAGATACTCTTTAGCACATCAACTCCTTACGCAGCGCCACGCCGTGGCTCAGTGGTTAGACCGCTTGGCTCTCACCAGGGCGGCCCGGGTTCGATCCCAAGCGACCACAAAGTGAGATTTGTGGTGGACAACACGGCGTTGGGGCGGGTTTTCTCCTGGACCTCCGGTTTCCCCCGCCGTCTCATTCCACCGGTGCTCCATCTTCATCTCATGTATCATCAGTGTCACCGCCTGCAGTAAAAGCGGGCTTTAAACACTACACATTTCATTTCCTTACGCAGCATTAATTTTATTTGCAAGAGATCATTAATGACATTTTGTATCTCTATTATCATATGGAGAGAACATTGCTTTGCTACTAGTTGAAACCAAATTAAAAACATCTGCATATTTTGTGATATTAGACAGCAGTGTATGTCTGGGCATTAATGTTCCTTTTCCCTAGCAACCTCGTTTTATCTAAATCATATGAGACTGTGTAAGTTATATCCTTAACTTCAGTCAAGATATGGTTGGTAATAAATATGCACTTTTCTTTGCTGTGGCTGCATTAGGTGATGTATATATTCAAGACCGCATATATATATATATATATATATATATATATATATATATAGAGAGAGAGAGAGAGAGAGAGAGAGAGAGAGAGAGAGAGAGAGTGGTTTTTTTGTCTTTTGCTTAACTTAATTTGCAACTAGTGGTTAATTATATTTTAACAAATTAGTAACACTCATTTAGCACATCGGCATAACTCAAAAATTACAAATCGAAACAGACCAAACTTAACGTATGATTTCAATGGCTTCCAAAGATGAAACACGAAGCTTTTCAAGAACACCTCCCTACCCAACATATGCTATATATGGAAGGAATTTAGATAGATATATTACATCTTCAGAAAAATGGTGTAACGATTTCAATTAAAATGGATACTTAAGATATTCACATGGCAAATAAAGTGTATATGTTGGATATTCTGGACATTTCCTGATAAGATGTGTATGAAGTTGTATAATGTCTAAACTATAAAAGCTAAAAACGTTTGACAGGAATTTCGTGACAAGCGATTGTTTTTTTTTTTCACATGTTCTAACACTTCCATTTTCTTAAAATGCTGTAAGTGCTAACTGTGGAAATACTTTCGTATATTTTCCTTGCAATACTTACACGTATACATCTTCTGCTGTGATCCCAAAATATGGGAATGCGCTCAATGTCTGAAAATACAAAAGCACGCTTAATTCGTTCGCTTGCGTTCCCTAACCATTTGATAGTTGAGTATAGAAGCTTAAGTTACTGATTCGTGATAGGTTAGGTTAGATTAATTTTTATTTACGTTTACATTCATTTTATTAGCAACCTGGTCAGCATAAGGCATGCTCAATTTAGTGGCACGCGTTCGTTAACGATGTTTACAATTGACTATTTGTATAAAGTTAGTTGTCTCAGTCATGAGAATTTATGTTTTATTTCTATATATAAGCGTTGCTATATCTTTGTGGCAACATGTTTTATTTAAATCACTCCGTAATTAATCCGGTTTATCATACTGCGTACTCGCTGATGTGATATGCTACCTATATGGGAGATAAGCCTTAATTATTCCTTCTAACGACATGCAGATACTAGGAAATTTAAAGCTCAATATTAGTATACCTACTAGTCTTTAAACAACTACACAATTTCATTTCACATAATCCCTGGTACCCACAGAAAAATTGAAATATGTAATTAAATTTGTCTACAAAGTTTATTTCCACAGGTGATAAAGCTTTATAAACGTAATTTGTATATGCTATGTAAAAGTTAACCGTATTTATTTAATCTAAAAAAAATAAATCAGAAACAAAATATGAACATAGCAAATACATTCACAACCCATTGGAATTACTGTGTCGAGACATTTAATATGTTTGACCACAGTCCGTATGGTTACAAAAAGTACCCTCCCATAGGTGCCACAGCTGCAGCAATACCACCATCACTACCAGAGTACAATGTTTCTGGATTAACGAGAGCTTGGTATATTCAGGAAACCTTCTCTCATATTATAACCACCAGCACCAGTACCAGCAGCCACAGAAATCTGAAGATATGCACTTAAAATTGCCGACAGAAACTCCGCCAATGCCATCACCATACTGGAAGTGAAGTCCATCTCCAACAGCAATCCGGTGCTGAGCCCTGGGATTGCACCACCGCCGCTCTTCAACCACTGATATCCCCCAAAGTAGTTTTTTCTTCTCCAGCTTTTGAACAGGAATCGAGGTTTTCAGCTGGCTGAAATGACATCCAAAGGCCGCTTCCCAAGCATACCTGTAGATGTGCTAACACCCGGCGATATCATGCAAATGCTCCTCCAACTGATCCTACATCATATTCAGAGTTTTATCTCCATTTTCTTCTGATGTTCTCAAATTTTGTAACCCGGCCGAAGTGGGTAGCTCAGATTCCATAGGGAAAGAATATTATATGAAACTTGAATCTAGTGAGGAATTTTTGGAAATGTACAGAATCAAACTCCACGGAAAGCCCGTCTTAAATTAAATGGAGTTCAGAGAAAACTAATGAATTAACAACTTGGTTGCTAGGGTTACAGAGTAGTTATATAAAAGGAACAACACAATGAATATTTAAAACGCATGTTTATGTGACCACTGATCACACAGGAAACGCATAAGTATGACTTGAAAATTGAAATATACTATTAAATAAAATGTTAAAAGATTAATAGGACCCACTTTATATAATGAAGCAGCGCAAAGTCTAGGAGTAATTGCGGATGCACTCCGGTATAAGTGAATCGCACGCACTCATAATACCTACGTATATAAGGCATTCATTTATTGTAATAGCTAGAGTAAAATTATACTTAATGAACACAAATTCACACTCGGCAACAGAATGTTTAAATCCATTAATCACAATTATACGGACTCTAGTTTCAAGTAAACGCAGCCCTCACATGAAATCCATCCGAGGTATCATGGGAGTATTTCTTCTGCGTTCCATCCATTCCAAATGTTTGCTTTCCAAACATAGCGGAGGGTACGCTGTGCTGTCAACACTCGGGAAAAAATGGTTCGTGATTCACAGAGCATGGGTTTCTTATACCTTATATTATTATATGATAATAAGTAGAGTATACATAACTCATTTCACATGCGCAAACTGTGTATGGATATGTACAGGTATGTAGAAACACGTAAGAATACATTTGGCGATTATATATCACAGTAGCAATCAAAGTGTTGACAGAGCTAGAGAAACTTCCTCTTAAATTGCATCAAATAAATAGTGTAACAGGATTTTCGTCCTCATGATGTTAAGCCGATTTTTAACTGTCGGCATCTGCCTCAATCTCGAGCAGAGTCCTATCTCAGGGTATGTGTGGGTGTGTAGTAAAAGTAAGGATGATATCGGTATCTAAGTTCGAAACGTTTAATAAAATGTTAAATATTTATTTAATTATATAAGTTCCGACCAATAGACAACAGTATATCTGTCGGAAATTAACGTATTTGAATCCTATACTACGCAGTAACACGTGATTCTGTCATTGAGGTAAGAAATGGTGCCTCCATCGGAGATTAGTACCAGAAGTGTCCAAGATTCTGCTCAGAATGTTACTCAGCTACCAAAATTCTCCTTATTACCTCCTCTTTTGCTAATGTCTCTACGATCCACACTATTTCAGAGCGATTTATATAGAATTGACACATTTCTGTCATTAACAAAGCGTAACTACCAGGAATCGACGATAGCCTACCAAGGACACAAAATACCTATACAGACCACCGTAAAGTACCTGGGAATAAAGCTTCACAAAAAACTGAGTACAAAACCACATTTCCAGCAAAAGATGAAAGAAGCAAAAACAGCAATCTCCACCCTACACTACTTATCAAAAATAGGCAAAATAGGACTCTCAGCACCGATCCTCAACCAACTGTATAAGACAATAGTAAGACCATACTTCACCTACGCCGCTATCGCCACCTTCCGAATAACGACAACATATACCAAAACCAGGCTTCTACAGATGGAGAGAAAGTGCTTAAGAATAGCCAACAAACTCGTACCCTGACACAGAAACGAAGAAGTGTACGACATCTGTAAGGCAACCCCACTTGAACAACACCTACAAGACCGGATGTACAAGTACATCGCGAACGCGTCCGAGAGACCGTACAGGAGTTAGCTGATTGCAGCAGCAGAGAACTACAAGAGGAAGGAGACCACGGTCCCCCCCCCCCCCCGCAATCATCACCTTTATACAGCACCACGCCAGGATAAAGGAAGCTGAGGAAGACGAGATACGTGAGCACCTCCAAATACTTCTAGCCTGAAAGATGACGATTGTGTACATACCGTAACTGTACACATACCCAAGATTGTATTAAATAAATAAATGAACAAAAAATATATATAATAATAAATAAAAAATAAAATAAACAAAAATAAAAAAACCTACTACTAAAAACAAAACGAAACTACACAAAAAATGATTAAAAAAAGAATATATATATGATATTAAGCAAATAATGTAAAATATGACATATACTAACAGTATTACAATTAGCAAGTAACGACAAATTGTAAACACATGCATACGTAACCTAATCAAGCAAAATAAATAAAAAAAAAGCCATCCCCCCTCAACTCCAAATAAAGTCAAGGCTGAAGAGGGTACACCCCTGAAGCAGCCATAGGGCGAAATAAGCCAGGGTGAAATAAACCCATGGACGAAATAAGCCCTAAAATCCCCCTGTAGTAGTAGTAGTAGTAGTAGTAGTAGTAGTAGTAGTAGTAGTAGTAGTAGTAGTAGTAGTAGTAGTAGTAGTAGTAGTAGTAGTAGTAGTAGTAGTAGTAGTAGTAGTAGTCTGTCATTAATTGTTTCAAAACGAATTGTGCTAGTGGCAACTTATAATACCTAAAATGAAGAGAAATTTTGGAAGATTGTTTACTTTTATAGTAGATGTTGAAAATGTCCTCCATCCTGCATAAGGCACAACTCAACTTCCATGTTACTGGCCACTCGTTGGACGACTTTGTTTTCAATAGCTTGAATCTCCTGTGCAATGCTGCGCTTCAGATCGTCCAATGCCAGGGGACGTGTGGGGTAAACCCTGCCTTTTAATTAACCCCATAGAAAGAAGTCCGGCGATGTGAAATACAGAGATCTCAGTGGCCACAGGTTCCTGGAAATTATCCGGTGGTCAAAGAAACATTGCAATTTTTTCCATGGATTCGATTGATGTATGGCATGTAGCGCCATCTTGCTGAAAATATCCTGGATTCAGCTCTATATCGCCCAGTTGCTCAACAAACTCCATGAAAATCAGTCGGTACTTGTAGTGTTCACAGTCTGGTTAAAAACATTGGACCCACTGTTCTCCGTGCGGATATGTCGCACCAAACCGGGTGCATGGGTTCTTCATGGATGACATGTGTTTTCGATGGCCCAATGTATGACTTCTGTGAATTCACATAACCGGATAAATGGAACCATACTGAACCATGTGATGGATAATATGGCAGGATTTTGCACTATGAACTTCTGAAACCAACGACAATAATTTAATCTTTTATCCTTATCTGGTTCCTGTAGCTGATGAACAAGCGTAACCCTATATGCCTTTACACCTGCACTTTTCGCAGCTCTCTGACACATTGTGTAGGCGTACCCTGTCTCCTGCGATCTTAATGATTTTTGGGTGACTGCTCCAGACTTGCTCTTACGTCACAACAACCGTGGGGAGCCTAGATGAACGATGCTTGCCTTTTTCCAATTTGTTTACCATGATACAATTTTTAATGGGGCGAGCAAAGAGTTCCACGTTGGTGCGACAGTTTGAAGCAATAACAAAATGAGTGGCACACAGTTCCACTTTCCGCTACAGTTTGATGCAATAATGTTTAGCTCAGGGTAAAGCAATGAGGTTTCTCACAGGGTATGCGTGAGCATGTATGAGAAGGATAGTTTTAATGACACTGGAATGCCCGTTTCAAACTGGTTTAATGACTGCCTCTTTTTATCAGAACATCAAACTTGAAGTTGCCGACCAAGGGAGACCAATATATCAGTGTTCAGAGAGACTGAAGGTGGAATGCTTATTACTCGATAAACTTAATTCGTTCTTCACGTAAATATGAACCGACAAATATCTTCTCTCATCACTTCTGGTCTGCCCTCGACCAAGACAGAAGTGGACTGTCCTAATCGGCTCCCAGCCACGAACTGAATGACCTCAGCTGCGTGTGGGTGTACATGTGACTTTCACTTTCTGGAAGCCCTCTTTTCATAAAAGATTCCCTTTGTAACTATTTTGTCATGCCATTATTAAGGGTCCGAAGAATGCCTATTCAAACAGTCAAGTGCTACCCTTTAGAACTCTGCTAAGGACACTGTTTCTTACATTTCTTTTGTTAAAACAACTATTCACCCCAACTGCTATTCGACTCAACTACACCTGCACGCGTTGTAACAAAGAACCAACATTCCTTTGAAATCCATCATGATTCTTTACTTATGGCAATCCTTTAATTTCGGTATCAACCAGTCCCAGTATTTTGTTTCTTTTTGGAGGATTGCGAACACCAAATTTTCCCTTGTATGCCCTTTGAGCAGCTGTAATTGAATTCGCAATCCAGTATTGCTTCACAAGGTAGAGTCATTGAAATAATGTGTCCTGCATTTTCACCTTGACTAGAACAAAATGTCGAAAACAGCTGCCAACAATAGCATTTAGGAATGAAACAGAAACATCTGCTCATCTAGTAACAAGGTATCGAAACTCTGGAACATTCTGTTTAATTTGGTGCTAAAATTGGGTCATTGAATGAATATCCAACGGAATAATTAAAGAAAGATATTTGTCAGTTCTATATAAATCACTCTATAGCTTCTAATATGATGTTGCCACTTCATTTCTATATTACTGAAACTTTCTGCTTTTTATCCTAAAGTCTGTATAAATTTATGAGAAATAGTCTCACCTATTCCAAGAATTCCAAGCTTCCATGACATACCTAATCTGGCAAAGTTGGATAGTAACTTTGTCCTCTCTAATGTAAACTTCCTAACTTCTCCGAACCTGCTGAGACCAGCCCTCGCTAATTACCTTACTTAATGACATCGTACCCCGAGTGAACTCATAATTAACTACCAAACCTAAAACCCCTTAACACAATGTAACACAAATGCAAAAAGAAGAGAGAGATAGAGAGAGAGCATTCATATTTAATTTTATTATAATTCTCAATTTATTTAACTGATTCATAATTTCTGTATTGATATCGTTCATACTGAAACTATTTACAGATAATCCTTACTGGTGACCATTAATGTAATATGTTTGCATGAAAAAAATAACTTAATTGTTATCTTTACTGAGGCCGCTCAGTCTCTATGGCTGTCTCTCATATGTAGCATTACTGGTGGACCTGAATTATCCTGGACCGGGCACAACACACAACAGTCATGATGACTGGCCTAAATATATTGGAGCAATTCCAAAGGAATTGCACTGCCGAAACTCCCGCCAACACTTTTACCCTGAAAGGAATCACCAGATGAGAGATGATGTGAAATGATAGTGGAGGTGAAATGGAGGGACAGGAAATTCGAGGGATGTAATTAACCTAACCAGCATTTGCCTGGCGACCCGAGAAAGCCCCGGAAAAAACCAATGGGTCAGATAGGTCGGCCACGGGAGTCGAACGCGTAGCTCCCGAATATGGGCCACAGACAAAACCGTCTGAGCCATCCCGGTTCGTAAACTTCAGAAATTGACAGTATCCTCAAAAGACACAGTTTATTTCATTCTTTTTGCATCGGTCATTTTTATATATAAGTTGTTGATTTCACTTCTTTGGCTCTTTTTTGTTGTTTATTTTTATATCTCACTGCAACATAGTAATAATATAGAATTTGAACTCTAGCATAAAAAGTTTTACTATAACGTTTAAAAATATAAATGCTGAGTGTGATGTAAATGTTCATTCATAGTCAAACTAAATTAACTGATATGACTAAGTTTTGGGAAACAGTAAAAAGTCTAGCAAAATATCTCACGCATACTAACAAAGCTGAGAAATAATTTGAGGTTTCCACCATCTTTCATAGAAGAATATCCAAGAAACCTTGAGAACAATTCTACGAAGTGCTTGAACTAATTCAGAGCTCCAGCAGCGATTTCTATTTTTCCTTCTAGCCGTTTAGTCTTAAAGAAAAGCTGTTCGTCTATTTTATCACGACCATTTAATAATGCCTGCTTATCAGTCGTCAAATCATCTTGGACATAACATTCAAACCTCTCCTGAACAATTTCTTGAATATTATTATCACACATATTTATAACAAACTTTCTAATACAGTAATAAATACAAAATGTTATAAGTAGAGTTTCATCAACACTATTAATGTAAGCATTTGATGCTATACTTTCGATGTACTGGTCAAAAGCGATGCAACAGCAGTTGAAGCTGCTACTTCAAATATGAAGCGATACATTCATTTATTATTAAAGACAAATGAGCCTGAATATTTGAGATACAGATAATCTGAATCATTCATTGTTATGTTGAACGAAGTATTATCATTGTGAGCTGCTATTTTTTTAACTGACCAACTTTACTATGATCAGATAAATAATATTAACTAGGCTTTTATTTACAGTGAGTCGAGAGTAGGTATCACCAAATTTGGTGTATGATGATGTTGTTATTTGTAAATCAAGGATCATAGGACGGACGCAGATAGGGAAAGTAGCCATTATTAAGTGTTCAGGATAAAGTATTTATGCAACTAGTAGAGTTAGATTAGGTAGCGGAGGTTATATTAGCACCTCAACCAGTAATTCTTTTTTTTTTTTTTAATTTATTGTGTTCATCTCTAGGGAGAACGAATATGATGAAGGAAACGCAGTTGTATGGACTCTAGGAACGACGTAAGCCGCAGGAACCTGCTGAGTTCCCTAACAGTCACTAACTTGAACATTTGGCTAGGAGGAGCTTGGTGGCGGCTCGCCTAAACCGTCGGTGAAACCTCGTAGTGGAGGCTCAAAGGGCCACCCACTGGGGAGCTTAGAAGTTTTATATCACAAGCCTCCATGCCATCTACCCACCATCCACCGACACGCATCCACGGACTCGTCCTGTAGCATGGAAGAGAGAGAGATGAAATAAGAGGAAATGGGAGAGTCGCAGGGAAGACACCACTCCAGCATTCGCCTAGCCGAGCAGGCAAAACTTACGGAAAAAAACTTATGACTGGAGTGGATGGCCATCTGGGTCGAACCTGAGACCCCTCGAATGCACACGTTGCACGTTACTGCGAAGCCATCTCGATTGGTACAATTAGAGTACTCGGCGTACGTCTAGTTCGTGCCAAACACATAGAACCCGTATCCTATTCACTGCAGAGAACGAACGCTATTATTCAGTACGCTGGCCGTTAAACATAACTTATACTTTCTGTATTATGGAATATAACCAAGACCCCACAGCAATGCTGAGTAAGCATACAAGTGCCGCAAAATCTGTGTACCATGTGCCGTTAGTTTAGACCTTCCATGACTATAAGTTTCTTGCCTGAAATGTAGTCTGAGTCATAAACCATCGTCTCTTTCCTCTACATCTACACACTCTTAATTTGATTATGTGGTCGTGGTTTAGGGATTTACGCTTTTAATGCTCTTGCAGTTAATGAATTAAATCAACCATATGGTTAGCTCCATAAAAGTTCTGTTTGTGGTCGGAAACAGTATAACAGCGACATAAAATATACTTTCCAGGAAATAAACACATTATGTACTTTTGTACGTAATAATACCAGAACTCAATTTTTGTAGCAAATTTTTATTTTGGGCAATTAACAATGTTAATGTGTATAACCAATTTGACTAAAGTGAGATCGCGTGTATGCATATTTCTTTTGTTCGTTTTTCTTCGCCCTTTTTCAGCCAACATGGTTGAACCGATTTCATGAGACTTTCCATATTATTACGTATCTTAAACCACTTATCAATTAGACATCATTGTGATATACCAAACAAGTTAAAATAGTCCTTCCTATGTGTCCTAATTACAGAAACTAAATAGATGAACCTAAAGCACCTTCACAAGACTGTTCTAGTCCCGTAGCTCAGTCGGTAGAGCACCTGCCAACCGTGCTAGGGGTCCCGGGTTCGATTCCTGCGGGTGGGGGTGGGAATTTTTCTCCGTCCAAGATAATTCCTCATCTTCCACAGAGTCTGGAAGTGTGAATGTGTGCGTGATGTAATGATTAAAAACCCAAAGATAACGAGTTAACACCTTCGGTATATTCCAAAGGAGAACGGCCGCCGATATGACCATAGTAGTTAAAGGCGGGGTGTAAATGGAAAAAAAAAAGACTGTAAGTTATTTATGTTAAAATTTAATTCTTATTTTGTGGAAATGTTTTATTTTTCTAAGGGAAAGATACTCCAAGATGGTTGGAGTGCGAGACCAAAAAGCGCTACAGCTGACTTACTAGAAGTTCTGGAAATTACTTGTACTAACATTTCTGGGAACTTTTGTTGTTTCAAAATTTGTATAGTGGAAACTTTTTAAGAAGTCATACTGAAGCTTCGCTCTATTATTCTCTTGCATAGGTCAGATATATAGCTAAAGATTTTTCATCACTGTTTCCTGATTTGTACTAGAGAGTGTAGTTCTAACCATGCAATAAGAATAAGGAATGCCCGCCTCGGTAGCGTAGATGATAGCATGTCTGCCTCACGTTTAAGAGGTCCCGAGTTAGAATCTCGGTCAGGGTGAGTTACCTGGATAAGGTTTCTTCCGGGGCTTTCCCCTATCCTGAAAGATGAATGTTGGGTAACTCTAAGCTCTATGGACCGCGGGCTCATTTGAGCATCATTTCACCCATGCCATTCATCGTCCGATATGACTTAACTTTGGAGGACGTAAATTACAAAAAAAAAAAAAAAAAAACAGGAACAGGGACAATTCTGCATATCAGTAAGCCTTTCAGGTTTTTAAACTCATGTAACATATATCTTACACAACAAGAGTTCGAGCATAGGAGAGAAATAAGAATTGGGTGAAAATGAGAGAAGTAAATAGAAAAGAGTATCTGCATTTATCACCGATAGACCAGTAGGGTGCGAATCATGCCAGTAGGTTAATAAATAAATCAGGCTAGTGATCTCAGTTTAATTCTGATTACGGTAATCACAGCCACAAAGTAATGTGCAACAAGGTTGGCTACTGGATGCTATAGCACGGGCAATGATGCGGTGACACACTACAAGGTATTCGATGCTAAATCTGGAGCGTCGATTTCTGGTTGAGAACACAGCTACACAATATTATGAGGACCATTTTAAGTAGTTATG
The DNA here is from genome assembly GCA_030765055.1 of Mantis religiosa. Taxonomy (NCBI): domain Eukaryota; kingdom Metazoa; phylum Arthropoda; class Insecta; order Mantodea; family Mantidae; genus Mantis; species Mantis religiosa. The sequence goes on along the minus strand of CM060948.1, from coordinate 123,933,932 downwards.
GATAAGAATATTGTTTATTTAAAACTTACATATTATAATTATTGGCATCAGATCATTTAATATGTATTCCTCGTACATTTTATTTGTACTCATGAGATTGCCAGGCTGGTATGAAAAAATATCCATTATCATTATGGTTACGAAATCCTTTCTATTAGGTAATATTAAAATTTGATACTTCTCCATAACGACTAGGTTTGAATGCGAAATCTGCCGGATAGAATGAGACTGAAAAATGCAATGCCACAGCCAGGATTTGAACCATGGATCCTCTGCTGTCCGTGCGATCGTTCCAACCAAATTAAAATTCTGAAGTAGCATACTCCAATGTCGATTTACAAAATCTGCTTTGTGTGCGGTGCACATACTTAACCAGCTGTAAGGTTAATCAATTGAAATTAATTGTGCCTTCAACAAATCTTGTAGGGTTTTGTAGTTTTTTTTTATGGTGGGTGGACTGAACAGAAAAAGCTGACTTAAGCGAAAGGTGAAATGGCCATGAGTGTTGTAAGAGCATGTTTAAGGAAACTGCCTGAGATTAATGTCAAATGACTTGAAATGAATTACACTGCTATAGTAGAAAATAAAATGCTACATGGGGCAGAGATATGGAGAGTAGAAAAAGCAAGGGCAGATGTGGAAAATATTAACGCATCCTTCTGTAAATATAGGTATTCCAGGCCTGCCGTTAGCATCACCTAATGGGGCAGTACAACTAGAGTTGAAAAGACATTCATTTAGGGTCAAAATTATCTTAAGAGTAATGAAATATTTATTGAGTGGCCAATTTGGAGGAAAGCAATATTATTAAGGAATATATTCTTATGCAAATGAGAAGCAAATGGGAAGGGTCTTGGACACAAAAAGTAAGGGAGCTGGTGGATCAGATAGGTATGGGACATGCCTATTTGGAGGCCTGGGGAGTATTGTTATAGAGGCTTTTGGAAAGAAGAATTAAGATTAAAAGATATTGATAGTGAAGTTATTTTTGTTAGTTCAAGGGGGAAAAGTTCGTTGAGGATATATAGAAATAAAACAATATGGGAGAGGGAAACGTTTATAGATGTGTGTAATAAGCTAGGGCGAAATGGATTTGCTTGGGCGAGAACAGGAGTCAGCAGTTTGAAAGGTATTAGATATGATAAGGATGAAAGGAAATGCCCAAAGTGTAGAGACGATGATATAGACTGGCAGAGTACACTATACTGTATACTATATTGTAAACAAACAAAAGTGTGGAGAGAACAAATTTGGCAACAAAAATTGAATAACTATAAGGAGTGGGGAGAGGTATTACTAATCAGGAAAATATCTGTAAAAGGAGACTATAATGTAAGAAATATAGGAATTACTTGGGAAAGTCAGAGAGAAATGGTTAAGAATGATTAAGAATAATCAACAAGTAAGGTTGGAGAAACGGGAACCAGGGATATAAGAGAGCAGATGGTCATCAATACACGGATAACTAGGGCTTGTGTGTATTGAGACCGAAATTTAAGGCAAGCAGAAAGAAATGAATAAATGAATGAATGAATGAATGAATGAATGAATGAATGAATGAATGAATGAATGAATGAATGAATGAATGAATGAATGAATGAATGAATGAATGAATGAATGAATGAATGAATGAATGATTGTGGTTTAGGGTGCTCAACAGCGCGGTCATCAGCGCCCTTAAAAACTTATCATGCTGAAACTAGATTAAAAGAACCAAGTTGCGTCCGTCCTAAATAAAACAAACACATCTCACGCGTCAAAACTAAAACAAACTTAAAAACATAAAACAGTTAAAACGGGTAAAAGGTTAAAAGCTAACTTCTAAAATTGAGAGTTAAAAGGCACTTAAAAACTTTGGCCACCGATTTTTGGTCGTCCGTCAATACCTCTGCCAAGATGGCCGGCAGCTTGAGGGACCAGCGAAGACGTGCCAGGTTAAAACAGTTTATCAAAACATGCCGGACCGAGAGGGCATCCCCGCAAAAAGGGCAAACTGGAGCAGGGTCCTTCTTAAAACGATAGCTATGCGTAAAAATGCAGTAACCAATGCGCAACCGAGCCAACTGCACTTCTTCTCGACGGGATGGACGGCAGGAGGTTACCCAAAACACTGGATCAGGCTTCACCGAGCGGAGCTTATTTCCGCGCAGAGCGCTGAATGGTTGCCGACTTAGCCGCCGAATCCACCTGTTCATTTCCTGATAAGCCAACGTGTCCAGGAACCCATGCACACACCACGCTAACACCAGAGGTGTGTAAAATGTGGAGGGCGTCCTGGATGCGCTGTACAATGGGGTGGAAGCTGTACAGCTGCCGACGGCTCTGAAGTGCACTTAGGGAATCACTAAAATTGACGCAGTCACCTATCTGGTGTCGTCGTACATGTAAAATGGCTCGGTAGATCGCATATATTTCAGCACTAAGAATTGAGGTGCAGCTGTGGAAACCGAATGTATATGGTTCGGTTCCACAGACAAATGCACACCCAACGCCTTCTGAGCTCTTGAAGCCATCAGTGTAAATTAAAACTCGATGATTAAAACCCGATAAAAATTCCAAAAAACACATACGAATACTACTGGGAGCCATCATAGACTTCCTGTAGCGTGCCATGCCCAGATCCACGTGGGACACTTCACGCAGCCAAGGTGGGTACACTCTCTCGCTCTTATGGAACATTTTAGGCAGAAGCAGGTAGGAAGGGTATATATTGTGTGGGAATAAGAAAGTTTGTTATTTGTGTACTAGGAATGTTGTTAATGGTAATGTATTAATGAATATATGTATATATGAAGAAAGATAATAAGTATTCTAATCTAAACAAAGTTAAGATCAGATTGAATAGTTCAAAACCATAGCAAAAATTAAAACATTTGCGAATTTATAAGGCACCATTGAGTCTGCTGTCTCAAAAATATTATACGTCTGGTGGCTTACCGGGAAAAATAAGAGTCAGTGGGAGAATTTATTGTCAAGCCGACATGTTGGCCAGGTAGCATCATGTAACTTGGTCAGAGCTATCCCATGGAAAGCGAAAGATGTTTGTTTTAGTTTCATTCTACGTTTCCAAACCCCCACACCTCCTACTCCCCCAAAAAGCTTGGGAACAATGTTACTGTGAAAGAACAATAAAATTAATTTTCAAACACTTCGTGGGATTTATATTATTGGAGTCACGGAAAACTGTGCTGTACGAAGGACGATATTTCAAAGTAGGTATAATTAAAAAAAATGACATGACTAATAAAGTGTGTTTTATAGAAAATTTAGTATATTTAATAACTGCTTCATGCACCATTTCTATTCGAAATGTTATTCTAACGGCATATCTGTCACCGAACAGAAAAACATCCTTAAATCAGGTGGTTGGTAATTCGCTCTGTGCGACTCGGGTGTTTATTTTATCCAGAACGTGTGTGTAGATATCAGCTCTCAACTTGAAAATATAGCCTCGAAGAATAATTCGTACATTCTGAATTACACTTTCACATTTCTCTTATGTTTTGCACTTCAATACAACTGTAAAGCTATGAACTTCAATGTATTGCACTTCACTGAGTAAACAATTTCTTCTTTGGTTCCGTTGTAGTGTTTCCTTTGCAATGACATAATTATCGTTTTCCATTAGTTTATTTGCTGTCATTTCCTTTGCTCGTTAGTCATTATAACCTATGTCAAACTAGAACGATCTTCTTAACTTATAATTTTCCTCCATCAATCTGCAGCCTAATAGCATTCTGTTAAAATATCTGTCTCTTTTCGCCTTCCACATGTTTACAAACATGATCGGTATGGTTTGAGACAGATTAGCCTTACTCTTGTGTTTATACGCACTTTTTATTTGATTCTAGCCTCCGTTTTCCCCTGAGGACAAAGCATTTGTCATGCAGCCAACCGTCAGCGTCTTTGTAAACAAAAAGCAATCGGGAGTGGCAATGACATGGCGACCCTGATGTTAGGTGATTTACACGCTTCCAAGAAAATCAAAGATTTGAGTTGTCATGCTAAGGAATCACAAGCCGTCGTGTGGCACCTATTGCACAAAGGCGGCATTCTGAAGTCTGTAAACAGCTCCTCAGTCTCTTCACGAATACTTCTCTTTTTCTGTCTACTCTTAACAAACAACATTTCTGTACTTCTCCTGTAAACCTTTTACTTACTCCGGGACCATACGTTATCACTTGTTTGTGTTATTAGCTAGTCCTTTATTCGGTATGCGCCGTTTAATGAACACATATAAATGAATATACAAGAAAACCTGAATAATTTTCAGTCTATTCTCTCTCTCTCTCTCTCTCTCTCTCTCTCTCTCTCTCTCTCTCTCTCTCTCTCTCTCTCTCTCTCTCTCTCTCTCTCTCTCTCTCTCTCTCTCTCTCTCTCTCTCTCTCTCTCTCTCTCTCTCTCTCTCTCTCTCTCTCTCTCTCTCTCTCTCTCTCTCTCTCTCTCTCTACACCGGGACTTCCTGTCCTAGTGTGTGTTGTACGTTATGACAGACAGCAATATGGTTTTCGTTGGAAACAATTCATGCGTTAGCATCCCAAGCTTTCTTTTGCGCGAATATTATCGGGAAGACGTGGGAAACACAATAAAAATTAATTGATTAACAAAAACACAATAAAATCTATACCATTTTTTATAATTTACGTCCTATAAAATAAAGTCCTATCCGACGATGAATGAAATGAGTGATATGACGCTCAAATGAGCCCAGGGCCCATAGAGCTTAGATTTACCCGACATTCATCTTTCAGGATAAGGGAAAACCCAGAGAGGACAACTTCTTAAGGAGGGGATTGCACCGTGACCAGTCTTGATCTATTGTACCTGTGTTCCCAAGTGAGGCATCTCCGGGATGAAGGATGAGGCGAGAGGAGACAGGGAGGCCGACACAAGAAGTCACGATAGTGCAGAGGGCGGGGTCCTTACTATTACCCAGTTGGAAGCTCCCCGGCAGGCCAGTAGAGCAGGCATCGCATCCAACGTGTTCCTGAAGCGGGCCACTAGGCCGGCTCGAAGAACGCAGACCGTCCTATCGGAGCAGCAGATATTTACCAAGAGTATATCCTGCCATGCAGCACCGAGACTCCCGCCGACACTTTTTAACCTGAAAGAGACCACCAGATGATAGATGATGTGAAATGATAATGGAGATGAAATGGAGAGACAGTACATTTTTGGGAAGCAAGTAACCTACTCAGCATTCGCCTGACAACCCGGCAAAATCCCCTAAAGAAACTCACGGATCAGGTAGGCCGGCCACGAGAATCAAACCCGGTCCTTCCGAATATGATCTACAAAAGGTTGTTTGTTGTCAACTTGACACTACATTTTATTACCTGAAAATAACAAACATATACAAAAGCTAAAGACACTGTTTAGTAGAACACATAACTCTCTATCGAATAACATAAAACGCATTGCCAAAACATTTTAATTGCACGCAAAACTTCCACTTTAAGAAAACGCTACTACTTGTGGTTCAAGCTATTAAATAAAGTTACGTAAAAATGCTAAACTTTGACAATTCAAACATAAAATATGATTATATTGCACGTCCGCAACAACAAATATACACATCAAAATTTGGAACACTAAATACATTTTACTAAGTCTGGTTAAAATGCAAAACGCGTGGACTGAAAGAATTTAAACTTCCAGAGAACGATAGCATGTGCAAGTGAATAAAAAGCACCATCGTCTAAAGAAAAACCGTTCATGGAATATTTAGACAGGTAGCATCACAGATGAAAATGAGATGCTTTGGAAAAACACGAGACGTCACTCACTTTTCCCTATGGTAGGAGTGAGGGGCTGTCGGAACAAAGAAATGCCCTTAGCGTGACAGGGAAGCTATATTTTTGTTTAGTTTATGAAAAGGCCAAAGTTTACATTAAACAAATTTAATAGTGATCACCCGAGGAGAAACCGTTGGCATTATTAAAACAACTCATGCTTGCACTTGGCTCTTGCTTTCAAACTGGTTTTTGTCTTTCATAGCTTATGGAAGAATTCATAATCTTTTCATGAAATATAATTATATTCTTAGAGAGTTGCTTTTAACAAAATGAGAAGAATTTAATCACGATTTTCGGTCCGTTATCGCGTTTATGAAATTAGGTTACGTTTTCTAATTTAACGCTTGAATTTCTGACAGCTCGTGCGTGATGTCCAAGTCACCGTGCTATTTACCTCCTTGACTTAGAGTTTTAGGGAAGGCTGTTGAGTCCATGTGTCAGGAAACCGCAATCAAACATAATTGCAAAAACCTGCTCTAGCCCACCCGCGTAAATTTAAAGAAAATTGGATATAATTAAGTAATGAAAATATTATAGGTAACGTTAGATGATCTACTTACAGGCAATAATTATATACAACATAATAGCCTTGATATAACCATATAAGCAAAATTATATGTTAAATTAAATTGTATCTGTCTAGTTAACCATGAAATATTATGAGTTTACATAATAATACTAATAATAAAATTAAAGAAAAATCATGTTATTCAGCGGCATCCGGTGGTTCAATCTTAGGTGAACCAATGAAAGCAGAGTCTTTGTAAAATAACACCATCAATTGTCCCTCACTAGAATATAACTTGTCTAGCAGGACGTGTAAAGAGCTAGAGTTCGAATTGTTATTGCCTTATGGTTTGGTTTTAGTTTCTTTCAGTTTCTTTTTAAAAAGACAAACTTCAATTAAGTTTCTATGGTCTCGGGCATACAGAAAGAGGAAGACGAGGTGATATAATATTTCTTGTAAGACAAATGCACCCTCACATAACGCAGATATTTATCACATCTCGAGAACAGAAAGAGTGCAACTATTTACTTTTAGGAGCTAAAGAAATTGCCATCATTACTTCCCAATTTTATATCATCCACATGCTACATTTCTCTGCACTAGTAGTAATGCTAAAAGGAATCATACCCTTATTTTAACATACAGGATGTTGGGGTATATATGAGATGTACGTATCCACATCAGTGAGTTCATTTTTTCTCTTCATCTAACATTTTATCCACAAACCTATCACATATTTTACTTCCTGATATTTTTGAACTGTTGTAACGCCGAATAACGCCCTTCAGTACAGGTTTTGCTTCCACTGGTCGTACCTCCTGCTGGTCTATATAGTGTGTGGTCGTTGGCCTTATAGAAGGCATTCCAACCCAGTTCCAATAGAAAATTGGTTATCGCGAGGGCGGCCCACTCTGCGTTACGTCTCCTACTCCACCCTATCGGGCGAAATGAACATGTATAGCCCATGCCACGTCTACTAGTGATACTAACCAACCTGAAAATATACTACTCTTTGTAAATAGCATTGTAAGGCCACAAATTAAGCAAATATTAGTGTTATGTTGTTCATTACACAGTCTTCAAAGGACTACTTCTTAGAGCCTATATAAAAGTCGGTGATCGCGTATGTGTGTGTGTGTGTGTGTGTGTGTGTGTGTGTGTGTGTGTGTGTGTGTGTGTGTGTGTGTGTGTGCAAGCCTCTTATAGGTGTTTACACCGTGGCGCCATTACGGCCAAACTTGTCACAGCTAACCTTTGATAGAAGGCGAAAATTACTGCCCTGCTTACAAAATCGAAATTCTACTCCAATTCAGACAATTCATTATTTAATATTATGCGATGCCCCAAAAGGTGTGCAAGACCACCCATGCCTTTTTACGAAAATCGTTGTTGCTCTTACCAGCATAAGAATAATTACTTAGGTTTTCGCAGACTCGTGAAATAACAAATGAACAGTGGGTTCATATAATATTCGTTGGTTTGCTCACTTACATTGATTATGAAGTAATAATTGGTGTTTCTTTTGTTTTGACTTTCTCGTGTTTTGTAGTGGTTTTAGTTACTGGGGTAAACAAGCTTATATACGAGGCTATTATTTCTCCCTGATGAGATTTTCTTTATAAATAGCGACGAGGTAGGCCGAAAGTGACGTCACTCAGCTGCATTAAGAGAAACCATAATAATTACGAACTGTGGTGGTTGTTCAATAGTGCTTTTGCATGGTAATTCTCGCTGTATATACACATGCACTCAAATATTGTCTTTATATCATGCAAGTTTTAATTTACTCTTGAAGTATTTTGCGTAAGCCTCCATAGCAACGTGGAGTTATAGGGCAAGTACAACCTAAGGCTAAACCTTATAGGCATCAAATAACAAACCATGGCCAAAGTTAATGAATATGTAGGTACATACATTTCAATTGGGTACCAGATAAAACAAATTTTAATATATGCGTGTATAGGTATATATGACACTAGTGCACCGTCTGATTACGAAACAACTATTGAATGAATGGCAGTCAAATCTGGGATGGTTATACTTTGTGCTTCTGCATATAATTGTAAAAAAAAAAAAAAAAAAAAATGACTGTTACTTAAGTTGCGCAAATGTGGTGTAAGCTACGCACTGCTTCTTAATTCAAATTGTTATAGCTCATGCTTCTTATGGAGTTTCCTTCTGTGGTATATATTGTGTTTAGTAATACCTCTGCATAATGATTCTGGGTATTTTTATGTATAATTGACTGTTTATAATGTTTGCCTAGGGATTTTAAATACTCTTTGTTAGGTTTATAAAGTAATAATTCTTAAATATTTCCAAATAAACGCAATACTATTGGACAAGTGTAACCTACGTAAGTCTAAAAGTTGTAGGGATGAATTGTCAAACCACGGACAACACCGGTGTTTTAGCTACTACTTGATAAAGAAACTAAATGTATTCATTTAAAATTCAAGAGGTGCTATGAACTGCTTTTTATCACTGTTTACTGCAGAAGGTGTTTTACTTATTGTAGAGCGCTTATTGTTTTAAAAAATCCTTTTGAAGTGTGTGGCACTTTACAGGACGTCGTCCACTTTCACTAAAGCACTCTCCGTCGATTCTTTTCCTTCGTGGTTTTCACAGTTCTCGCCTTTTTCAGTTACTTGTTCTCTTTGGGAACAACATACACAGACAAGTCAGTTGCTTTCGATATTAATTTAATCACACACACAGATATTATATCAAGCACTTTGTTAGTTAACATCTCTGAGCTGCTACTCGTTTAGCAGTGGTCGCGACATAAGTAATACTACTTAGCAGGACCGTTGCTTCGCTCCAGTAAACAATGCGGGAATACCGAAGGCGGCAGGGCTATGAATAAGAAAGGGACGCTAGTTGCTTTAGTTATATTTAAGTGAAACGATTATTAAAATGTTACCTGCTTATACGCTTCATTATTATTTGAATTACAGAAAGAATAATCGTACGCATAGTGCAGTAACAAGCTATTCAATCCAAAGGAATATTGGAGCGAAGGCAGGTGTGTTTGTTTACACCAGGATCTTTTATTGGACTGGGTTGAGGGTAGCAAGTTAGTGAATAAATAGATGAAAGTACTATTACAGTTTTACTTATTTAGAAAACTATTCAAATTTGGATTATGCTATGATTGATATTCTATGGCTAATGGCAGCAGAAATCACTTCACTTGCTTTTAAAATAACTTCTTTTACAGAAACAGACATTTGGTGTGTTACGTACACACGATTTTTTGCACACCATATTAATTATTATATAGCTTCTACAAACTAATCCTTTTTTATTTCGGGATAACCGAGATAAGTATTTTGCAAAAATGAATTTCTGAATGTGTCGTTATAATGATATACGAGATGGATTACAAAAAAATCAAGCGATAGCCAGATGTTTAAAGCAGTGGCGGCTGGTTGGTTAAATTATTGGTGGTGTACAAATGAAAAATAAAATACAGAGTAGTAATGACTCACCTATTTATACAAATTCTCTGCTGTACTCTCCTTAGACCTGGCGAATCTATCGATAACTTTTGCGTTTAAGTCGCTGATCTTCATAACATAATCTCTCTCAATTGAAAGCATTGCTAATGCTGTCAATCGGTCCTATGACATTGTGTTCCTAAGGAAAGCTTTTATTCTTTTTAAAGTTGAGAAATAGCATTTTGCTTTAGCGGTAGACATTGGCATAGTTAACAGTACTCGGAGGAGTTTGACATATTCGCTAAACGTAGTACATAAATTGTTTTCCTTATTGAAGTCCATCAAGCACAAAGCGCCGTATATTCCACGAAATTCCTCTCGACTGTAAATTATAGTCAGTTCTCTACGAATTTTTGTTCCAATGATAAAAGGATAGAACTTTATTGTTTCTCTAAGGGAATCCTCTGGAAATGTCTTAGAAATTTTCTTGATGAAACAAAGTTGAGGCTACCAGATGCCCCGTGAAGCTAAATATGGCCTTTGCTTCTCTAAGAATGTCACATACTTCAAGAGCTTCTCTTCTTTTCACATCATGATCTTCTATTCTTCTCCTCTTAATTGCAGTTTCTTCGTGTTCCTCGATATCCACGCTATTTCTTACCTTTTGCACTTCCTTTTTAAATGCGTTTAGCTGGGCGATGGCAAATATTGCATTGCAGTCTCGTTTCTGCAGCTGATTGTACAAAATGTCCACATGTGGCATGATCTTGTAGAAGAAAGACAGCCAGAATACAAAATTGTAATCTTTCAAAGTGGCCATAAACCCAGAAGCCTGAACAAGTGTGGCGTTGTTTAACAGAGCTCTCTTCTGAATAACCTCCATGCATTTAATTAAATTCTCCCTGTGTTCGAAAAGCGGAGCACACAGAAGCTAAGCCTGAAGGTCACGCTATAGCCGTTGCTAAATATAGGTGGAGCTAGGTTTATAAACCTCCATTTAAGCAATGTATAAGAAGCCACTCCCCTCTCTTCACCTTCCCGCAACCCCCTCAGAGAGCATACATTTGGGCAAAATCTTAGGTTAACTCTTCACTGCAAAGCTGCGGCTCCTACAGCTAATCACTATTTATTTCGACTTCTGCGGTCATGGGCAGCTACAGACGATAAGCGTAATTGAAACATGTTTGTATATAAAACAATACAAACAAGTACAGCTTTAATGAGCAAAATGCACCTGTTGTATATTCAGAATCAGTGGGTGTAGCGCAAAACTGCAACCTTATGGAGAAACCGCCCCTGGTTCAAAGTGCGACTCTATTGCTCTGAAATTCTATACTCTTTGCCTGACATCATAAGAAACTACTGGATGATGGTAGCACTATAAAATGACAAAATACTGAAAAGCTCAACAACTCATTCCAATGCTGATGAATAACTCAGAAATGGCTAATGGTACAAAAACGTAACTTGAAATAAATTATGTATCCTAAAAGTATATGTATTTTACTTTAGCGAAGTTTCGCGTATTTCTTATGGTTTAGAATTTTCAGTAGAGACATTAAAAAACTATGAATTTATTTACGTAAATAGCAGTTAAGGATGAGAAGATTATTTGAACATGTAAAGGTCCATTTTTGGAGGATACCGAATTTGAATACGAAGTTTCATTTCTGAGTTATGCTGTTCTTACAAACATACACACAAATATATTAGTCCAAAAATGCCTCTTTTGATTTTGCGGGGTCACAAAACTTATATTTCCGGTGAAATCGCCATACTGAATTTTTTGGTGGAATTCAGTCCTGGGGACGTGGCAACAGAAGTAAAGTCGTCATCTTTAGCAGGAAAACAGCTTCCCTACTGAGTAATAGGAGGTACATAAAATAATCATACAACTATAACTCATTCTATGCGTTACATTAATAGGGTACAACTGCTCTATTTTGTTAAACGCTGCTTGTACAATCTCGTAATAAATGATATAGCTAGTACATGACACAAATTTCTAATTGTGTTACATCAAAATCCTTTAGACAGGAATCAAGTTGTCCATACCAGAGAAACAAAGTTTGCTCACTGTCCAACTGAAGAAAGAAATTTCACAATGTCCACGTATTCTGAAGTGGAATCGTTTATAGTTTTGAACAGCGTTCCAAGGGAGTACTTCAAACTGCAACCTCTGATTTGGCTTTTCTTTAGTGTACTCACTGATTTTACTGATGGTGATAGCTGTTGACGAAAAAATTACATCGCATGATTTCTAAATTGAAATCTAAGATGAATTTTATAAGTGCGAGAAGCCTCAAGTAGCGACTGACTTACAGATAACATATGCGCAGAAGCTGTGAATTTTATTTCGTTTTTAATGGTAAAAGTAACATAAAATTTAGAAATGATGTGATTTTTGAAATGAACTAAGTGATGGAAGCATAGTTGTATTCTTTGTAAAACGATTATGGTAGTCATTAAGGGAGTTCAATTAGTGTACATGTAAATATTCACCTATTTCGCATAAATGCAATTTTTCTGAAACTTTTTAACTTAGTAGACTTGCCCTTTGCTGTTGATTTTGGTTCTTAATGGTTACTTTTAGTAACCATCCCGTTCAATACGCTTCTTCTTCCTCTTCTTAATACAACTGCTCCATTAGCTTCCAGAATTGATATGACGCAAAGACACCGGTTTTTAACAGAACGAGACTAGAGATTGTTTCGTTCTTACCTCTAAAGCTCTAGTCTTTCGCCGACAGAAGTATTTTGCCAAAAAATTGAAGCTGATATTGCATATATGGACATATTAAGTAAACATGGCTATCTGTAATTCAACGTAAGTTAATAACCAAGCAGGCCATATAGATGATGCAACAAATGCTTAGGTTTATTGAAATCCCAAATTGTGACGTAGGATCAATCAGAATTGTGTATTACGGTAACTTAGCAACCAAAACATAAAAAAGAACCAATAATTTTATTCTTTTTTTTTTTTTTTTTTTTTGTAATTTACATCCTCCAACGTTAAGTCATATCGGACAATGAATGGAATGGGTGAAATGATGCTCAAATGAATCCGGGGTCATGGAGCTTATAGTTACCCGACATTCGTCTTGCAGGATAAGGGAAAACCCCGGAAAACACCTTATCCAGGTAACTCACCTTGACCGAGATTCGAACTCGGCACCTCTTGAAAATGTCTTTCTTCTGGTTTGAACTCTCCAAGAGGGTAGAGGCGTTTTCGGTAAAAGACTTCTTGAAACTATTAGAAGTTATTGGAGTTCATCATTTATGAACGTTTAGTAAACGTTTAAAATATACATCGAATACGCAACGCTATGATAAATAGTTTAAGTAAAAAACCGTTGCATCATTTATAAATAAAAGGATAAAATTAATATATAGTAAAGGGCTATATACACCAGTGGAAAAAGTCGCATGTAAAGAAGAAAATGATGTCGAGAAATATAATTCCAAGTAAAGTAAAACGGTATTAATTATTTTATTCCATATTTGCCCAAAAGTGTAATCCCTTTTGTATCGATACCACGCCTGAGAAGTTTCACATCTCATCGCTCATCGCAGCTGCCGGAGAGATGATTTATAGAAATCTTCGAAAACATCATCTTTACGGCTTTTAGACGAAAGGTTCATCGCCTCTACATCAAGGTAATGTTTGGCTTCTACATGCGTCGCCACACCGAGGGAGCGCGAAACTTTTGCGCGTGTGGGGCGTAGACCTCACGAAGGGGCAAATCAAACTTCAGATATGTCACCGCATCGTGTGATATAAATCCAATCCACAAGGAGGGGAACCGTTCCAAAATGAAGAATTGGATCATCAATCACGATACCCTGCATACAAGTTTTCGCGAGAGTGCACTGGTTTCTTATTATTTTTGACTTCACTGGCGACAAACGCAAAAGCTGAATAAATTTTCAAGTTGAAATTAATAAAAAAATTAACGATGTTAGCACTGTTTGCAAGAAAATTGAAGTGCAGTTAAAAGTACACAGTAACTTACTGAGAAGATCTGTATCTCCAAAATCCAAAGGTGCCAGTTTCAGGTGCAGCACAACTTTAATATTGTGAATCTATCGTCTTTCTGAACAAAAATGAAGCAATTTTAGGGTGTTCTTTACTATTCTCATTAGAGTAGCTCAGCGGGAAGATTTGAGTTGAAATCAGAACATACCGCCGTGAAATTAAGTTCTTTCAAGCTTGATGCAATTATAATACGCACAAGCAGTGAAAAGTAAAGTAATCCACGGGGTACCAGCCCACAAGCGAGCCTGAGCCTACCAACCGCCCTCACGCACACATAAGTAAGGCAGAGGTGGGCGATCATCTAACCGATTCGGGAAGGAGATGTGGTCACCAGCTCGCCACCCGCAGCCGGACAGTTGACATTGTTGAGCGAGATTCGTTACCTATTGGTCCTCAAGCTCCTCACGATCCTGAGTGGACACCGGTTCTATATTGGGGAGTTAAAATCCGCACTCAGCAAGGGTGGGATCACGACCGGGAACATTCAGTGCCAGAGAACCTGAGTTGTATGATAAAATGCTCCAGCCCATTACGCCACGGTATTACAGGACTCAGGCACAAACACAGAGGCAGTGCACCAATAAATTCATTCTCTCACTGCTCTATGCGCTCCTACATGTGTTGACTCTATGTCTCTATGACAAAGGTGGGAATGGGACTTATAACTATGGTCTATAGCAGATATTTTGTGATTATACTCCTTCCGGGAGGAAAGACTGAGGTGAGAGGATACCAAGAGTGGATCCGAGGAGAGGTGACAGTAGACATGAGAGTATGTAATAGCTATAAACTGAAACTGAAACACGCTGCTGCCGTTTTGAATACTTAAATCTAGCGCATAGGTGTATCATGGAAATTATAATGATAATGATTACATAACTTTGTTACAGAAGGTGTTGGAAATAAAGTCCTTGTATTGCCATGCATGTCTCACATCTTCGAAGAAAATTTATGTTGACACGCATTAATTAATCTTCTGATAATGCATAAATTCCTCTTCTGATATTATCTTTCAGTTCTTCCAAAATGCGCGGGTTGTTCCGATACACTTTATTTTTTAAGTTCCCCCATAAATAAAATCGCACATCATAAGTTCTGGGGATCACAGTGGCCATAGTCGTTTACTGCTGATTTTATCTTAAAGAATTTCCCTAATTAATTGCAACGATAGATCAGCTGTATGTGCTGTAGTACAGTCTTGTTGAAAATATGCCTGTGTGCACTCAATGTTACACAAATATTCCAAAAATGGTTTTATTATTGCATCCCTGTACCTCTGTCCATTAACTGCTTCCTCAAAGAATATAGACCCTATCATTTGGTATGCATTTACAGCACACCATACACAAATTTTCTGGTCATGCAATGGCATTTCATGCACAATATCCGTTTTTATGCATTCCAATATTTGTTATTTGTGACGATACATGACAATGTAACGAAAACCATGCTTCGTCTGTGGCAGGGTGTGGGGAATTGGGTGCATAGAACCATCAATAACTTTAACCGCCAACCAATTGCAGAAATTTACTCTAACCACACGTGGTTGCAGTTCCTGAACGGTTTATGTATATGGTTTTAATATGAAAAGTGCAGTGGCTCTCCAAGCCGAGTGTTGTAGAACACCCGTTTCCTGCGATAACTTACTCAGAGATCTAGTTGGGCTACGTCCCAACTTTTATTGAGCTTTTTCCTCTATAAACACATGGCGAGTTCTTTTGGGTTTGTTATCAAAAACAGAACCAGTTTCTCTGAATTTCTTTAAAAGTTTACGAACTGTCTCACTGTGAGGCAGAGTAATACCAGGAAATCGGTCTACAGGTAGCTGTGTCATTTCTCTACAAGACTGTTCTCATATAGTAATCATACATGAATATGCGGTGTGATAAAATATACATACTTCTTGGCATTAAAACAGAATTAATCACAATTTGACCACAAAGAACACAAGAACACACATTAGTAACGGCCGAAAATGCACTGACGCAGAGGGTGCCAGGAACGGTGAGCTCTGTGCGTACGGAGCTACCTCCCGCAGCCGGCCGGCCATAGGTGAAAAATAAGACACTGCACAAATCATAGATTTGTTAGTAATTAACTTGTAATTATTGGGTTCCTATTTTAAATATTCATTGAAGTCTACAATCAAAGCATTTAAAATAGACGCTGGCATATGTATTTCTATCTCCTTATTTTAATTGGAAAAAATTAGAAAATGTCTTAGAGGTGTTTCCTTTGGAAATAGGTATATCAGCATATCTATTTTAGTCCAATTTAAACATAGCACATACACAGAATGGAGAAAAAGATAAAGCAAAGCGATATTTTCAGTTTGACTTTGGAATCATAATAGTCAAGGAATGGGCTTAAAATTAATCCAAACCAAATAACTGTTTTTACCGATTATGAACAGGAAGCTAATCGTTTTGAGCACAATATTAAATATGGTTTCTTCTGCTTTCTTTGTAGCATTAAATTATTAGTGGATAAAATGCATAACTATTATTTCCTGCAACAGCAGACCAAAATATTTTACTAGTGAGCAGCAAAGGGATACTAAATCATGAAATAAAAGCAAAGTTCAGTACATCATTTCTTTAGTTTCGCAGTAAACTAATATGTTAACTTACTATAAGACTTCTCCATCTCGCACTAACCATTGCTTTTTAAAAATCACTGTGATATAAATTTTTACTTTTGAATGAATAAATAATTTATACGAATTTTTCCTAGCATCACTCATAACTCACGTAAATACAAGGATTGTTTTAACAACCACTTGATGTGTACCATAACGCATTATACTTGCAGTGCGTTGTAGTTTAGGGAACTATTTTGACAGTGTCATAACCAAGAAAACCAACACTTATTGTTGGTTTCTTGTAATATCCTTATCAAATACAGGTGGTAAACACCGACACGTAAAATAAAGATAAGCAATTCAATAATAAAGTTCAAGTAAATCCACCAAATTTTAATGAGGATACCTAGTTTCCATAATATAACAAAAGGCAGCGTTGATGTTGTTGAAGTGGTAAGAGGGCAGTATTCTGCTACCTTGCTACCTTGCTTTAGGTATCAGTATTTCCATTGTTAAATACTGCAAGAACAAATGCTCAGATTATTAGCATTGAAAGATTTTAGGAAATAATGAGAAGAGGTAATTTAGAAAATGTTACCATTGGAGCTTGGTCACATGTGTGCAGAATAGCCTAATCCCTATACCAGGACAAGTCGCTGAAAACATTTTTGGTATTGACGTTCCGTTTGTTACTGTTCATAAACAAGTGGGTAAGTGCCAGATATTTCTCAGAAAAAAACAAATAGAAGAACCAAGGAACGGTGTCAACTTTGTGGGAAAATGACGCGCACAGAGATACAATGTTTGTGTCTATTGTGGTGTGCATGATTCATGAATGGAACAAAAACACTAAAGGATAACATGACATCTTTGTGTGTGAGGATCTATTGTTAAATGTATGGATAAACATAGGATGAAACTTAAAAGTTGGGGTATTAGTTCTATTGTTAATTATCATTGTGTCAATTAATTTAAGTTTGCTCTAGATAATGTGAGTATATGGGCTTTAATAAGCTAATTTTAATTGTTCGGTGTATCGATTAAAGAAAACTAAAAAAAGAAGCATTTGGAAATGAAAATATCAGGTGAGCAAAATGCTCCATTTGCGACCAAGCACATTATGCGCCCTACGGCAGGTTAAGCTTATGGTAGATATTTAAGCAAAATGTTTACAGCCATTTTTGAGGAAATCAACAGTTTTTCTAAAACTTCTCCGCTTAAAGTGCAGTTTGGTATAGGGAGATTTGAAAATCTTCATTATATATTGCTGGAAGGTGTGGAACTTAAATACAAAATTGGCATTAACAGACCTTTCGTTTACCGCACGCCACACACACACACACACACACACACACACACACACACACACACACACACACACACACACACTCACACGCACATACCCACACAGAAAGAGAGAGGGGGAGAGAAATACGTATCTGCATAGGGTTTGATATTTCTTAGGGTTTACCAACTACACAAGGATCTCTCAGATCACAGGCTGTTCCAAGAAAATTCTTGGTACATTTTATTTATCAAGTAAAATTTTAAAATATTACACTTTAGCCAAAATCATTAGAGCCCCTTTCGAAGATATATTAAGAACAGTTTTCCACACAAAGGAAAACACTTTTGGAGTATAGCATTTATTGTGACACTAAACAGTTATTTCATACAGAACGAGAATCAAAGCATTGTCTGGGATCCTGTTCCTAAGAGGACATAAACAAAATAAGTGTGAGGGTGTAGGACAGTAGAGGTTATAACGGTATATATCTGGACCGCAACTTTCACACTGAAATCTGCGATGTATTGGCGTTGCCTTTTGGCACTGAACTGTAGGCATACTACTGGCGTCGAATGTCCAGTGAATTGCCAAGAATCAATTATGGCACGAGAGGAGACGGCAAATTTACGAGCAAGGAGCAACACTGCATACCTACACTTTTGTTGCTTTAAGAACCGTATTCAAATATTTGGTAAAACATAAAATAATTTACCTGAAAAGTAATGCAATGCTTATTAAGCGCGGTGACTTCATGGTAACGTGTGAGATTCACTTTCTGAAAGTTTCGGGTTCGATTCCTGGCGGCACCTGGGCTGACCTTGGGTTTTTTGTGGTTTTACGTTTGGTAGGCGTGTGTTGCAGTGGTTGGTCTTTGCCACGACATTGTTGTCCATTATTTCCTATATCCATTATTTTCTTAGTCATCATCTGTTTTCAGGCTGGAAGAACCAGCGGCGGTGCTTTGCGTGTTGTAGCTGGGTGCTGGTGATGGATTTTGTGAAGGTTTCTCCCTGGCGTTGGAGCGGTGTGGGTAGTTTCCCTAATGGAAACCTCGGAGGAAGGCTCGGGGCTTGGACGGCGTTGGATGCGTCTTTCGAAGTGGAATCATAGAACCCCCGCCCTACTTCCCAGACGTGTACGTCTTTAAGTATCTCCCTCATTCCTTCCTACCAGGGGCCTATTTGAAGCACAGAGGACCACTGTGTCCTACGTGTTGTGCTGTTGCGCAGTTTAGGGAACCTCTGCGTGATAAGTACCTTTTAACTTTACCTTTAGCCTTACTTCTAATACAGATATTTTAGGTTTTATAATTTCAAATTAATAAGGATTTTTATTTATAGAAAATCCTTCGGGGAAGTATCAATACGTGATAAATTTTAATATTGATTAGAGTATATTATTTTAAAATATATTCTCTGCTTAAAAGTGCATATAGGATCAGCAAACCATCTTTTTAGCTTACAGAAAGGAAATTTCAAATCTATGATATGTATAAAATATTGCATTCCATTCCGTGGAAATAGTGACGTCAGTCCACTGAACACACGCGATGTATGTATGACCAGCATGGTTAAAATGTCTCATTGTACATGACCTTCTCAACTCACTCTTCCACAAATAATTCTTATGAAAGCTTATTATTCTATCGAAATATATTCTCATTTCACATTTATAAATTAATTGAAGGCATATGAAAGATACAGTAGGCTAAAGCGGATCGCTATGTGATGGCTTTAATATTCTGTTGTCTTTGAATGACTACCACAAAAAGAGAGAGGTGAAAAAACGAATAGGGAAAAAGTATAAGCATTTTTAAGTTAAAACCCGTAATACCGAAAACTCTTAACGCCTCAAAAACTATTTTTAACTTAAACAGTGTGGTTACTGAGATCTGTAATATTTTTTCTATCACTAATATTTTACAAGTTTAAGAAGACTTCAAAGGCTATTTGTAGGAGATGTAAGATGTACATACTGTCATGCAACATCTCATAAGACATTTGAATCGAAACCTTTAGAAGAATTTTTGAGAAAATGAAAACTAATGAGAAACGTTCACCGCAAAATGTACCAAACTTAAGCTGGGGGATTTTCTTTGCTATCTTCTGGAATAAAACAAAGATACAGGTTCAGCTCCTATACCTTTACAAGAAGCAGCGAAATGCCTACGTTTTAGAAGTCTGACTTTGTATAATTAACTGCACCAATCAGCATTGTTTACCGCAGGACTTGGACACCAAAGCTTTCCTATAGATTTCGTAGCACATGTCATAGACATGACTGAGCTCTGGTGGTACAAATTGAAACAAAACCTCTCTACAGAAATTTGACCCCCTCTGTAGGTTTGCAACCAACAAGACTTCCACTATAGGAGCCCCAGATAGAGTCTAGTATAGGAAATCAAGTGAGGACCGTTAGTGCTCTCTCGTGCTTCGTCAATTTGTAAGACCTATGACTTTCTAACTCAGATTTATACCATTTCAAAATATGCACAAATATATTGTCAATTCTTTTTAAAAACTCGTTTTTAAATTGCTTCTGTTTTTTCCGGGTGGTTTCCCGGATCACAAGGTGAATGCTGGGGAGGTTAATTGCATCCCCCGATTTCCTGTCCCTCCATTTCATCTCCATTATAATTTCACGCCATCTCTCATTTGGTGGTCTCTTTCAGGGTAGAAGTGTTGGCGGGTATCTCAGCGCTGTCGTGATTCCTTGGGTCAGCCGCCCTCTGTCTCCTCTCACCTCATCCTTCCTCCCGGGGATGCCGCATTTGGTGCTTAGGTAAAATAAACCACAGGTTTCGGTGCCGAATCCCCTCCGTAGTAATTCTAATCCTAATCTTAACTAAATCAAGCTGTAAGTGAACATAGAGAGCTGTATGACATACATTTGTAGTAATCAAAAGTGAAGCGTATTGTTCTTGATTCAAGTATCTTCTTGAAGAAACAGCGCAAAAGACAGGTAAGTGAAACTTCCTCAAAGCTTGTCTAAGTAACCAGGCTGAATCAAACCGTAGTGTGACAATTCATTGTGGAGCATGACGAACGTTCTTGACCCATTCTCATAACACGCCACTTTCAGATTAGTGTTAAAGTACAATGCCTTCAACGGGGAAACGTTCTTTTGTATTCTTATAATATGCTCCCTTCCGTGAGTTTCAGTGTTCGCAAGCCCAACAATGGGTTAACATGTGCTATTATAGTTCCCCATTGTCAGCTTAGACAGCAAAATTATTCTTGTTCACATCTCACATCTTTTATGTCGTTATATTAGATTGAAATGACGGTGAAATATACTTCTAAATCCATAGTAACTACTAAAATACACATAAAACAAACTTTTGAGGGGAGAAAGAATTGAATATTTTGGAACTATTTGCGGTGGATATCTCTACACCATTTGATTTCATTTTATTCTAAGTACTATTTAAACTTAGGAGAACACCTTTGCATATATGAAGCGTTCTGAAAGTAGGAAGATAAGCCATTTTTATGAACTTAAACAGAATGGGGAAAGGAGTTTTCAGCAGAAAAGTGACATATTCAATTGGTCGTGAAGAAAGAACTAAGAAAAAGATCAGTGAAGTTGTCTGGAGTGTTGTTAGTGCTCAAACTTGGACGTAGCTAAGAAAATAAGGAAATTTAAGAACATGCATTTTAATTCTATAAATGCAGGGGTACACATAGGAGGAATTCCTTATTTCTACAATTATGCAACTATTAGATTCAAATGCATAACATGCATCATATACTTATGCAAATAATAGTGTGAATACTATATTTAATTGCAATATCTTCAGAACTTTTTAAGTTACTAATTTTTAAATTTGTTCAATAATATATAACAAATGTTCATGACCATCAACATTTTAGATATTTATTAATTTGAATATATGTTCCAAAACAGCTAAGCACTAGATAAAGTATTAGAAACGAATAGTATCTTATTAGTTTTGTTTGTAAGGAAAATTATTTGACTTTATAAATGCAAATTTTTGTGTAATTCTAGAATGCTAATCAAACGTGATTGTTTATATTCTAATAAACATCTATGTACCTTTCATAAAAATATTTTCTAAAATTTATTCGCGGCTTTTAGATTTTTCAAAATATTTTTAAGCAGACTGAAAAAAAAAAAACATCGTGTGGGGCATTATGAATTTCCAGAAATGTGGAAAACGATAAAGTCAGCTTTAAAGTTTTATAAGGGCTGCTTCATCACCTACGTGAATAAAGCAACGTGGTGGCACTTTCACGCACCATTGACCGATAACAAATTCCGAACTAAAAGGTACAAAGATAATTATCTATAGAAAGCATACTTTAATTGACTTTGAACATCTTTCAATTACACGTAGCCTTAAAAGAACGGAAATGGTGAAGAGGGCAGACAAAGTTAAGTTGTTTCAGAACGAGTGAACGAGAAGGAACTGGCAAGAAGGGGAAAGAAATTACTTGGAATACTGAAAATGAGGTAGGTATGCTTAGGGAAATAATGGTGAATTGGTGAATAGCATTATAATTCTTAAGCTCAGAAATATTAACATTATCAAAAATAACTTTCAAAAAAGTGATTGTAGAAGAACAAGATATGAAATGGAGATGCGTAATAAGATAAATTATCCATATGTAAAAGGAAAGAAGAATATGAAAACGAAAATAAAAGGAAAGGAGGTATTTATGAAATTTTGAAATGCTAGACATTTTTTTCAATACTTTTAACCTAGTATTATTGGCTCTAGGTTAGATCAATAAAAATGGTTGAATCCCAGTTTCCTGAGTGCAATAGTATTCTTTAATTTCTAGTTTTTAATATTAGTGTTTTTATGAAGTTTTACTTACAATGACGTAAACGCTCCCAAAAACGAAAGCGATTTCCAGTACCTTTTCCCATTTTCACAAGTTTAAGTCTTTAGAAGGATATTTTATTACACCAAAATACAATCTGATGCATATGACATTTTAATCAAATTTGTTAGTGATTTTCGGGGATGCTCTTAGAAGATACTGAACCAAATATACATATAATTACTCAGTTACTATTTATATCACAATTATTCCAATTACTCAACGTACAGTCCGGTGCACGGAAACTTTCCGATATATGGAACAGCTGTTTAGATTGGTAGGTGAATGGCACTACGCCCCCTCTGTCAGCGATAGGAAGGCGTGCGCTTGCCCCTTGTTTCGCGATGGCAGAGGTGAACCAGAAGCCCAGACAGTTTAAGCTATACTGAAACATATAATTCAGAATGCATCTCATCGGACTTTGACTATTTTATCAGCGGTTATTGAGGAAAGGAGCAGATTGCCCATTCTTTTCGAATAATGAACCTTCTCAGGTTTGTGCAGTTTTCTTGGGAAGGGAATGAGAGACGGGTCAGATTTATCTGTTTTATTATGTGTATCAGCTTTGAACTCCACATTGCGCATATTTATTTAGAATCATCTCATTTCATTACAAAATAATTTAAGGGAATGCAGCATCGAAATTGGCTAAAAATATGGGAAAAATAATTTTTTTAGCTAATAAAAAACTTTGAACGTTATAGTATCATAATCCAACTAAATTTATGAGTTTAAGGCATTTAAATACCTTCATATGACAATTTAAATGCCCGTGCGCACCTGCATAGCGGCCCTTGGATTCACAGAATTCTGTCATTTGAGTTCGATTGAATGTACTAAATTAATACATTTGAAATTAGCGGGCAAAGTTTCTGGTGGAATTTTGTGTGTTGGTATGATGGTTATTTCTTACAATATGTGGCACTACGGAAACAAAACACTGGCTGCAAACACTGAAAGCAAATAATAATGTCTATTATTTTATTTTTGTGTGTGTTTCCAACGGTCGGGATTTTCTGTTTATATATATATACATATATATGTATGTATATAACTGATAAGTTTTAGTCTGCCATTTAACATTTATAAAGATATTTTGTAAATCAAAACGTGCATATAACTGCTATATAGGTTATAGGTAAAACATTCTTTGAAACAACTGACCTTCTGTTGACTGTGTACATAGTTAGGATCATGAATAGCCCAAACAATTCATGGGAAGAAACACCTAACATAACACAAGAATGGGAACATACTTGAGGCCTGGTGTGATAAGAGAATTACTGGCTGTGTACCAAAGGCTGGCATCATATGAAATCCTAAGGAGATGTACATTGGGTAAGACACAAAATGCAAATGAAGGTTTACATAATATGATATGGCATAATTGCCCAAAAAGATATATTTGTTTTAAAGAAGAGACTTCAGGTTGCTGTGACATCAACCATCAGTAAATTCAATTTTGGTTGTTCTGCCTCACTCACTCAAGCTGCACTCAGACATAATGGACACAGATTTCACCAGCATCTCTAAAAATTAGTAAATGGAAGGACCACTTACGCTTACTTCATTCAGCAATTTCTGTGAAAGTAACTTCTAAAACATCCAGAAGGAAACTGAAATTGAAGAACACTGCAGCAGAAGAGAGAAGGAAGAAGCAGGAGGGTCCAACTTACCTATCTGGAGGGTTTTAGTCTGCTGCAAGGCATGCAGCTGAGAAGGAAAATATTTTGGATTTTAAAATTTGATTTACTCAGTTATAGCTTTTTCGACATTTTTTGTCATGCAAAATGTTTCACACGATGCAGTTTTGATTCAGTTCCTCTAAAAATTTCAACACATGTTCTTAGAAAGCAAACAAAGGTTTCTATCATATGAATTTTTAATATTCATTATATTTTTAAAGTTATTGATATAAAAATCACAGGTTTAATCAAATTTTGGCTTTTTTGTTTGTTCCATGCCTATTTTTTTACTCTGGAACTAAAAGTAGTATAAGAAATTCATATGATAGATCTTTTCTTCATAGCCATATGAATATTTTTAGAAATATAAAAATTAAAATTTTCAAAATTTTCATCATGTGGAGCAATTTGTATTTTGCCCAAATTTTGAATTTCAAAAATTAATTCTTAAAAACTATTGAAGATATAAAAACCAAATTTTGAATTCTGTGTCCACTATGCATCAGAACTAAGTGGTAAAAATTTCAGCAAGATTGGTTGAAAATTGCTGGATTTGGGGTTTTCGGTGCTGCATCCCCTTAAAGGCTGAAACTTAAGCTCTATCTACACAAAATATACCGAGCATACTAAAGCATATTTTCGTCACGTAGACAAACATAAGGGGAAAACACAAAGACGATAATATTCTACTAATTAATCCATGAACCTCCATTATTTATAAGTAATAACCCACCCATTGTCCTTCTCCCCAGTTCCCCAGTTATGACATCAAACCGATGAGCAACAGACACGGCAAGGAGGTGATGTTGACAATCGTCCCACTAAGGTTAAATTCCTCCTTACCCTTCCTGCTGCACTACGCACCTCGGCTACGCGCCTTGTTAATAGGCCATTCCGTGTGTTATTGGACTTTGATATAAACCAATAAAAGATCGGCACAGCCAGGACTGGTGTAGAACATGAATGGTGAAACAGTTATGCAAACATGATATGAAGTAACCCACTAAAAGATACCAAGAGCGTCGGAACATTTCCGTGCACCGGACTGTACATATAGTAGTTGCAATTTTTCTGACATTTTCTGTCCCCACATAACTTGAGTAAAGTTAAATCTCACATAAACAATTCTTAAAACTTCGGTGCAAGTACAATCGATTGAAAATGAATGGTTATCATGTTAAACATTTAGCACGAATCTATGTATAATCCGTCTTAGGTTATTTAAACAAATTGAAAAAAAAATTAATCCGTTCCCACGTTAAACAGCTTTCAGGTTTGGTGTGTTCTTTAATATAGGAAATACCTCCATTCCGAGACTTATCTTCCATTTGATCAGGTTTTTGGTAAAGAGAGGAGGCACAAGGAAAACTTCGCCATGTTTGGATCCAAGTTCAGCAATGAATGAGACACTTCAGTTGTAGCCAATAGATTTTTTAATAAGTAAGCAGATAGATTATGATATTTGATCTGTATTTAATCAGTATAAATAATTGGTATTCGTTTCAAACAAATCAATAATTTTAAATATTAAATATTGGATCCAGATAGATATAAATAATCGTTATAATGTGAAAATAATTTCCTTTCTATATATCACATATACTATTATTAAGTTGTGTTTACCCTTGTGACATATTTTATTTTCAATTAAATAACTCAGATGTAAACTCTTAAAATAACGTATAGTTATAGCTTTTAGGTAAGTTCTCAACAACTTTATAAATTATTATTTTATATTTAATAAATTTTGGAATTGAAGTTTAATTTATAAACATAAAATTAATTGATAAACATATTTAAAATTTCTTTGCCCATCGCCAAAAATTGTAATTGCTTTACTTTGATTCCTTTCCATTTTTCAATGTTCTACTTTATTCTTTTTAATATCTGCGCTACAACAATAGCATGAACATGGGTGTATGTCTTACTTATAATGACAGATGTTAATTAATGCAATAAAATATTTAAATTGTGTAATGAGTTCTCTCTTTTCATGTTCACAACACATTTTCTGCATGCCTTTTCGGCCACATGAAAACAACTTCAAAATATAATCTGTTTCTGATCTACTATGGCATTCGGAAGCTGCACATCCATACATTAACAATTTTAAAGCAAATTATACACGCATGTGTTACTTACAGCAGTTCAACTAATTCTTACCCCCATCTCTTTTGATTTTAACACTTTGGAAACGTCCGTAAAGTGTGCAGATTTAATCATAAGTTTGCAAGGACATGCTACATGCGATGGATAATCTTCACAAGTTGTGATAATTTTGGAAGAGATTACCAAAGAGTACAATTGATTTTGGAATGAAAATGAACGGAAAAAATAGCACTCACCACCAAACTCTAATTACCACAATCATCTCTACAAGATACAAAACGAGGTTAACCTTTATATCTCACGGGTAAATCAGCACTAAACTGATAGGTACTATGCCAATTTATCCTCAGAGGAATAAACCCCAGAGACCTGCTCCCGCTCCTGTCTCCAGTCATAGAACATGTATTAGAAACTATTGCCGTCTGTATGGAATTTTTGTAACGAAATCGACTTATTGAGTGAACCTTATTCGGGGCGTATATATGTATTAGCTTGGATCAGTGTCTTTAGATATTTGAGCATGGACGTATAATTGGTGGGTCGGTTGCATTACTTTAATGGAATTACTTCAATTCAGAAATTTATGTCAATATTATTATTATTATTATTATTATTATTATTATTATTATTATTATTATTATTATTATTATTATTATTATTATTATTATTATTATTATTATTATTATTATTATTATTATTATTATTATTATTATTATTATTATTATTATTATTATTATTATTATTATTATTATTATTATTATTATTATTATTATTATTATTATTATTATTATTATTATTATTATTATTATTATTATTATTATTATTATTATTATTATTATTATTATTATTATTATTATTATTATTATTATTATTATTATTATTATTATTATTATTATTATTATTATTATTATTATTATTATTATTATTATTATTATTATTATTATTATTATTATTATTATTATTATTATTATTATTATTATTATTATTATTATTATTATTATTATTATTATTATTATTATTATTATTATCATTATCATTATTATTATCATCATCATTATCATTATCATCATAATCATCATTATCATTATCATTACCATTACCATTATCATTATAATTATCATTATAATTATAATTATCATTATAATTATAATTATCATTATCATCATTATTATCATCATTATTATTATTATTATTATTATTATTATTATTATTATTATTATTATTATTATTATTATTATTATTATTATTATTATTATTATTATTATTATTATTATTATTATTATTATTATTATTATTATTATTATTATTATTATTATTATTATTATTATTATTATTATTATTATTATTATTATTATTATTATTATTATTATTATTATTATTATTATTATTATTATTATTATTATTATTATTATTATTATTATTATTGTTATTATTATTATCATCATCATTATTATTATCATCATCATTATTATTATCATCATAATCATCATTATCATTACCATTACCATTATCATTATAATTATCATTATAATTATAATTATCATTATCATTATTATTATTATCATTATTATTATTATTATTATTATTATTATTATTATTATTATTATTATTATTATTATTATTATTATTATTATTATTATTATTATTATTATTATTATTATTATTATTATTATTATTATTATTATTATTATTATTATTATTAACAGCAACTGAACACCCACGTTTGATATTAAACTTTCCCTAATAAACGCGTAGATACTTCAAAATTAGAGTAACGCTCACCATTTATATTGAACCTTCTCTAGTGGAGAATCCTATTATATACACATTATTGTCAATCTCTATTTTAAATGTTAATTTACACTCTCTTCAACATTGAACTTGAAATTGCAAAGAAGTGATACCCTGCGTATGATAGAAGTATATTTGCATGTAACAAGCCGTATATTTTTTTTGTTGTTGACAATCGACCCCTTAATTTTGTTTTCTGCAGATTTTCAAAGCACAATTTTGTTCTACTATACATTCGAATGTGGAAGACTCAAGAGTACCAGATAAAGTTGGATAAAAGAGGGAACACGGGCTTTGAATCAGCATATTTCATTTTCTTTACACGGTTAAACAATTATTGCACAAGAGCGTTACCACTACGTGAAAATTAGTGTTGCTCAGCACCACCCTGTATATTCGTATTAGATGGATTTCTCGCGCTTTCAGCAAATTAGGAAAATAACAAGTAAGGGGTGCAGTCGTCTGTACTGTTTAAGCTTTAACTGGTTGTGATACTTCTATCAAAGTAAGATTGGGATCTCTTAATGAAAATGGCATAACATTTGGCGAACTGACTCAATATAATACTGACTCAACATAATGTAATTTGAAAACACGCACATGTTTGTAGGGCAGAGATAAGTTTATTATAGATATTTGAACTTGAACAATAAAATACGTATTTTCCACAGGATGAAGTACTCTAATGTCCTTGTATTCAATTGTATCTATTTCTATGGGCTTTCACAGCTGATGTTTAATGTAGCAGTGAAGGATATCTCGCAGTCAGAAATAGCATTAGCTTTCAGATTATTACTTTGAGTTTCTCACTTTGTCTTATTTAGGCCATTAAACATAGTTAAAGCAACTGAAGCAATTCTAGGTATAGATTGTTGTATGGTGATTTCAGCTTGTTGAGCATCACTTAAGTTGCTTCCAATTTCTCTTCGAAAGAATCATGGGTGAAGCAAAGAATAAGAGCAATATACTGCCCTAATACACCAGAAACCAGTGACTCCAGATATAACCCCCATCTATGGCTTGGTTATAGTTACTTGGACGGCTTATGGCTGCCAAAGTTTGAAAATCTTCTACGCCCTTTGTATCTCAGGGAAACAAAAATATCGTGAACCAGATCATTTTAGTTCCACAAACATTTAATGAGAGGATAATTGAGTGAATGAAAAACACTTGTCATTATAAACAACACTGAAATATCCTTTTGAAGAACAGATTAAGGAAGTATTTTAGCCATCATAACTCCATCTCCATGGTGCATGCATAGAAAGAACAAAAGTTAAATCAATGACTAAGATATTTTTCCTTTTTCCCCCCTTTTTTGCTTTTGTTTGTTAACGACCCCGTCATGTAACAGGATCATATCGGTGCCGCCGATGAATATCATCCCGGAGTTAATGTGAATATCACCCCAGAGTCTATGTCAGGTAATTCTAAGCTCCATGGACCCCGGGCTCATATGAGCATCATTTCATCCATTCCATTCATCGTCCAATATAACTTAAAGTTGGAGGACGTAAATTACACAAAAAACGGAGTAAGGAAATTCCTTTACATGCCAGTAAATCTACTGACATGGGACTTTCGCATTTAAGCATCATTGTCTGGGCCGGGTTTGAACCTCTGGCCCTGGAATCAATAAGTCAGTGCCTAGATAACTGAGCCACCCAGATTAATGAAGGATAAACACATGTTATTATAAAGAAGACTGGTATACTCGTATCATTCTTTAAAAGAGCAGATAAATTATATCTTTCCTCATCTGCGGAAAGTCCATTGGCGTTATTTTTGTAATCAATATTCCTGGAAGCAAAAGAGTATACTATCCTTTGGTATAAATTAATTCCTTTAACATCAGTTGGATATCAGATCCAAAATTAAATTCGCAATTCTGCCAACATCAGAATCAAACCGAGGAATTCTAATACAAATATATAGAAGAATTGAAACCTGTAAATTCATCTACAATTACAGAAAATGTATTTTTTACCAGCATTATACATATATAGCATTCAGATCCAAACCATTAGTATACCTATTGCTTTTGGTCAACAACTGCTTATCCTTTTAGAAGATTTATAGTCACGTCATATCGATTTAACCGGAGAAGGCAAATATTTCATAGCATTAAAAGAAATATGCTCCGCTAAAAAGTCAGTAGATACGGCAACGTTGAGAACGCACCTGCTTTACTCCGGAGTATTTATGGAACCATTCCCAATGCTTTACTTTGGATGCGTTTGAAATAATTAACTTAGCTTATTTCAACACAGATGTGTAACAATTAGAATAACTTTATCAAAGAAAGTTCCCAAAGCAACGTTCCCCGTCCTTTACCACAGGCACATTTGACTGCGGTTGCCGAGACTCGAATCCACAACCTCAGGCGTTGAGTGCATGAACAATGATCGTGTCCCGACAGCCTAATGTAAACCCAAGAGGCACGAGACTTTGAAGTGTGTTGTAGTGAATGTTGGTAGAGCAAAGAGTTCCACGTTGGCGCGACAGTTTGTAGCAAATAAGTTTGGTGGGTAGAGCAGGGTAGAGCACTTTATCGTCAGGGTATGCATGGCTATGTATGGGAGTAAGGATGGTTCTAATGACACTGGAATGCAAGTTTAAAACTGGTTTAAAGACTGCTTCTTTTTATCATCACATCAAACTCGAAGTTTGCCGACCAAGGTTTACTAATATCACTGTTTAGAGTTACCGTATGTAGAATACTTATTACTCGATAACACTTAATTCGTTATTCACGCATGAACCGACAGATATCTTCTCTCATCGCTTCTGGTCTGCCTTCGCCAAAGACAGAAGCAGATGACCGTCTTAACGGCCTGCTAGCCACGGTCTGTCTCTTCCACACAGCTGCGTGTGTGTGACTTTCACCTCTCGAAGCCCTGTCTTTTCACACCAAAATTCCCTTTGTGACTATTTTGTCTATTGTGATTATTAGTCTCGGTCATGCCATTATTAAGGGTCCGAACAATGTCTTTTCAAACGGAGTCATGTGTTACCCATTTATAATTCCTGTTAAGGCAACCCTTTTTCTTACGTCTCTTTTGTTAAACGACTCAACCCAATGCCCCTGCACGTGTTGCAACAAAGATTCAACATTCCTTTGAGATCCATTACGATTTTTTACTCATTGCATCCCTTAATTTCGGTATCAGCGTTCAGTTTTTTAAGTGGAGCAACAGGTTTGCTGAAAAATTGGTAGATATGACAACATTGAGAATGTACCTCTACTTAATGTACCTCCAGTGCTTTACTCCGTAGTACTAATGGCAGCACTACCAACGTCTTATTTGGATATTTCAGCAATATAATTAACTTAATTTATTTCAACACGTTTGTGCAACAATTACAAGAACTTTATCAAAGGAAGTTCGCAAAGAAACCTTATTGAGATTTTATAAAAGTTTATGAAAGTTTTATAAAATTGTATTATTCGGGTCTAAGTGTTGGACTTTTAATAAAGATGTCTTAAAACTGAACTTGCGGAAATGAAATTCCTGAGGCTATACTTTAACCCTTTCAGTCCAGTGTCCATTATAATGGACAAAGGCATTTTTGTTCTATTTGAAGCGCTCTTGACGTTTTTTTCTTCCATATTCTGGTTATACGGTCCTTCACCAATTAAACATATGTATTTGAGATGTTCTGAATTGTTCTCAAAATTATTTTTCTTACAATTTACATTCTAGTGTTTTTATGAGAAAAGAAGCAAATTCCATGCAAGGGCAGTCAAATGATGCTCGGTCATCATTCATGAGTGTCATCACACGGATTATTTAACGTGGACCCTTCCCGACCTTTACCACAGATACATTTGACTGCGGTTGCCGAGACTCGAACCCACAAACTCAGGCTTGTGTGCATGTCCAGTGGACTGCATGTCGCCCTAACGATCATGGATGGCTATGCAAGCCAGTTGATTGAAAGTGTCCTAGACCGCCTAATCTAAACCGGTTTCGAATTAGAACGGCATAAGTAGCAAAATAATTCCTGACGAAAGGGTTAATGGACAAACAGAAGAGTGTAGAAATTCGATAACAGTTGGGAATATTTAAAATAACGGACAACATAGAGTACAGGGAAAGATGGTACAACCATGTACGCAAAATGGAAAATAGGATTCCCCAAAAAAGCATTAAGTTGCAAGCCAAGAGGACGTCGAAGTCGAGGACGACCTGCTAGGAGATGGGTGGAACAATATTTATTTGGAGTCGGAACAGATCACTCGAGGTCTGAACCTTGTTTGTTGTTGATGATGATGATGATGATGATGACGACGATGATGATGATGGTTCCGCAATAATTACTTGTACTCCATAAACAGCAGATACTATAATGACATTGTCATTTGTCGTAAAACAAACGATATCTAACGAAATACAACACTATGTGTTAATTACTATCTCTTGTCTCATTAATAAACGTAACTTAATAACTTACAATTATATGCCAATATTCTATGCCTCTATTCACATTGCAGAATAAACTACAAAGTGATATTACATCCTACGTAATCCATTAATCATATGGATAAATGGTAATTCTGTTTGCAGCAAAGTAAACAAATGTAACTAACCAACGGAACGCAAAAATACTTGCTTATACATACTTAGTAAAATGTTTGCGTGTTAAAGATATAGGTTATGAAGGAAGATATTTTGTTTTATATTTAACGTGGTTTTGGGAAATGAACATAAATATACTCATAATTTCGGATCTGTTTTTATGTCATTGTAAAGGGGAATATTTTTAGAATTTAGCAACAAATCTTATGTGCTGAACTCACATGACTTCCTCTGCTCTTGTTCAAATTTTACAACAGTTTTACAAACAAGTATTCCTCTATCTGATTAATGTTATTCAGGATAAAAATATGCACAAATTACACTTATTAGTAATTCTCTTTTAGAGGCAATAGGAATGTGGGAATACATTAAGTTTTAAGCAAGAATCAAATCCTTAAAGGGCTGACTGCCATGGCTTTGGAACTTTGTTCTCTTTCAATGGCCACGAGATAAAAAACGCATAACGACTTCCTTTTGACAAAAGTATACCTATTGGAAAATTCAAACAAATAACAAGGAATATCTCGGAAATGGCTTACTTCACAAAAAGTGTATTTTACATAAATTATGCCTTTTAACGAGCTCTATATTTTAGTTGAGCAAGATTTTGTCTGCTTACATATTACAGTTTACCGGTTATGCAATATCTATCCAGAATAATGAGGACTTCTGAGCATATTTCCAGAAAATTCAAGATATACTTTTCACTTGTCACGAAGATATATAAAACATTCGGTACGTTAATCAAAATATTTCAAACAATTTTTGAGAAAATCAAAAGTTTCGAAAAATGTTTTATGTAAAGGTAGCCTGGTATAAAGGAAATTTCTTGAAAATCTAAATGTTGCATCTTTGAAAGAAGCTGAACTTAAATACTAATTTGGATATATAACCAACTTTCCTTTTTCCAGTTATTTTTTTATTTTTTATTTTATTTATTTATTATTTTTTGTAGTTTACGTCCTCCAACATTAAGTCATATCGGACGATGAATGGAATGGGTGAAATGATGCTCAAATGAGCCCGGGGTCCATAGAGCGAAGAGTTACCCGACATTCGTCATTTTTTTAGTTATGCTGTTCAACACATTCACATGGACCTTTCTCTATAAACGCTCTTTTATTATGGGCTCCGAAACACTTATTCGTGGTCAAATCTCGATATGGAAATGTAGGGTGGAATACGATACTTCCCCTTCAAAATAAGTAGAAGAAATAAATAAAAATGTGGTGCACTTACATGACTTTCTTGCTATTGTACAAAATATTCTCAAAAGGAGTTAATGTTCTATCAGCTTCATGTTATTCGAGATAAACATTTTCAGAAGCTATTTTATTGATATTTTTTGTAGATGCAAGGAAAATATGGCAAAACGTTAGGCTTTAATCGATAGTCAAATCTTAAAACAGCGGTTACTATATGATGATTTTAAAATTTCGCTCTTTTGCATGACCAACAGATTAAGAAGTTTTATGTGCTGCACTCATATGACTTTCTCCAGTCTTGTTCAAGTTATTCGTATTAGCCTGCTTCTCAATATACGTTACCCTGGCTTTATCTTTGTTAATACAAACATCTCAGATAACGCACTGATTACTCTCGGAAGAGTTAGAAGCATACTGGTACGCTTCTCGGACGTGTACTAAGCACCAATGAGAGTGCCACTTCAGCCAATGGAATGAGCAGGAATCACAAATGACCGACACATGTTATGTTCGAGTGGAGTAAACAGTGCGCTCGCTCCATGGACCCCGGACTCATTTGAGCATCATTTCACCCATTTCATTCATCGTCCGATATGACTTAACATTGGAGGACGTAAACTGCAACAATAAAGAAATCTGCATTATCTGAGAGGTTTCTATTAACAAAGATAAAGCCAGGATAGCCTTAAGGTCCATAGAGCCCGGGGTCCATAGAGCGAAGAGTTACCCGACATTCGTCATTTTTTAGTTATGCTGTTCAACACATTCACATGGACCTTTCTCTATAAACGCTCTTTTATTATGGGCTCCGAAACACTTATTCGTGGTCAAATCTCGATATGGAAATGTAGGGTGGAATACGATACTTCCCCTTCAAAATAAGTAGAAGAAATAAATAAAAATGTGGTGCACTTACATGACTTTCTTGCTATTGTACAAAATATTCTCAAAAGGAGTTAATGTTCTATCAGCTTCATGTTATTCGAGATAAACATTTTCAGAAGCTATTTTATTGATATTTTTTGTAGATGCAAGGAAAATATGGCAAAACGTTAGGCTTTAATCGATAGTCAAATCTTAAAACAGCGGTTACTATATGATGATTTTAAAATTTCGCTCTTTTGCATGACCAACAGATTAAGAAGTTTTATGTGCTGCACTCATATGACTTTCTCCAGTCTTGTTCAAGTTATTCGTATTAGCCTGCTTCTCAATATACGTTACCCTGGCTTTATCTTTGTTAATACAAACATCTCAGATAACGCACTGATTACTCTCGGAAGAGTTAGAAGCATACTGGTACGCTTCTCGGACGTGTACTAAGCACCAATGAGAGTGCCACTTCAGCCAATGGAATGAGCAGGAATCAC
Organism: Mantis religiosa; assembly: GCA_030765055.1. Classification (NCBI taxonomy): domain Eukaryota; kingdom Metazoa; phylum Arthropoda; class Insecta; order Mantodea; family Mantidae; genus Mantis; species Mantis religiosa. Next base: position 123,898,695 of record CM060948.1, on the reverse strand, counting down.
AAATGACCGACACATGTTATGTTCGAGTGGAGTAAACAGTGCGCTCGCTCCATGGACCCCGGACTCATTTGAGCATCATTTCACCCATTTCATTCATCGTCCGATATGACTTAACATTGGAGGACGTAAACTGCAACAATAAAGAAATCTGCATTATCTGAGAGGTTTCTATTAACAAAGATAAAGCCAGGATAGCCTTAAGGTCCATAGAGCCCGGGGTCCATAGAGCGAAGAGTTACCCGACATTCGTCATTTTTTAGTTATGCTGTTCAACACATTCACATGGACCTTTCTCTATAAACGCTCTTTTATTATGGGCTCCGAAACACTTATTCGTGGTCAAATCTCGATATGGAAATGTAGGGTGGAATACGATACTTCCCCTTCAAAATAAGTAGAAGAAATAAATAAAAATGTGGTGCACTTACATGACTTTCTTGCTATTGTACAAAATATTCTCAAAAGGAGTTAATGTTCTATCAGCTTCATGTTATTCGAGATAAACATTTTCAGAAGCTATTTTATTGATATTTTTTGTAGATGCAAGGAAAATATGGCAAAACGATAGGCTTTAATCGATAGTCAAATCTTAAAACAGCGGTTACTATATGATGATTTTAAAATTTCGCTCTTTTGCATGACCAACAGATTAAGAAGTTTTATGTGCTGCACTCATATGACTTTCTCCAGTCTTGTTCAAGTTATTCGTATTAGCCTGCTTCTCAATATACGTTACCCTGGCTTTATCTTTGTTAATACAAACATCTCAGATAACGCACTGATTACTCTCGGAAGAGTTAGAAGCATACTGGTACGCTTCTCGGACGTGTACTAAGCACCAATGAGAGTGCCACTTCAGCCAATGGAATGAGCAGGAATCACAAATGACCGACACATGTTATGTTCGAGTGGAGTAAACAGTGCGCTCGCTCCATGGACCCCGGACTCATTTGAGCATCATTTCACCCATTTCATTCATCGTCCGATATGACTTAACATTGGAGGACGTAAACTGCAACAATAAAGAAATCTGCATTATCTGAGAGGTTTCTATTAACAAAGATAAAGCCAGGATAGCCTTAAGGTCCATAGAGCCCGGGGTCCATAGAGCGAAGAGTTACCCGACATTCGTCATTTTTTAGTTATGCTGTTCAACACATTCACATGGACCTTTCTCTATAAACGCTCTTTTATTATGGGCTCCGAAACACTTATTCGTGGTCAAATCTCGATATGGAAATGTAGGGTGGAATACGATACTTCCCCTTCAAAATAAGTAGAAGAAATAAATAAAAATGTGGTGCACTTACATGACTTTCTTGCTATTGTACAAAATATTCTCAAAAGGAGTTAATGTTCTATCAGCTTCATGTTATTCGAGATAAACATTTTCAGAAGCTATTTTATTGATATTTTTTGTAGATGCAAGGAAAATATGGCAAAACGATAGGCTTTAATCGATAGTCAAATCTTAAAACAGCGGTTACTATATGATGATTTTAAAATTTCGCTCTTTTGCATGACCAACAGATTAAGAAGTTTTATGTGCTGCACTCATATGACTTTCTCCAGTCTTGTTCAAGTTATTCGTATTAGCCTGCTTCTCAATATACGTTACCCTGGCTTTATCTTTGTTAATACAAACATCTCAGATAACGCACTGATTACTCTCGGAAGAGTTAGAAGCATACTGGTACGCTTCTCGGACGTGTACTAAGCACCAATGAGAGTGCCACTTCAGCCAATGGAATGAGCAGGAATCACAAATGACCGACACATGTTATGTTCGAGTGGAGTAAACAGTGCGCTCGCTCCATGGACCCCGGACTCATTTGAGCATCATTTCACCCATTTCATTCATCGTCCGATATGACTTAACATTGGAGGACGTAAACTGCAACAATAAAGAAATCTGCATTATCTGAGAGGTTTCTATTAACAAAGATAAAGCCAGGATAGCCTTAAGAGTAGTACGATAATACAGAAGCTTATTTTAATCTGTTTATGTTAATCAAGATAAACCATATTACTAATTTTCTTCAAGTTGCAAGAGAATGCGGGAATGTAGTAAGTTTTAAGCGAGAGTCAGATCTTTTGAAAGCTGGTCGCTCTATGAAGGCTGACATTTGGTTCTCTTTACATTGCCAAGAGATAAAAAACTAATAATGGTTCCTAAGTGAGCGAAGTATAAGAAGGTATTTTAAAATTCAAACCAATACTAATAAGGAATACTTCGGAAGCGGTTTGCTGCACAAAAAGTGATTTAATATAAATGTGTGCTTCAATGAGTTTCACAATTTTTGGGATAAGATTTTTATCCATCACTTGTGAACTACTACTTTTATGCAAAAGACAACCGGAGTACTATCTGCGCACCACAAGAAGGCAAAGCAGAGGAATGTGTAACGCAATCAAGTTTTCTGTTCGCATTATCTTTATGCTCGCCTTCCGGATGTGAAAAGGATGTTAGATTCATCTGAAATACATAGTGTTGTCACATAACTCGCCCATACATAATACATATCACCGTAGTTACTGATACGGACATTAAATTTGGCAAGATGAGTGACTCATATTCACTCTCCTAGTATCCACTACCAGAGCAGATAAACAGTTCAAACCCCTCTCCCTCTTCATACCCTGCTTACCTTCTTGTGGTGGGCAGATAGCAAAGAGGACTTCAGAGACTATTTCAAGTAAAGTCAAGAGGTACACACATTTCATTTATTATAAACATATCTTAAAAATATATTTTATTCAACATCGTTTCAATCATTTTGATAAAATAGAATGTTTTTAAAAGTGTTCCGGTAAAGAGTAGTTTTGGCTCGGTGGATTTCCCTGAAAATCTCCTTGTCGCATCCTTGGAAGATGGTGAGCTTAAATACCAAGTTCGGATTTTAACCAACTTTTCATTCATGATTTATGCTGTTCACAGACATAGAGATCCATGCGCGGGCACACCACCAGACCTTTTCCCAAAAATGCTTTATTTTGCAGGTGGCCTTGAAGCATACCTTTGTGGTGAAATCTGAAAAAGCGTTTTGGGATCTATACGTAGTAGGAAAAGTAAACACGCGATTTTATTAATGAAACATCACATTTAAATATGTGAATGTTATTAACAATATCCCTATATTCATATACATTTAGATGATGAACTTTACTTCAGTTACCTCCTACATGTATGATGTTGAATGAACGTACATTTTTGCATCATATTTAGAAGTGCATCCCTTTGATATTGGGAACCAGCGGTCCGAGATTTCAAGATACCCAGGTTTCAGTAAGGAATGCTTCCTTTTTTCTTTCCCTTTTTGCTTCCTTAATGTCAAAGTGCGACAAACACATTATTTATTAACATACGCTTATTTGAATATTAAGGATAAGTGGAACAGTTAAAATGCTGTTTAATCACATTTGGCTTTAGTATAAAATTATGATAACGATAGTGTGCTTGCCTCAATATGCCACAATTTCAACAAATTACACGTTTGATAATGTGTACCATGCCTCAGATTACGCGTCTCTCCATGTGGTTATATATAATTCTACGTTGTTCACTAGCATACGAGTACCTTACATCTAAAAATATGTATTATGACTAGATGGTATAATAGCTATAATAGATGTATTATCTATCTTTTTCTAAAATTGAACTTGTGTTCCTATTTACTCTCATTAAAATCAAATAAATGGCAACATTCAGTAAATATTTCCGAAATGTAATCTCGAGTACTAATAATTAATATCAGAAATAAAAGACTGCAATAATTTCTGCAAAAACTGGGGATGTGAACTTCTAATATTTCTTTTGCAAAAACCAATATTTAAAGCTGATTTTCCGGAGACGTACATATATGATTCGCATTCAGGAGGTCGTGGGTTCGAACGCTGCGGCCAACCATCCTCATCCACAGAGGTTTTAGTGACCTTACTTGGGTCACTAGACGAATGCTAGGAAGGTAATTACGTTGTTCAGATTTTCTGTCCCTCCATTTCACTGCAATTCTTCTTTCACTTCACCTTCATACTGGTTGGCTGTTTCAGAGTTGCAGGTGTAGTCGGGAGTCTGGCCTTGTATGACAGGGAAAAAGGATGCTCTATGCAAACCCTCATCTGGACTGGGGACAGTCCTTGACTCTCGCCCTCCCCAGTGGGTTCTGTAAGCCTGCTAGGGGGGGGGGGGGCAGAGCCGGTTGTAGCAGCTACCACTCGAGGTTTAAATCTCAAACTAAAGGAAAATGCTCTCTGCTGAGTTTTTCTAAGGTCCGGTCACTCTCTGTCTCTCACCTCATTCCTACCTCCCAGGGACTGTCCCGTCAGGGTCTAGGTACAAAATATCCTCTATAGGTCAGTTTGGTAAATTCACATCCATAGGTCATACCTCATAACTTCATATAAGTGATTATAAAAAAGATCCCAAATTTTAAAGCCTGCTCCACTCACTTTTATCATTTACTACATACCTGCTCATTATATCTAATCGAGAAAGATATTTCAGTGCATTTTAACACGAAAATATCGGTTCCTTTGTTTAAATAGATATCTTTGCTACAATTCTGTGTACCTTTTATAAAATTGTTGAAAAACAATTTCAGCTTTAGTTACGATGTTATTGATTAATAGCAATTATTTGGTTGAAACTTGTTAATGTTTAAGTGTACTGTAAAAGTATCGAAGTTTATATTTTAATGCAGCTCTTTTCAAACACGGAGGTTGAGACTCTTACAATTTTTCATTTACGCCAACCTGATTTTTACTCGTGGTTGAAGTTTCATTATCGTAAGTGGGAATTCCTTGCGCATTCTTTGTGAGATTTATTGGACAGCGCACCTATTCTGAAATCAAGAAGAAGAATCACTTATGAAGTATAATGAAGCAGATGTACCGGATGCCCTCCAGAGACAGCGACAAGGTATGAAACACGAAACAGGTGGTTGTCCGCTAACAATGCGAGGAGCGAGCATCATGACCTCATCCTGGTAAACGCACGACACAATTTTTGTCTTCATGGGTGGGAATTGCACTCTTTTATGTTGTAACCACACCGTCTCTAAGCTGAATGATGGTGGACAGTGGGAAGTACGTGTCTCTGTAGCCCTGATGTCTCTCAAGCGTGTGACAATGGTTGCGTTCCAAAGAAGAAGCTGGATTGCATTAGTTCCCTGCGTCTGTGGTGCACGTTGGTTTGATTCCAGTGATCGACTTCTCTTATCCATTGATTTTTGGGGGGGATTGTCCTGGGTTGTTAACAAACTGCTGAGAGTGATATAATTACATTCCCCAAATTTATACCTCACTTCTCATTTCAATTCATCTCTCATTTTGGTTGGCTATTTCTGGGTTCTAAGTATCATCGGAAGTTCTGGCATGCATGGCAGAGAATTTTCTTCGTCCTCCGGAACAGTGGGAAACTCAAGGACCCGGGCACCCCAGGGGATGTGTAAGACCGCAGGGAGAGCCGAGTTTCAATCCGTAGCAGTAGGGGACCCTGGCCTCTGTTTTCATCTCTCCTTAGATCCGACCACCCCAAGTATCCTTTCACGTCATCTCTCCCTACTTCCCGATGGGAGCATGGGCAAAAGAGGTCTATTATAGTTCAGGCGCTAAATACTCCCTCCGAAATTTGTTATAGATCATTGTTCCTTAGGGAACAGAACGGGAAATTAAAAAATTGCATTGAGAAACGACAAACTGCACTAGGGTAAATAGCACTGAAAATGAAGAATATTGTAAATTGCACCAAAGACTTCTGAACTAAACTGCATCACTGTGAAAAGTAATGTACGGTGTTGCTTAACGCATAGTAGGCTCCCCGTGTGTGGACAGCCAAATCTGTAGACACTGGAGAACTGCGCATGCGTGCAATTCTGTATGGGAGGCTTAATTCATGTCCTTGTTTTCGTGGCACAGTTCACATCTTATCAGACCGATGTCTATGCCAAAGTAAAATGCGCTCACAAGATAAACATTCCTTTACCATAAATATAGAGGGACGCAAAAATAACAGGTCATATTAATCGCGTCTCATTCGTCAAGATCACTTACTATTATTTTTCAAAGTGAAGTAAAAAGTAAACAACACAAATGTTATATGCATTTCTGTAACTTTTTCATCAAGAGAACCTGCTATTATTTTGTAAAGTGAAGTAAAACAGAAAGCAACCTTTATATTAGCCCACCCACCGATTTTCGTCGTTTTCCTATGACTATCTCTGGAGATACAGGCCCCGACATTAGAACGTTTTAACTAAGCAGTAGATAAAACTTTCCGTTACATTCAAAACACGCGTTCCCTTTTCGTGGCTGCAACTTTTGCAACGTATTGTCGGAATTTGACCAAATTCGGTATGTTACAGTTCTTTGGGATTCCCTAAAAGATGGCGTTGTCAAAAGTTACAAAGAATTACCGCCAGTACGAGATTTGGCCACGTGGAGTTTTCGCCATTTGAAGGTACAGTACAGACTTGAAATGATTATGACATTTGCATTTTATACTTTTGGAACCGCAATGAAATGGAATTTAATTGAAGGTGCAATGTAGTCCATAGGGTCAGTCCAGAAATATTTAAGACGCTTCCTCAGTGCAATTTATATCCCGACCTTTTCATGTTCCAGGGCAGCTAAGAAGTAACTAGAAGAATAATCGGTGATATAAGTGCATAACTTTAATGACCATGTGCAGCTTATCTAATGAATTAGACCTTCAGTGCAATCAGCAACAGTTAGATGGATATTTATTTGGACTTTTCCGCGAAAATACCATGCGTTCTTTGGAAATGTTCATTTTCAACTTCAACATATAATAATAATAATAATAATAATAATAATAATAATAATAATAATAATAATAATAATAATAATAATAATAATAATAATAATAATAATAATAATAATAATAATAATAATAATAATAATAATAATAATAATAATAATAATAATAATAATAATAATAATAATAATAATAATAATAATAATAATAATAATAATAATAATAATAATTGTTTTTCTTCATGGCTCCATAAAACCATGTCCGCATGGATATGCATCTCTACTTCCTGCCCGGAGGTTTTCAGCTGAAGATCTGCTTAGATAATTTATCCTCCGCCATTCTTTTCATATGACAATCACTCACAGGTTGTTTTCCTTGACTTCGTGGATTATAATGTGCTGTACTCCCTTTTGTTCCCAAATTACTTCAAATATAGTTTTCTCCATCCTAAAAATTCTATCTGCTTTTCTCCAAAATTCAATTTCTGCTGCTAATAGTTTCTATACTTTTCTCCTCATTTTATTGGCCAAATTTCTGAACCATTTTTTTATTATTTTCTTAATATTAAATCATAATTGTAAAGTTGTTCCTTTTTAGTGACATGTCTGTCCCATAGATTCCAGTGAGGAAGAATATCGCTTTTTCCCCGCATGTTTCCATTTTGAATTTCGTTTCCCCTTCCAACATCTTTATATATCGTATTGGCTAAATGTTTTTTGTTTTGGTGTTTCTAAAAATGTTAAACTATATTGCATTCGCAGTATATATATATTAACTGAAGTTTCGAATTGTGTTACACTGTTCAGACACACACACACACACACACACACACACACACACACACACACACACACACACACACACACACACACACACATATCTAAAATGATTTCTCATTCTTTTGTAGTCAGGGAGACTCCAAACGTGTATTTCTAGTTAAATCTAGGTATTCTGGGTGAAATGCAGTGCTTACCCTTCTTATTATACATAAGCGGTAAACAAAGTAAAAAAGTAAAATATGAGAAAAGCTTTACTAACATTAAGCCAAAAAAGACCCCTGATGTGCCACATGTGTTTTCGTTGTGTTTTTCAAACCACCATTCTCATAGTCCAAAATTAATTTCCCATGAATAAAATTCTACTGCATCTATAATGTTAAGTTAAATCATAAAATAATATGAGTGAGGCTCTCAGTCATTTTGTGTACATCTGATAAATTTAATCATTGTCACAAGAGTCCTCAATTTAACCAATTTCAATTCGATTACTATAAAATAAGGTGTTTGAATTTACATTACTTTCTCAATTGACTCTTTTACATACTATCCTTGCAAAAGCTCATCATTTTAGCTACTTGATAATTGAGATAAAACGTTCAATTCATGTTTATACAATACATTTCTCTTTAATCATTGTGTCGCTATGATATTTCATGCTTCTTCTGACAATACGAGAAGAAAGAAACAAACAATTACCAATTACGATTTCCCATGTGATATATGTGAAAGCATTTGAAAATTAAAAGCAATAACGATAAATATCTCGGAAATAGTAAACTCGAAATGAAAAGCTGACATAAATTATGTGTTTTAACAAGATATACAGTTTTTGTAGTAATATTTGTCCATATATTATAGTTTACCAGTCATTCAGAATATAGCAGATTTGACAGGCTATACTTTATTTGTCATGCAAATATATTAAACATGTAGTATTTTCATTAAATTCTTTAGATCCATTTGGCAAAAATAAACAATTACGAGAATGTGGAAACGTAGAGTCAGACTGAAAAATTCAATGTCATAGCCGGGATTTGAACCACGGATCTTCTGGTTTCTGTCCAGCCGCACTACCATTGTGCTACTATGGCCAACGTGCCGATATGACATTAAACTCTCCAACTGACTCGTATTTTCCAGGTAAACCACTTAGGAGTTCTTATAAACACATGAGACAACTACCTTAATGGCGACTTACTACTTGTAAGTACTTTAAGGCCCGGTTTTTTTTTCAGTCTGACTCTACGTTTCCACAATTTAGCCTACACACGGCCAGTGTGAAAGAATAATTAATTTCCAATTACGATAATGTTTCCACATAAATGGTGGTGGATTTGCTTTAAAATCTTGTCATAGGAGACGCCATACTTAACAAACAATTTTGGCATTTAACTGAAGTTTCGAATTGTGTTACACTGTTCAGACACATACATACACACACACACACACACACACACACACACACACACACACACACACACACACACACACACACACACACATATCTAAAATGATTTCTCATTCTTTTGTAGTCAGGGAGACTCCAAACGTGTATTTCTAGTTAAATCTAGGTATTCTGGGTGAAATGCAGTGCTTACCCTTCTTATTATACATAAGCGGTAAACAAAGTAAAAAAGTAAAATATGAGAAAAGCTTTACTAACATTAAGCCAAAAAAAGACCCCTGATGTGCCACATATACTTGATCTCATTGCAAATTCGTATACTCCTACATATTTTATTCCGTTTTAAGGCACATCTACGAATTATACATAGATATTGCTTGTTATTAATATTGTGACTTTGTGGGCTCGTGAAATGAAAAGTCCAATTACACAAACTCAACAATGTTCTTTATTTTCACCGACTTACAGTTGAACACTTGCCAATTACACAAAATTACGTAATGCACACAATTACGATTTACCAGTTTGTCCGTTACCGTTCCGATGCACGTACACAATTGCAATTTAATTTACACCATTCAGCCTTGCCAGTTCGTCTTTTCCCGTTCACTCAACTCAACTACACGTCCGCCCGGCTCACGGTCACTCACTCAACTCACTACTCGTCCGCACACCACGACGTCCTCCACTCCACTAACCGTCGCCTCGCTTGTATCGATCGCCCCGAAACCTCTGGATTCTTCCATTATGGAGGGGGAAATCAATCTGGAGCCTTCGAGCACCTTCGCGCGGTAGGAGGAGGTGCCACCCCTCGCGTCCCCCCGCCACCGCCGGTCCGCATTATCGATCGGCAACGCGAGTTCGCCTTCTGCGCCACAATATTTATCGAAAACAATTTCCATTCACATTGTGTTGCTTACAATGTACTTTCATCATAAGTAGTTTGAAATTATGAGACGAAAGTTTTAGTTATTTACATACAGGCTCATTAAGAGGTATGGTAATGCGCACTAAACTCCTTAACTCTTAAACACATTGTTTACCTCTCATTGTTATATTAAACAAAATAGATCATGGTATTCTTCTAGCGCTTATCAAACACCACAATTCAATTTTCAGTTCATGGTGAGGCATTTCAGTAATAGCATAGGTTTATTTGAAGGCAAATATCGACTGTGTTCACTCAACCTCTTGAGCCAGTTTTGTTTAAAATTTTTGGAAAATAAAATTAAATGAAATGTAACATTTTGAAATTGAAACCGATAACGGTTTCTTTGTGTCTTTTTTATATGTTTCATTATTTCTTAACTATTCAAAGTTTTACAAAATCGTTCAGAATGAAATTGCTTAGGGCTTTTGCGGAATATACTGCAACTTCAGATAAATATCGCACTTATCAGATTTTAATAAAGTTTACTGGAACTATTTGAAGAAAATTAACTGTTTACCATCGAAATAATAACTAGGGTTAGGAATAATTTTATGAAAATTCTCTGCATCCGCAAAAGTTGCTGCTTTAACGTAGTTTTTGTATAATGTAACTGTTTGTTTCAGTTTGTGGATTCCACAGATAATTTTACAAAAACACTAACATTATTTATACAAAATTGAAAATAAAAAAAGCATTTTACGTGCACTTTTGGTTCAGGCATAGAATTAATTTTGCTGAATTTATTATTTCCAGTGGAAACATTCTTTGAACCTGATCTCTTCTATTATATTTCCAGGGAAATTTATTAGTTTGATCAGTTAATATAAAATTACATTCAGAATAATTAAGAAGTCGTTAGAATTTAGAAGTACTCAGACATAGGGACTTCTAGTGATTCCAGCACAGTACGTAAGTCTATAGGCCTTTTGTACTTCTAAGTGAACCCTGAGAGAAAGGGATGACGGGGAGCCCTGAAGGGAGGACAGATTGAGCTACAATATGTGCTGATAATGAAGGGGTGCCTAACGATTCCAACGTGACAAATTCAGACGCCTACTCTCCCTACCTAACCAGCCACAAACTGGAAGTCCAGGATGTAGACGAAGCACTATCAGGAAGGAAAGGGCCCAGCAGTCCCGCCAAGTGCCAGGTGAAAATGTTTCAAGGGCTTAAATTCTAGTCCCCCGTAACACTCCAACTGCTTATTTGCAATGCTGAAACATAAACGAAAATAAGCATATAGGAATTGCTGGACAGGATATTCGGGATATAAAGTGAATCACCACTGCATTCATAGGGGAACCACAATTACAACCATAGTCAGATTGACCAGCACGACGGGAATCGAATTTTGGATCTCCCAAATGCGAGCCTCACACATTACTGCGGAGCCATCTTGCCCCGTAAATAATGAGATATTACTTCCCTTACAAGGGAGCAATTTCGAACACAGTACATAAGTATAAGTTGGCATGAATTACAAATAGATTTTAAGGCTCAAACAAATTTTTAAATTGTTATCCTCGTAGTGCACTCCACCGCTAGCTGTTTGGAGTTCTCATTGCACCGTATGCAGAAATCACTTTCGCTCTTCAAGAAGAGGTCTGCAGAAGTGCGCCTAGGCATGGCCCAGCTTCGGCTCTAGGGCCCCATTCACAATGAAATATTATTAATATATTAATGCGTAGGTCAAGCCATTTACAGTGCAGCCTCAGGCGCAACACCACAAACTGAAACGGGTTTCTACATCCGTAAATTGCATGCAGAAAGTTTCCACGTGTACATCAAGTTTCAGATTGAAAGTGTAATAAAATCATAATATAAAGTGTGAAAATTCGTCCAAGTGGTATAAATGAAAAGGTGTGGTATAAATAAAATAAAAGAGCTATATTTGGTGTTAACATTTAAAATGGTGTGGTACGGCCAAATAAAAGAAAACCATGATTGGGCAGGTCATAGCGGTTCAAAAGCATCGAGATTATTGCTGTTCAGAAGTTGGTAACTTATGCACAAGGAAACGTGTAATTCTTTCTTATGTACGCAACGTAAGCATCAAATTCGGCGTTAGCAATCTCTTGCATTATATGAATACTTGAAAGCCTCCATTAATTAACATGGGTACCAGATTTATGCTCTCTCTGATGATCCCCCCTCATTATGGATGCGACCTTGCTTTTATTATATTTATTATGAATGATTAGGCGGTACTATGACAAGAAAACTTCTCGAGGTGTTCTACTCTCTGGAGGAGTAAGAGAGGATCAGCACCAAATTGACAAACTCACGAAGAAGGTTAAGCAACATGTACTTTCTACATTAAACACATGGCTCAACGTTAGTATTCGAATATTGGCAGTGCATAAGCATGTATTTTCTAAGAGACCTAAGCCTAGCTGATATGATTAAAGACTAACTAATATATATATATATATATATATATATATATATATATATATATCAGAAAACGCTATAGTTGTTGATATCAAAACGTTCCTTACTTCTCCTGAGGGGAACACCTTATCCTCTGTGACAAAGGAGCTCGGAGAAACATGTACAGTGTTTAAGTTTTTACGATGGTTTGTTGTTCCACATAATTTTGCAACTTGAAAAGATAGCCGTTACGAAATTTGAGAACTGAACAGTGTTTATATGCTGGTTTATCACTTCAGGTAGTGAGGGAACTTGTGATGCAGCTGGTCATCCTCTTGCTAAATTTCATCTGGAAGAGATGGGTTATTTGAATAGACCTCTCAGAATGACCGAAGATTTGATGCACTATTTGAAGGTAAGATCAGAACCAGCCATTGGGTGAGGACGAAATTGGATCTAAGAAGAATTATCTGTGACAAATATTCAGAATGAATAATTTAGTATGTAGAGTAGATTTGGAATTTAAATAGGTTTCATAACAAAGCTGTTCTTACACTTACTACTGGCAAAGCGTGGAGGAGTATCGGAAAAAATATGAAACAAAGGAGTTGTTTAAGCGAGTCTATCGCGTAAATGGAATATTGTGACAAAGAGAAACAAGAGGGAATCAAAATGCCTTTGCGTCAAACGACAAAACCTACCATAGCAGACAAACAGCTCCACAGTGCTTTATTTGTGTTGCATCACTCACTGCATGCCAGGTTACTAATATTTGGCTCTTCAAGTAAACAAGATAACAACCAAATGTAGTGTCCTGTCAGTGAACATCAGCTTCTACGTTTTGCCCTGTTGTATCTTGAAACAGTACACTCTGCTGCTAACAATCAATCATATGTTAAAAGTAAAATTAAAACATTTGTCAACTATATGTTAAGTGTAAACGAGATCTTATATGTTTCCACATATTAGAAAAATTATTTCCCTTGTAAAAACGTGTATATATGCACTGTCCTGCACAGAAGAGATAGTCTCCGACACCTGAGACGCAGGGGGGTTGGCGGAGGTTCCCACCCCTCTCTGGACAGTTTTATGACACCCCATGTCAGTACACTTACAGACCATTCGAAAACATTCTGACGGCTTCTACTTTTGTGAATGAATCTTCCCGGTTTTAGTGTACAGAGTGAATAGGGCAAATGCTTTTAACGGCTCTACTCCTTGTGTAGCATGCGTTTTCTGCCACACACATTCGCTGTCCTTGTCCCACTGTGTAAGGCAGCACATACCTTCCATTGACGTTCTTTGCGTTGCTGGGCTGTATGTCAGACAAACTTGAAACGGACACTCGGTCAGTGTTTTGTTCCAGTAACAAAAGGCGAGAGGAGCAATAAATCTTCAGTGTCGCAAGTGCTGCATTCAGGCAAAGTTCTGACAGGAGAAATTGGGCGAATCCTAAAAGAATTAAGAAGGTTATTCCCTTAAAAGGACGCCATATGCATTCTCTCAGCAAATCAATTTAAAAACACTCCCCGCAAAAATATAAAAATTTATTTCGGCGGTTATGGTTGACCGATAAGAGAACAGCTACATCACTCTGCCATGTAAGCAGTGAAAGGGGTGTTTGTAAAATAAATATAGAAAACGGAATTTTACTCAGTCGCTGTTGCGTACGTGGAGGAGAAACAATGTTAGCGTGAAAAGTTTGCGTGTGTGTATTTCGCGGGTGTTACAAGTCACACTAAAGTCGCGCGGATACCGAGAATATAATAAGTTTATTTTTATAGTACGGGTGAGAATTGCGGAGCTTTGTAGTATACGCTGACAAAAGTATACTCAATAAAGTACAACACTTTTGGTGGCGCGAGGTCCGCATAAAGTTTGTCGTGAGAAAATTTGCGACTAAGAGAAATATAAGTGATTGCCATTAGACAGGAAAACTGTGTTTCCTTCTACGCCCAAGTGATCCACCCACACAGCCCTGAACTTCAAGAGATCATTGCTTGTAACCCAATCCTAAAACCATAAGATTTAGGAGAACGTCCAGAACAGCCGCGGGTATCTTCGTTCGCACCATCATCGCAGAGGATGACGGAGGCGAGTACCAGCGTCAGCAGGTAAGAGCATCCCGGAGAACCAGAAGACTCGAGGTGACGACGTATTCAGCGCCATCCTGTGGATGACGTCAGCGATCAATCTAAGCATGATCGGGAACCACCGTCAGCCAAGGGAGCGTAACAACGATGCAAACACCCCTTGCAACCTATTTTCACTGGAATTGCTTTGTAGGTAATGTAATATTGGTTATATAACTAGCGGTAATCTTGGCCATACAGAATGTTTCAGAAATACTTTTACAAACTTCGCGTATAGGTTCCTCATACCAAAAGATGGAAAAAAGTTTATATAAATATATATCCCATAATCCTTGGTTTTCGCGTTATTCCTGTCACTGTGAAAGTCAGTTCAATGGCCTTCGGGGTCCAACTTCAAACCTTCATTTCCTTATGCACTCATAGAAGACTTTGACCTATTTTACTACATACGGTAGATGGCGAAGTGTTACCATGGAGACTTGTTTACGTTTGTCATTTGTTATCAGTCTGTCTTCAAAGTTTCAATTGTGTACATGTAGTGAGTTAACTGCACGTGTTTCGTTCCACCATGGCTGGATATTCATTTCGTGAACAGTCAGACAGGATGTTTATATATGGTCGCGCGAATGGTAATGGACACGAGGCTGCACGGCTCTATCCGATGGAGTTTCCGAAGACAACCGAGTCATCCAAACTTTGTCGCCGTTTATCGTCGCCTTACTGAGACAGGAACCGTTCCACCACGGACTATTGATCGAGGAAACCCAAGAGTTGTTCGTAGACCAGAACGCAAAGAACAGATGTTAAAGTGTGTCGAAGCTGAACCAGGTATCAGTACGATACAATACTTGGCTGTGATACCTGGTACATCACACGTGACAGCATGGAGGGTACTTAACGAGCAGCTCCTGTATCCACGTATTCAATGTGTACAGGGTCTTTTATCCGCCGATTATCCACCACAGGATAACTTTTGCCGATGGTTTGTAGCACAAACAGCCAATCCATTGTTTGTTCCGTCAGTTTTGTTTACAGATGAGGCAACGTTTGGAAGAGAGGGAATATTAATTTCCCCCAAAGTACACATATGGGCAGAGCGTGATCCTCATGCCATACTTCAGGCTAGACATCAGCAACAGTTTGGTCTGAAAGTGTGTGCTGGCATTGTAGGTGACTGTCTGGTAGGCCCATACGTTTTACCAGCACGTCTTACGGGTGCTGTCTACAGAGACTTTATCCAGCACAGTCTTCCAAACCTGCTTCACGATAATTTGCCCCTGCAAATAAGAAAAAAACATGTGGTTTATGCATGATGGGGCTCCGGAACATTTTAGTCGCATTATTCAAGATGCACTGACTGGTATACACCATGACCAATGGATAGGCAGAGGAGGACCAGTTCCATAGTCAGCACGCCCTTCCGACCTTAACCCTCTGGACTTTTACCTCTGGGGGCATCTTAAATCATTGGTTTATGGAGCTGCCATTGTAGATGCATCCTACATCGACGTGTCATGGAAGCCTGCGAATCCTTTCGCCACCATCCCGCAGTTTTTGAAAGGGGGCAGCATTCCATGATTCGACGAGTAGAAGCAAGAGGAAGACATTTCGAGCATTTGTTATCAGTTTTGTGGGTCATAAGAGTACCACTGTGTTGAACACCTAACGAGAAAACAAAGGATTATAGGACATGTTCATATGAACTTTTTTCCTTCCTTTGGTGTGTGGAACCCACCCCCGAAGTTTATAAAAGTATTTCTGAAACATCTGTATAATCTATTAATTTACTACCTCGGACTCCACTGTGCTCTTTGATTCAGTGCAATGTGTCTTTTCACTGGCAAAAGGTAATTGGTTTTGGCTCAGCTTGGGGTATTGACCGTGCTAATATATTTGACCCGTACACACATCTGAACCTAGTGCCACCTTTATAAAATTTATTGAACGCCGTGGAAGTCAGACGTGTCATGTCGCAGCTCTGATATATGATATTTTTAATACATGTAAATAAGTTTATTTAATCTGTGTTGTGTCTCACAAGAAAGAGAAACATATTTCATGTAAGTATTGCATGAGAATGTGAATTTAAATAGCTTAGAAGATTATTATTAAAATTATTATTATTATTATTATTATTATTATTATTATTATTATTATTATTATTATTATTATTATTATTATTATTATTATTATTATTATTATTATTATTATTATTATTATTATTATTATTATTATTATTATTATTATTATTATTATTATTATTATTATTATTATTATTATTATTATTATTATTATTATTATTATTATTATTATTATTATTATTATTATTATTATTATTATTATTATTATTATTATTATTATTATTATTATTATTATTATTATTATTATTATTATTATTATTATTATTATTATTATTATTATTATTATTATTATTATTATTATTATTATTATTATTATTATTATTATTATTATTATTATTATTATTATTATTATTATTATTATTATTATTATTATTATTATTATTATTATTATTATTATTATTATTATTATTATTATTATTATTATTATTATTATTATTATTATTATTATTATTATTATTATTATTATTATTATTATTATTATTATTATTATTATTATTATTATTATTATTATTATTATTATTATTATTATTATTATTATTATTATTATTATTATTATTATTATTATTATTATTATTATTATTATTATTATTATTATTATTATTATTATTATTATTATTATTATTATTATTATTATTATTATTATTATTATTATTATTATTATTATTATTATTATTATTATTATTATTATTATTATTATTATTATTATTATTATTATTATTATTATTATTTATTATTATTATTATCATCATCATTATTACCATCATTATTATTATCATTATTATTATCATTATTATTATTATCATTATTATTATCATTATTATTATCATTATTAATATCATCATTATTATTATCATTATTACTATCATCATTATCATTATCATCATTATCATTATCATTATCATTATTATCATTATCATCATTATCATTATCATCATCATTATCATCATCATTATCATCATCATTATCATCATCATTATCATCATTATCATTATCATCATCATTATCATTATCATCATTATCATTATCATCATCATTAATATTATCATCATTATCATTATTATTATTATTATTATTATTATTATTATTATTATTATTATTATTATTATTATTATTATTATTATTATTATTATTATTATTATTATTATTATTATTATTATTATTATTATTATTATTATTATTATTGTTGTTATTATTAAAGTTCTTCATTGGAAATATTACCTGCGCTGCACTCGTTCAGCTTACGTGTAGACATTTTTGTGCTGAAGCTGCCGTCGTGCACGAGCAGCTGAATGGAAGTGTTGTAGACTCGCGGCTTGTGGAATTCTTTTCTCCCTTTTACCTTTACCAGTAACTATTATTAATTTATAATATCTGCATTTATGGATGGAAAAGTGTTTAAAACCTTGCAACCTGGATAGTAGGAGCTAAATTCTTCAATGATTGAACGTGAAAGAGGGAAGAAGAAAGGAGAGGTGGAGGAGAGCAGTATTTTAGCTCTAAGAAGATCTTTGGCACGCTCACTTGTTAGAGAAAGCTCTATAGATGACATAAAGATGGCAGAAGAAAAGATGGAAAGAGTTGAAAGTATGGAGAAACAGTATGATGTTCTAGCTTTAATAAATGAGTTAACTAGCATTATTGGAAACGATAATAGGTTGCTACTAGGAATCAAACAAAAAGTAGGTATATATAACGCTCGCTAAGTTATCAGAATTACTGGAGGAAATGAAAGTAGAAAATGTGAAATTGAGGACCTGAAAATAAAACACTAAAGGAATTTAATTCCAAGAAACAGGCATAGGCCATTGAAGAAATAGTGCAGAAACCAAAAGTCCAGCCAAGCATTGAAAAAGTACAGAGAACAATACAGAAACAAAGACACACAATCTATTGTGTCGTCAGAAAAGGGGAAAACAACGAAAGAAGTACAAGAAATCATCACTAAAAATCTCAAACCAGCACAGGAGAAGATCCGGATTAACCATATGAGAACGACTGAAAGAAATGTGATAATTGAGACGGAGTTTGAGGAGGATATGAATAAAATTCTTAAAAGTAAATGTTTATCTGACAAAGAGCTTAAAATGGAGACAAGGAAGAGGAATCCCCTAGTAATCATGTACGATATAATGGCAGGAGAAAAGGAAGATAATCTTAAAAGGAAGTTATGAACAAATCTTTGACTACATGACTTGGGAAGAATTTGAAGGCAAAGTGAACTTTAAATTTAGGACCGGCCCTAGAAATAGAGCAGTGGTACATCATGTGCTGGAGGTTGATCCACAAATATGATCCGAAATGGTAAATAAAGGAAGAAGGTGTTTAGGGTTTCAGTAAGTATCGGTAAAAGATTTTATTGTAGTCGCGAGATGTATGAAATGTCAGGATTTAGGACATATAGCCAAATTTTCTAAAAAAGAAGATAGTGTATGTTATCATTGCGGATAAACAGGACACAGCGGGAATGATTGTAAAAACAAAGAACAATCTAAAGTTTGAATTCCTTGTCATTTAAGGAAACAGAAATGTGCAGGCGGTAGAGAATGCGGAACGTATAAGATGTTTCGGCATAGATTAATAAGTCGAACCAACTATGGATACAGTTACATTTAAAATAACGAAGGAACGAAAGAAGAATAAATGTCCAAGCAGAATAAAAAGAGATAGAATAAGAGCCCAAAACTATATTAGAAATAAATACCTGAAAGAAAAGAAGGAAATTGCTACGCAGACAGAAGGAGATATATATGCTACACTCTCAGGACAAACAGTTATAATCACTGCACAAATACACGATGATCCAAATAAGAGACTGTTACCGTTAGATAAGATAGAGAAACAACTTTGTAGGGATAACAGAAAGACAATAGAGGTTAATTTTTATGAAATATTAACTGATGAAAGTGTAACCGAAGAAGAGGAGGATTTGAAAAGAAGGAACAGCTTTAAAGAATTCCCAATTCGAAAATTACAACTGCATGAAGACATGTTAAAGAACATAGATGCAATAAAAGAAAAAGATAATGGAATCGATCCCAAGGATGTACATGAAAATTTTGAAGTTAAATGAAAACTAAGCAGATTAGAAGAAAGAAACACTTTAACGGCTGCATTAAGACACATTGTTAGGACAGTGCATCCACAAGGCGATAGCATAACGTTTCCAGTCCCCGACGCCATAGACCGCATGGAACTTCGAGTAGTAGATCTTCCGACAGAGGTGGATCAATTAGAGAGTTTATTAAGTATGGCCTTTTCAAGGAGAAATGATGCTTTTGATATAGACGAAATTTACAATAATTTTTTAAAGTGCTATGGAAGAGTGGTATATGATTTTCAACAAAGTTGGCCTAATTGTTATGTACATGTTAGGATAAATTGACAAGACCTAATAAACATGTGTGTTCCCAAACCAAAACAATAGTAATAAATAATACGGGCAATGAAAGATTTTGTCAACGAGATGAGCCCAGGCAGAAAAGTAAATTGTCATCCAAGTATACATCTACACCAAGAACATCCAAAGAAATAAGGACATGTGTATATGAACAGGAGTATAAAAGTGCAACAGAATCAACCAAAACTAATAATGTTAAGATAAAAGTGGAGTGTAAAGAAATAATACGAAGGAAGATAGATAGAGATCGTATAAGAGGGTATTATGCTATGCAAACAGCGGAGGGACGTGAAAATATTACAAACGATAATTTACAAAATGCAAGACAATAGCTGTATTATATCTGCACAAATAAACGCTCAAAATAGTAAAATAGTTATGATGTAAATCCGGAAACTTATAAAAGAATTAAAATTAGACGTAATTTGCATACGGAACCCTACATAACTAAAGTTATGTATATGCCGATAAATGTAAGAGTAATATCTGAAGGGCAACACCCAAAAGCAGCAGTTATAATAGCTAACAAAGAACTCGTAGTTGCCAAAATCTCCCAACTATGTGAAGAACACATGATATGCATAGAAATGATATATAAGAGAGTTAGTAATATTGTCTGCAATCAATATTATCAGTATAAAGACAACATAGATGTACATTTGGACAAAACAAAAAGGGTACTAGATACGTATGCAAAGGAAAAGATAATTCTTACAATGGATGCCAATGCAAAATCAACCTTATGGAGAAGCAAAAATTCAGATAATAAGGGGAAACAATTGGAGGAGTTAATACATACCTATATACAACTTAATTTTTATAAATGAGCACCTTTAATATTCAAGATGGAGCAGAAGAAAATATAGACATAACCTTAACTAATGGAAATATATCAAAACACATTTTTAATTGGAGGATTACAGAAAATCAAACAATAAGCGATCATAGTGCAATCATTTTCGATTATGAGGTAATGTCGAAGTCAGAATATGAATGTGTAAGGAAAAAGACAGGATATAACTTTAAAAAGGCAGATTGGGATAAGGTGCGGGAAGAATTTGATATGCCAATTTTTATAATACGATAGATGTAAACAAAAAGGCCAATATTATAACTAATAGAATTCAATAAGTAATTAACAAAATTGTACCTAAAACGAAACGATAAAAAGTGAACGGCCTATAGAATGATAAATTATATAAATTGCGAAGGAAGATGACGAAAGCCAGAAAAATTTACCAAAAATCTGTAGTATATTCAGAAAGGGACAGGAATTTAAATATCTATAAGGAAATGAAATAAAATTATAAATTGGAGTTGGAAAATTCGAGGAAGATCTCATGGGATAATTATCTAGAGGAAAAATTGACTGATAATGTTTGGAGTATTCCGTATAAGATCATCATGGAGAAAATACGAGGACCGGAATTTATTTTAACCCTGGAAAAAGAAGATGGGGGAAAAGCGAAACATGGAAAGAATAGATTAACTTTTTACTAGAAAAGTTATTACCATGGGATTGGATAGAAAACGAGCAACATGAACACAAATATAAAAGACGCCTTTATGAAGAAGAATACTTGGGAGAAAGATTAGTATATCCATATGACCTCACCGAAGTAAGAATTACCATTAAGCAAGGAAAGAAAAATAAATCCCCAGGACCAGTTGGAATAGTATCAGTGGTAATTCAAAACTTGGCAGATAAATTATCACCAATATTAACCGAGCTATTAAATGAGTGCCTATTTTTAGGAAAAATCCCCTATTGTTGGAAGGAAGCTAAAGTAGTCATTCTTAAGAAAGGGAAAGATAAGGACCTATCACAGGTAAAATCGTATAGGCCAATTTGCTTGCTTAATACTCTTGGAAACCTAGTGGAACGACTTTTATATAAACGCATCCTGGAATATAGAATGATGATAGGTATGAGTGATAAGAAATTTGGTTTTAGAAAAAACAAAGCCACGGAAGATGCAATAAACTATGCACTAAAACGAATAAATGCAAATGAACAGAAATAATTGATAGGAGTTTTCTTTGATATTCAGGGAGCTTTCGATAACTTATGGTGGCCAGAAATTTTTAATACTGTGAGAGATAAGAACTACCCAAGAAGTCTATACAACAGCATAAAAAATTACTGTACGGATAGAAGAGTTTATCTCCAAACCACTTCAGGGAAAATAGACAGAGAAATTAATAAAAGTTGCCCACAGGGTTACATTTTAGGGCCCTTATTTTGGGATATAATAACTGAACCGATGTTAGAGCAAATTGGAAATATGCAAGAGGTGTATGATATCATTGGTTACGCTGACAATCTAATGATTATGGTAGAAGCAAAGAACAGATTAGAACTAGAACAGAAATCAAAGCAGATAATTGATGCCCTTGAACTATGGTGTGTCAGAACCAAATTAAAATTAGCCCCACATAAATCGGCATATGTGATGTTTAAGGGAGAATTCAAAAGAGACCCTACTATTAAAATCTATAATGAAAATATAAAAAGACACAAAACGTTTAAGTATTTAGGCATAGAATTAGATGGAAAATTACTTATAAACAGCCATATGAAGTACGTAAGAGAAAAGGTAGTAAATGTCATTATGAAATTAGCGTCAATTGTACAAAACAGCTATAGAATACCTTTTACAGCAACAAGGATATATCATATGAGTTTTGTAATAGGTATAATAGAATATGGGGCAAGTACATGGGCACATAGGTTAAGGGTCAAATCTTGTGCAAATTTAATCCAAAAAACTCAGAGACAAAGACTACTTCGCAGCAGCAGAGCTACAAAAACGACATTTACTTTGGCCGTACTAATAATGGTGGGAATTTGGCCTATTGACTGTATCATTAAATTAAGGGGTGCAACTAATTGGCTAAAGAAGGAAGAATATGGGAATGTTTTTAAAATTATGGGAAAAAGATGCAACGCTAAGAAAGAAGTGAAAAATTATTTATTTAAAGAATGATAAGAAGAGTGGGATAATGCACACGTAGGAAGAAAAGTACACGATTTATTTCCGGACATTAAAGAGAAGCTAAAATTGGAACATATAAAACCAAGAAAATGATTTCTTTTTTCATTTTGTTACAGGACATGGCCTATACAATGTATATTTAAAAAGAATATGAAGGAAGAACTCAGATTTATGTGAGCAATGTAACTGTTTAGATTCGCCTGAACATGTTATTTTTTAGTGCAATAAATATAGTGAACTAGTAGAAGACGGTCGAAGGAAACTTCAAGGAAAATGTTTATGGAACATCTTAAGAGATGCAGAAGATCATGTACATTTAGAAAACATGTCTCAGATAATATCCGGTAAGGCGTTGGAGGAATATATGACCCGCGACAAAAAACTTCAAGAAAGAAATGTAAGAACATTTCAAAATACGAGAAAAGAATGCAACTTAAGAGATCGTCGGAGGGAAATAGGACCAAGAGAAACTGAAGATACAGATTAACAGACTTGAAGACCTGATTTAGGACTCACAGCCGATAAATAGAAGACACCATTTATGGATATCAGAAAGAAGACAGAAAGACAGAAATACCATAGACAGAAAGAGAATACCAGGAGAGAGAAGATATATATAGAGAGGATCAGAGCGGACAGATGCAACTGATTAGGCAGAGGCGGAGAGATGACTACCCAGATATCTGGAACTGACGAACCAGCTCCATCTACTGATGCCAGTTCCTTTAGGAGATGGATACCAGTAGGAGGAAGCTTTGGATACCAGTTGCAGAAGAGGACATTTTAAAACTGTAGGAAACAGTCTTTCGTAACTTGATATAAGTATTAAGGCTGTAGTAGAAATGTACATTTGATTTATATTGTTGGAGTAGAAGTAAAGTAGAAAAAGACTGCTTTAGATAGATTAGATGAATATATTTTTAAGGTTTCTGGAATCCAATATTCTTTAGGTTTAGCTAGTTCGTTAAGGTAGCAAGTAGATTATATCTGCAAAATTTGTAATTTTTTTTTGTGAAATCTGATTCAGAAGTTAATAGAGGAAAAAATGAAGTTTGCATAATAAGGCCTGGTAAAGATTCCAGAAACCGGGCTATTAGATACACAGATATTTTTTTTTAATTAATCTAGAGAACGCGACGGCATGCACATTAATTACTCCGTCCTGTATGTCATCTTTACCTAAGCTGTGACCATAACTTTAGCGTTATTTACTTGCGGCCAACGCAGAAACTATTAATTTTATATAGCAAATGCATGCTAAACACCACAACAGCGCCACCAAACTAGCTCTATTGCTCTCTGCCCCGAGTAATACCTACATGCGGCCGTACTCCTTGTGACTTTTGCAATATGTACTTGCCACAATATTGTTTAAAATGCAGCACTGTTTTATGCATTTGCTTGATGTGGGTAGTATATTCAAAAGTTGTGTAAGTGCCTCAGGGATTATTATATGATTTCCAACTTAATTTATTTGTTGAATGAAGTGCTTACACAAGGCGAGCAGAAACAGGAATGTGGGCACCTGTCCATTGCAGATTCACATAACATTCTAAAACAGTAATTCCTAATTTGAGACCAGAGAGATTTACAGGAGGCCACAGATTACTTATCCAGGTGTCCCTAAAGCTGTATATACGCTGAGGGCAAGAAAGCAAGTCATGATGAAAGAGCAGCAGTTGCTTCTACCATTCTGCCAATTAATTTGGTGTGCAATGAACACAAATAGAATCAATTTTAAAATAAATAACAGACATGATTTTTCTTTTACAGTGGAATCATACAAGTAGCGTAATATCAAAATAGGGTCAAAATAACTGGCTATATTTAAAATAGCCGTGAAACCTAAGGCAGCTATAGGAGACCTAACACTAAATTGTATATAATGTGACGAGAGCATAATGGCACTAATTAAGATGAGAGTATATTTATTAAACGACTGGAACGAGCTTCATAATTTTCATACGAGCATTTTAATTACTATTATAGTTAAGCCTTTTGTTTCCATACAATTATTTATACTCGACCATATATGTAAGGTAAATCCGTTGGAATCATCGGGATACGTGGGATCAAGATATCTTATCCTTTGTACTTTCCCTTGATGATTGTTGTTTCGATGACGTTATTCATAAGTTTTTTTCACAGTCGTGGTTGGTTAATATTAAGCAGCATGTGCACATCTGATCCTATTCTTTATTTTACAATTGTGAGGTGGGGTTCAGGCAATGCTAACGAATTTAAAAACTCTCTGGTATAGTTGACTACGTCATCCTGGTTTATAACTGTGTCAACTTATTTATACGAAAACAACTCCCCTGGAAGAAACAGACATTCTAGAACGCAATTATAACATACCAACACGACTATTAGCAGCATCTCGCTGCTTATCAGTACGGCCAACACCTGATGTAGCTCGTTGCACATTTGACTGACATTTCCGACCTAAGTCAGTTCGTCTTCTGCTTGGCAAAGTAAAAAAATTTCCGCGAGCTTCACAAAGTCACAAAGGAATTCAATTAATTTTTTGTCAATTCAATTCGTATTCACGAATTCACAAACAGAAATTATAAAGAAGGTATCCAACGATTCAGCAATATGTTACGAAAATTCCCTGTGTTCAAATATTATAGTGTTATGGTGCCTTCAGAAATTAATTTTGTGTCCAATCTTCGAAAGATATATCATGCTACATAAAAAATTTCTGTCTTGATAACAAACGTTAAACATTATTTAATAAAATGTGGTAAGTGAGATAGCTTTGAAATCTTTGGCAAGGAGTGGAATATCTTTCTACTTTGTAATGCTTTTGTTTGTCGTAAATAAAAGAAGGTGTATGTTTCCTGTAAAATTTTGCATGTGTACTTTTATATTTAGTTAATAACCCGATCCATTATCACTTCAGTTTTTTTGTCGCCTTTTAAACCTTCCTTGGACTTATACAAATATTTCAAAACCAAAATTAGTCAAATCGGTTCAGCCGTTCTCGAGTTTTTGTGAAACTATAGTTAATTTTTTTTCCATGAAACTATTTATGCTCGACCACATATATTAAGTTAAAATATTAATAAATTATTTCTAATATTCTTCGTTTACTTGAGTGAATAAGTGCACTGATCTAATATTACGTAATGAAACATGGCAGGGCTGTGATGTGCGCAGATGCAAAAGTATTGATTTTATACTAATCTCGATTTTCACACAAATCTTGATGATACTCTTTCTCTATAAATTTTAAAATTTCTTAGAAGTACACCAGCAATACATTTTCTGAAGATGAGGTGTGACAGGAACAACGCCATGTTGTAGTATTTAATGTTGTGATAGCTCAGGTGTTTTAGCAAGGGTGTTTTATTGAATGTTATTTATCTTCTTATTCTTTTTCTTCTCATTCTTTTTCTTCTTCACTGCTTACACTATTCATATGTAGCACTTACACCCCCAGGGCCCACAAGTGAGTGCCAGGGGTGATGCAGAGACATTGGATCAGACATAGTACCCAAGATGGCGGACAAACTGGACTTCCAAATTCCGGGAGTGTACCGCATTCCCTGTGAATGTGGGACACCTTATATAGGACAAACCGGAAGGACCATGGCTACAAGAATAATCGAACATGAACGGAGCATTCGTTTAATGCAACCTGGGAAGTCTGGGCTGGCAGAGCATTGTTTTGATAACGACCATAGAGCCAATTTTCGGGAGACGACCATTTTGGCAAAATGCAACAGTTACTGGGAGCGGAGAATTAAGGAGGCTTCGGCAATTTCCTCTGAGAGGAGGACGCTTAATCATGATGCTGTATTTCAGTTCAGCTCCTCTTGGAAACCGGCCTTAAAATGGAAATCCGTCGAATTAAGAAGCAAAGATCAATGCAGCTTGATAATCAATTCTTTGACACAAGTTTCTATACGCACGCCATCTCCTGAACTAGCATTTAATTTACTGAAAACAGTCTTTTGTTCAGTAATGCGAACTTTGATAGTGTTTTGTCTTTGTTAATAGTTGTGTTATATCCAGTATTTTATTTGAGGTTATAACATTTTATAAATATACTGATGATGGGAGAGATGTACACTCCCCAAACGTTGATATCTAAACATCTTTTCACCTGGTTAGCTTCCCGAGAAGAAAGTGAGCGTAGTTACACTTAATTTAAAATACCACGCAGTTTATTATTATAATAACTATCGCTAACCTATGAAAGGTAGAAGTATTTCTTTCCAGATAAAACTACCGGATGTGGCACAGGCATTCGACAAG
The DNA here is from genome assembly GCA_030765055.1 of Mantis religiosa. Classification (NCBI taxonomy): domain Eukaryota; kingdom Metazoa; phylum Arthropoda; class Insecta; order Mantodea; family Mantidae; genus Mantis; species Mantis religiosa. The sequence goes on along the minus strand of CM060948.1, from coordinate 123,871,545 downwards.
ATGTGGCACAGGCATTCGACAGGGTTTGGCATGATGATTTGCTCCTTAAGCTCTACCGCATCGGTCTTCCTAATTACTTATCACATCTAATCCACAGTTTCCTCTACGACAGCAGCTTTTCAGTACGCATTGGTGGAAAGCTTTCATCCCCACGTAATACTACCGCAGGTGTCTCACAGGGTACAATCTTGGCCCCGACTTTATTTAATATATACATTTCTGATGTTCCTGACTTAGCTCCGACTTCTTTAGCTCTTTACGCTGATGACACAGTACTATATTATTCTCATGTTGATCTCCAGCTCGCACAAGTAGTACAGCTCTCTTTAGATCGCCTAACTCATTGGTTCAGCACTTGGCGGATCTCATTGAACCCTCAGAAAACCGAAGCTAAAATTTTCACTCTTCGTCGGCATACTCCGCTTACTCCGTTGTGTCTCTACAGGAACAATGTCCCTTGGCTCCCCACTACAACTCCCATTAAATACCTTGGAGTGCTTTTGGACTCTCGACTGACCTGGCGTGCTTATATCGATCGTCTTATCTCACTGGCCTCCGGGCGACTTTCAAAACTGTCACCTCTGTTGCATCGCCGTTCCAGCCTCGGCCTACAGTCTTCATTGTTACTCTACAAATCACTCGTTCGTCCGCTTATTACATATGCCTGCCAAGTGTGGTGGCCTCACACACATGTCATCTGCGTCGTCTTCAGATCCTACAGAACGCTTCATGCGCATCGCTACCAACGCTCCATGGTTCATCCGTAATCAGAAGCTCCATCACGAACTAGGACTGTTACCTCTTCACGACTACATTCGCAGGATCGCTTGTCGTTTCTTTTCCACGCTCCAAGAAGTTCCAGAAGATGTGCATTATAACATCGGCGTCCGCACGCGCCAGCCCTCACGCTTGAAGAGGAGACTACCACAGGACCTGCTTCTAAGTGATACATCTGATTCGAGTGATTCTAGTGCTTGATGTCTGTCTTACATCTTCAATATTGACATAATTTCTCAGAGAGTATTATTGGAGTTCTAACTTAATGTAGTTAGGGGGCGCCTATTAGCATACCCCTGAGTGTTATTGTTCTTATTGTACTGTTACCATCTTTTCACTCTGATCTGTAAAGCATTGTACTGCTGATCGATCAATAAAAAATTATAAAAAAGATAAAACTACTACTTTGGACTATTGAAATGCATTTAAAAAGAAGAGCGGGAGATTAAAATGGTTGAGGTGTGTGTGTGTGTGTGTGTGTGTGTGTGCGCGCGCGCGCGCGTGTCTGTGTGTGCGAGAGAGGGAGAGACCGGAAATAACGTCATTAAAAAGGATCGAATAATTCCTAAAATGATATTAGAGAGTTGTATAAAACCACCTACGTCTCATGTGGCAAAATTGTTTTTATTTTGCATTGAGGCTTAAATACCTGTGCGCAGAACTCGCTGGTCAGGTATAACGAAACTGAACCTTCCTGGTACAACTAACTGGTGGAAACCCACCTCCCTCCCGTAGTTCAGTTTTGCTCACATCAGAATACATTTGCTCGCGTCTGTACAATACATCAAGACCGATTGCAGTTCCGACTCCTCACCGTAGTAAACGTAACCCTAATTGAAGTGCAGTTTAAATGACAGTTCGTTAGCAATTTGCAGTTTTCCATAAGAAAATCTGTTCTACTAAATGTATATAAAATAACTGCGTAAAAATCACGCATGAAAAATTGAAAATCAGAGCAGTTTTCAAAACCTTGTAACGAAAAACCTAGAAAGGAATCCTGGACCACGTAAGTTGCAATATCCCCTGTTTTTATGCATATTAGAAATTCAGCTTTATCTCCTATTTTAGCTGCCTAGGAATGTTTAAAATGTAAACGAATAGACTGTAGAATTACAAGCAATGAACTGCTATCAAGCTAATTGTTATGTACATTATACATGCTTTGTGCACTTGCTGTGCTTTTGTTTCCGGTTCTTTTTCTGGCGCCATCTTAGATTCACATTCAGACAGTTGAAGAGCTGGCTAAATTGCGCAGAGCATGCGGTCGGCAATGTAGCACAATATATCTAATAACGCTGTCCACACTTACAAAATAGTCCGATAATAATACATACCCTGGACGTTTTCTCATTCCAAATAAAGATCCCGTACCAATATTCCGCAAGTCCCGAATTCTATGTTCAAATGCTGCACTTCATAAATTCTAAACGGTGTCCACGAAAGGAGTTTAATTACATTTGTATATAATATACAACAATAATAGCAACAATATTAATCACCTAAAGGTTGTTGGGTGTATGAAATTACGAGGAAAATGGGTTTTAATCACGACCAACATACCTACCACATACATGAGTATTATTCACTTCCTGCATAACCGAGCGGGTTGGCTCAGGTCGTTTCGTCTGTGGCCCGCATCCGGGAGGTCCGAGTTTGATTCCCGTGGCCGAACTACGTGACTCATGAGTTTTTTCGGGGGTTTCCCGGGTCGCCAGACGAATGCTGGGTAGGCTAATTACATCCCCTGAATTTTCTGTCTCTCCATTTCATCTCCATTATCATTTTACATATCTCTCATATGGTGGTCTGTTTCAGGGTAGAAGTGTCGGCGGGTGTCTCGGCGCTGTATGGCGGGTTGATATACTCTGAATGAACCAATTTTTCCTCCGGTTCCCCGACTGCTGGGACTACTTCCCAACCATATAGGGGGAATGTCCGTTGTGCTGGCCTACCAGGGCGGGGGTTTCCATCTACGTAACATGTAGCGACCCTGTCACCTGCATTGTAGCTCCTTGGGACGGCCGCCCCTGTCGACTCTCGCCTCATTCTTACTCTAGGCAATGCCCTACTTGGGTCATAGGTATGTACGGGGCATATACGAGAGTCGGCTAATAAGTCCCGTGCCTCACACAGAGATGGCGCCACTGGATCAGATTGACGGATAGCATCATATAGTTTAACACTAGACTAGCTTGTGTCCATAGTTACAGGTCAATACCTTGTTTAGTTTTTGAATTACAGCATTTTAAACAAGACAAGTGTAGAGGTTTCACGAAAATGGATGATTTAGAAAAGCGAGCAGTGATGAAATATTTCCATTTGTAAGACTTAACACCTAAAGAAATCAAGGAGGAACTGGACATTACATTGAAATACTATACCCCTTGATATACAGTGATTAAAAGGTGTGTTGTAGAGTGTTACGGGCACTAGTAATGAGCCTCCCTCTGGACGCCCTGTGGAAGTCACAACTCCAGAGATCATTGAAAATAAATGATTGTTTAGTACTGGAAGAGCGCAGATTAAAGTTGTTTGAGATAGCAGAGCCTGTAAACATATCAAAAGAACTGCAGGTAATATTTTAAGTAATGTTTTGGGCTTTTACAAGGTCTGTGATGGGTGCTACGCTTGTTGACACTGATCAAAAGTTGCACAGAAAAACTGTTTCTGTCAAGAATTTGGAGCTCTACCGTGAAATTTTCGGTGAATTATTGAGACGGCTTATTACAATAGATGAAACTTGAATATATTGCTATACACCAGAAACTAAATCACAGTCAAAACAGTGGATTGCACCAGATGAACCAACTCCCCAAAATAGGAAGTCAATTTTGTCAGCTAACAAGGTTATGGCGAGTGTTTTCTGGGATGCACAGGGAACTATTTTTATTTATTACTTGGAAAAGTGCAAAAGTATCACTGGTGACAACTGAGCAAACTTACTGCAAGGTTTGAGTGATGAGATGAAAAGAAAATGGCCTCATTTAGCAAAGAAAAAACATTTGTTCCTTCACGGCAATGCTCCAGCCCGTCGTTCAGTCATTACAATAGGAAAACTGTGCGAATTAACGTTCGAATTGTTTGAACATCCAGCCTATCTGCCAGATCTAGCACCCAGTGAGTACCACCTGTTTTTGGACCTCAAAAATGTCTTGGGGTACGAAGATTCCACAGCAATGAGGAAGTCGGTAAACAGCTACTTTGAGGACCTTGATAAATCGCACTACAGAGATGGTTAAATTACATTAGAATATCGATATGACAGCCTTCCTGGATATTATGTAGAGAAATAAACAAATATTTTAAAATTTTTAAAAAAAATTTATTGTGAGGCCCGGGACTTATTAGCCGAACCTCGTACTTCAAACACAAATACACACAACAGCACCCTACAATCACACACAGAACGCTAGATTTTTCAGGAACCTAGTCTTCACCAGTAAGCAGAGCCCGATTGCACTGTTCAACCTGAGGACCATAAGAGGTGCAGCACATACAAGTTTTGGAAGCTACAATACGGTGTACTGTAGGTACAATACGGCACACTGTGCCTCAAAAGTATCTGGGGCTGTAACACACACAAATGTTCGATGTTCTTAGTTCATCCTTTTCGACGAAAGGATAAAGAAAGTTCCATGAACATCAGATACAAAACTAAGGAATGAACTTAAGGCGGAGCTAGGCGTGGCTGGTGTATCGTTGTCTAGCCAATAAGGTGAGTGCAATGTTGTACAGTTAAGCACGCATACTGGCTCGCTAGGCCGAACCGTACTGAAAATTTCTTTGCGCGCTCAAAAGATACTGATTACAGAATTATTTTATTTATCCCATGTCACAGATCTATTTTTTCTGAGGGTGACTGTCCCCACTCCGTGTTTATAGGATATCTGGTTTTGGAGATATGGAAAGATAAAGTGGCTGATTAGAAAGAAAAGAACCATTAACTGTCAGTGAAGAAAAACACACACGTGCTATGCTGCGGTTGCAATTTGTACCTTGCATTCAGTAAGGTGATCTTTTAAGAGTGTAGACGTGCTTTTCAAAGTTAGTAAATATGTCGCTTAGCAAGCCTACTAGTGTGCCTAGTAGTGACTGTGACACAACTTGTAAGATATTACATAAGCAGGCTATAAATACCATTTTTCATGTGCATTCTTTTTTTAGACAATTGTCAATTAAAGACATTTTCGAAAGTACTAACTTCGCTCAAAGCCAAGAATTAACGGCTCAGGCTTGTAACGTGAGTGCTCATACTGAGACCAACATTGTTAAAGAAGGCATACAGTTCACAAAATTAGGAGATGCTCCCATATTTTGGTCTCCTGGAAAACATAGAGCAACATTCTAATACACATTCGTATCTTTCGTATTTATTAAGCATTTTAATGAAACAAACATTGGTTTAAAGTACATTACAGGCAGTGTACAATTACGGCATCATTAAAGTAGATAGTCTATTCACAAATCGTTGAAATGTCAGTACTTTGTTTCACGTTACAAACGCCATTTTTTCATGCAACGCATCTAATTTGTGCCCTTTCGTTTCGTATGCTTCTGAACGATGCTGCGTAGGCGAACTGTTCTCACGTTCAAGGTCTTAAGCTTCAGTTTATGCCATCATGCGGTAATCATTGTATGTGTTTTCACACACATGCGGAAATATTAAGCGAACTTTGCTGTCAGTAGCTGTACATACATCTCAGCTCACTGCTAGCCCTCTACCGTGAGACAAAGACAGACACATCTTCTATCTCTGTCGCTCGCTGGCTGTAGACCTGGCAACGCAAAGAGAACGCGAACACTGCATTGGCTGACATCATATTCATCCTTACTTTGTAGCTACTCTAAGCACATCTCTAATGTTTGCTTTGGTGAATACCCTTTCCCTATATGTCGTTACATTAAAGTAGTTGATATTTTTATCTGAAGAACTGTTTGAGTTTTTCGCAGTTATTTCCATATCCATATTTAATGTGTAAATACCCAAGTAAGTATTTTTTAAAATGAATAGCATTTGGTTGTAGTGGACATTAGTCATTCTTTCACACTAGCCGGGTGTAGGCTAAGATTTGGATGGTTACAGTCAGACGGAAAGGTTCAATGCCATAGCCGGGATTTAAACCACGTATCTTCCGTTCCCCGTCCGGTTTCTCTTAACCATTGAATTACCCTGTAATGTGAAATATGTTGTGTTTAACCCCCACGTTTACTACATATGGCACCGGTGGCGGTGACCCTGATGATACATGAAATGAACATGGAGTACCGGTGGAATGAGATGGCGGGGAAACCGAAGATCCCAGAGAAAACCCGCTCCAGCGACATGTTGCCCACCAGAAATCTCATTTGCGCTCACGTAGGATCAAACCCGGGCCGCCTTGGTGAGAACCGAGTGGTCTAACCACTCAGCCCCTCGCGGCCTGAGTTACCATGGCCATCATGCCAGCATGACATTACATTCTCGATTAACTCGTGTTTTCCCGATAAACCACTAGATGTTCTCATATACAACAAGATACGGAGGCTGGGACATGGTATTTACGACATATTAAGTTGCTACATTATGTATCTCACGTATCTCAATATATGTGAGAACTCCTAGTGGTTTGCCGGAAAAGAATACGAGTAAGTTAAAGAATTTAATGTCATGCTGGAATATTAGTCATGCTAACTCAATGGTTAGGAGCGAATGGACGGAGACCGGGAGATTTCTGGTTCAGTTCCCGGCTATGGCATTGAATTTTTCAGTCTTTGTCTACCCAGCAGTAAAAGATTTGGGTACTGTTTAGTAAGGCAAACTTGTGCATTAGCCAGTTATCTTCTTTAAGAACACTGCTTATTAGGTTTCTGACTTACCTATCACTGCAATACACTAGAATATTAAGTAGTAACTACACTGTTTGGGATCCTCAGTTGTAGGGACACTCTGGACTGCATACGACCTCAAGCTCGTACGGATACAGATTTATGTCCCCATATCTAACTACCATTATTGTAATATTTGGCTTAAGGTTTACTTAGTCTACCTTCTTTTGTTACAGAAACTTCAGATGTAATTGTATCTTTTGACGTTTCTTCCCATTTCTCTTGTCATTCTCTCCTGAGTTGATCTTTAACTGTTACGATGGGTGCCCTGTCTGCTTTAATGTGCTTACTATTTCTAAGTATGTTGAGTGTTGCGTTGGTTTCCCTTATTTTCTCAGTTAGAGAGTTGTGATTTTTGCAATTCCCTATGGAGCAAATCGTAATTCTACTCTCTGTATATTGCAGTAGGTGTTTTTACTTCCTATATCAGTCATTTCTAAGTATTACAGAGCTCTGTGTAAAGCCATACAATTGAACTTCATTGTAAAATAGCATCATAAATCAAGCTCACATAACTACTAAAATAATGAGCTAAGAGTGTGAACGTTAGACTGATTCGCTGGGAAAACTTTTAACTGTGTGTTTGTTAAATTAAAGTGAAACAAGGAAATTAAATAGAAGTTATATTGACAAGATTGACGTCATCTTTATTACGAATTCTTTTTTCCTGGACCGTTACCGCTTACCTACCATAAGCAAAGATTCTTGTCCATCCACTGAGGTAATCCTAGCCAGGGTAAATAATACTATAGAAAGAGAATCTTCGAGTCAGCATGCGAACCACAAAAGACGCCGTGAAGGGACTTCGACTCAGAGACACCGAAGTGCCGAACCAGCCTGCAGGTACGACCGACTGTTGTCGCAGTAATCCCAGAGGGATTCCGACTCATATGCGAAACAACGTTCTTTGCATTCAGTAGTCCGCGACGAAGTTGTCATCCATTCTTTTACCCAAGGCACACAGCGTCACTCAAGGGAATGGCTACAACTACTCCGATGAGCTCCTGGCCACTTCAGTTCTTATTCGTTTCCCACCTCCCCACCGTCTTGTGGTTGATAGTTCTTCAGTAGGGGTGCTAGCTTGCCAGATATCCAACTCACACCACATGAAGATCTTCATTAACGTCCCTGGGTAGGTCTTCAGAGCGGAACATCAAAGGGGGGGGGGGCAGTTACCAACTTGGCTGCCTGCATACTCAAAGCAGCCGTTAGAGCCTCTTGGATGGTCTTTCACTCGCCGAGCTTCAGTAGCTTCCCGTTCACAGATTATTTGTAAGCTGAAGAATCGAAGAAACGTTCCTTAAAGGACACAGAAGAACTTGTTATGTTATTATATTGTTATTCAATATAAATATATATAACACCAATGTTATTTTCGAGTAGTTTTCACTAATATTGTTTATGAATGTACATTTAGTAAACAGTCCTAGAAATTCACGTCCATATTGTCCGCACGCAGGTAACATTAGGTAACATCTTCCCACGTGAGGAAGATATTCTGATGTTCCTGGCGAAAGTTAGATATGAATCGATTCCTAGTAGATGGAAGTGAAGAAGCGATCGCATCCTTCATTGGCAGGAGTAGAGGTCATTGTTAACCTCGTTCTATCCAATAGGAATCGATTCATATCTTACTTTAGCCAATCACAGGCATCAGAATATCTTCCCCACGTGGAGCAAATCATGTGATAGGGGCCAGTTCCGCTTTACTGCTGCGTGTACTTAGTTGCGATGTTGTTCTTTTTTATTTTAGTCTGCAAGGCACACCAAGTGTGGAAATCACACTAACATTTACATATGATCGCAGAAACAGTTAGGTCTGTTTACAATATATTCGACTTTCTTCAAATATATCATGCGGTGTTATGCATCGTAAGCATCTGATTACCAGTTACATGACAACAAATGCCCAACTTATGGGAGCAGAGCATTTGCTGAAGACACCTTGTAGAGATACGCATCTCACTCGTTACACCTCCAAGCACAGACACAAGGAACCATTCTAACTTGCCACGGTTAATGTTTTGATGAGAATTCATGACACATTCTTAAGCAGACACTTCTAAGGAATACCTGAGTATTTTCTGCTTTGTTTACGGCTGGAAACAGCTATAACGCGCAATTTATTTTGCGCTTTTTAATACTTCTGTCCGCGTCATATCGTCGTTTCCGTTTTATATTCGAAATGTTTTAGTTTTAAAATAGTGATGGGATGATACCATTATATCTTGATGCTTGCGCTCGATAGCCGTTCTCATTTTTAAGCACCGATAAATGATACACGATGCTTGCTCCTTAGTAAAAAGCTCTAAAAGTGATAACTTATTTACTGCATTGTTTTCTGTGTATAGACGCATGTAAGCATTTTACTTTTGGTCATCATTTCCAGATAGCACCATCATACTCTGAAGCGATGGGAAATCCATACACAGCTTTTTCAATACGGGTTCTGTAATCCTCACTCGGTGTATAAATGTAACATGCTTATTTAAAATTGTTGAGCAGTGTGACTTAGCACCGCTTAAAAATGTGTTTCTGCATATTTTACACACTCCTCTGCTATTATTAATACCTACTCTCTACCTCAAAATAGTTCCACACTTTAATAGTATTTTACTTACTATCAGTGTGACACGTAAGTGAAAGCATGTTTATTAAAATAACTACCACAAAGAAAATGACATCAAGTTGGCAACATAAGTAACATCTACAGAATAAAAACTATGTTTATAAATACTAGCATAAGGTAACGTATAAGTTAATGAGCACTTCCAAAAAAAAATCTTTAAATTTACATACACAGAGTTGAAACAATATCTAAACCAATTACAACAGTTCCACCATATGAAACAGTACAGATTGTGTGAAACGTCGTGAGATTCCCCACTCCTAAAGCAAGATACACAATACCATTGACCAGTCAACTTGATAAGAGAGGTGTTTGTTTTTAAATCAGCAGTAAACAATTTCAAACCGGCAGCAATGAACAGTATACAATACGTATGTACGTAATCCTCTACCTAATGACAACTGAGCGTAATTGGCTACTTTGAAATGTGAGTGCACTTTGCTCCAGGGTGAAAAAGGAGTGAGAACGAGTATGTATAACATAGAAGATATTCTGAAGTCTGATTAGCTAAAGCTAGATACGAATAGATTCCTACTGGATGGAAGAGGGGTACAGCCAACTTTACTCCAGCCAATTAAGGATGCAACTGTAATCCTTCCCTACGTAGAGTAGATCGCATGATAGTAGCTGGTTTCGCTTTACTCCTGTGAACACCTTTAATACGATGTAGACTAATTATAACTGTAGGGAGGGAGAGTTGCGGACTTTGATGCAACGCTGACAGCGATTTAATTCTCTGTTCCGCAGCGTCATATTGCCTGAGTACGCAGCATAATTACATGACCATACAGTTTCATAATTTCTAAACATTAGCTATATGCCGTGTGGCTTTTCAATACTGTGAAGTTTTCGGTTGTTCATCGAGTTTAAATGATGGATTGCGTCATCTCAGAAACTTTCTATGTCTGCATTAATCCTATATATGTATATATAGGTATATTAATTTTAATTACATATTTAATATGTATTAATTTTACGTCCTCCAACGTTAAGTCATATCGGACGATGAATGAAATGGGTGAAATTATGCTCAAATATGTCCAGGGTCCCTGGAGCTTATAGCTACCCGACATTCGTCTTTCGGGATAAGGGAAAACCCCGGGAAAAAAGCTTATCCAGGTAGCTCACCCTGACCGAGATTCCAACTCGGGACCTCTTGAACGTGTGACAGACACGCTACCATCTACGCTACCGAGACGGGCAATCCTATATTTGCGCATATATTTGTCAGATTAAGAATCCTCAAATAAGTAACTGTGCTTTCATTCAGTTTCTTCCATCAAAACTAGTCTGCTGATTCAATTGTCTAAAAGGCAGCACTGTTAACTCACTTCTGCAGACTTGCAGTACAGTAGGGAATATGACCGGCTATCTGTTAAATCCCAACGTATCTTATTTTAAAGTATAAATAAAAAACACTTCCTTAAAAAGTAAATGTATGTTTAAATTAGTTTACTACACGTATGCTCGTTTGGAAAACAATTAGTGTGTGACCTTTTCATTCAATTAAATGTTTTATTACCAATTTTCCTTTCACTTAAGGAGACCCCAGACGCCGTTGTAAGTCCTAGGAGTTGCACGCCCTCCATGCAAGGAGGATAATCAGAGAAAGAAGATTGTCAGAATTGAAATCTGCATAGGGAGAGCAAATAGCATACTTGAAACGGGACCCAACACCACAAGAAATATACAATTTTAGTTGAAAAAGTACAAAATACGCATAGGCATATTGCTTTAAAATAAGGTAAAGGTACCCTATGAGAGGCCTTTGGTGCCCTATGTTGGGGCGACGGGTTCTTACGACATCCATGTATATAGACATTGACATACAAGGCCTGTGAGGTTGTGAGCCCCACGAGGCAGCCGCCTTCACCCCCAGGAATTACCCTGGTACTCATTTCTGTTAGAGGCTGAGTGAACCCCAGGATTATACGACCAGAAGGACCATGCCAGAAAATATATTCCAATGTTACCATCGGGAACCAAACCCGCGACCTCTATGTGTTCCAGTCTCTAGTGCCGTAATCAATAGGCTACCGAGCGCCCCATTGCTTTAAAATGATAAGTTAAAATTCTTTGTTATATTTCCATGACTTTTTCTAGAGCCTCTCGTTTACTTTTATATAGTTTTTACAAACTATCCTTATGAAAGATGCGTATGAATTTCATTTAAGCTTTTGCTCACCAAAATTAGGTAGACACCTTTATTAACATTTTATGTGTTTTCCATTAAAGTTTTGGCTTTTGGGTTTCACTTTCCGCTAGCAGATTGTAAGTGTTCACAGTCTTGTGGCACCAAATTGGTTTTTGAGAGATGTTTTACAAATGGGTACTTGAATAATAATTCAAGTAAATTTTCAAATTGCTGTTTATTAACAACGATTGAAGAAATCTTTGAAATAAATGCAATCAACCTTTTTGTACATTTTAACATTAATTTCCACAAGAATAGTGTATTATGTTTCCCTTTTTAACAAAAAATATAATGGAGCAGATCTGTGATTATGGAATTCGCATTTGTCTGGTTAAGTTTACTCTTTTATTTCTGAGAGAATTTGTCTTTATGTTAAGAGGAACATGAGTACAAATACAAATCACGTGTAAGTTCAATGCCTGATGCGCGTATTACAAGATACATTGGTTACAAAGTAGTTCGTTGAATACCGGATGTTCTCTGTATTGTGTAAAACGGTACGTTGAACATGTTATAATGTTATTATACAATGTCTTATTTTACACTTGTGGCCGGCCGGTCGCGGAAGGTATCTCCGTACGGACAGAGCTTCTCACCGGTCCCGGTACCCTCTTTTTCTCCGCGTCAGTACATGTTCTGTCGTTGCTAGTGCGGGTTCTTGATGTGTTCTTTGTGCTCGAATTGTGATTAATTCTGTTATAATGTCAAGAAGTGCTTATATTTTAGCATATCTCATATTCATGTATTATTCCCACGTGCAAACAGAGTCTTGTGGAAAAGTGACACGGCTAATTGTAGACTGATTTCCTCGTATTCCTGTGCCTCACAGAAAGACAGTTCGTAAACTTGCAAAGGGATTCAGAGAAACTGGCTCCCCCCCCCCCCCCACAGACGAAGCATGGTTTTCGTTACGTGGTCATGTATCGTCTGAAAACAACAGATATTGGAATTCAGAAAAAACCGATATTGTGCACGAAATGCCATTGCATGACCAGAAAATTGGTATTTGGTGTGCTGTGAATGCATATCGAATTAAAGAGGCTATATTAATTGAGGAAACAGTTAACGGACAGAAATACAGGGATCCAATAATCAAACCATTTCTGCAATATTTGTGTGATATTGAATGCACACAGACACATTTTCAACAAGACTGTGCTACAGCACATACAGTTGATCCACCTTTGCAGTTAATTGGTGAAATTTTTGAAAATAGGGTCAGTAGTAAAGGAGTATGGCCACTGTGATCCCCAGAACTTACGGTAAGCGATTTTATTTATGGGGGAACTTAAAAAATAAAGTGTATCGGAACAACTCGCATAAATTGGAAAAACTGAAAGACAATGTCAGAAGAGAAATTTCTGCAATTTCAGAAGATGAATTATGCCCTCAACAGATATTTTCTTCGAAGGAGTGAGACATGCATTGCACTACAAGGACATCATTTCCAACACCTTCTGTAACAAAGGTATGTAATCATTGTAACTGTAAATTGCATGATAAACCTAAGCGCTAGAATTTAAATATTCAAAGCGATAGCAGGGTGCCTAATGCGGCGGCGGCGTGCCCTTTGCTACAGCGTTAAGCGCCCGGCGGCCGGCCCGCCACCAATGAAAAATATGGCTCTGTAGTACGTAGAGCTGTAACAAGATGAATCTAAAGTTAGTAATTACACTTTATTAGAAAGTGAGCGAAGAGCATGAGAAGACTACCTTTTGCAGGGAGCTCGTTAGTGAACCGCCATGGACGAATATGTTTGTAAACCATCGGCGAGAGAAACCTCTAATGAGTAGTGAAGAAGTTAAATTTTCAATGTATTTCAGGAAGAAAAAAAAATTCCAATTCTTCCATCGAAGATGTTAACATTTCAAAAGTGTCTATGCGTAAAATAAGACCTGAAGCTTTCCTGGCGACGAATATCCCCATTTTCTTCTCGGGTAACAAGCCAGGTAAACAGACGATTAGATATCGACGTTTCGGGAGTGTGCATCTCTCACATCATCAGGATATTTATAAAATGTTATAACAACAATTGAAACACTGGATGTAACACCAATATAAACAAAGACAAAACACTATCAAAATTCGCATTACTGAACAAAAGACTGTTTTCAGTAAACTATATGCCAGGTCAGGAGATAGCGTGAATATAGAAAATTGTGTCAAGAAAACGTAAGTACTTAACTTATTTATCAAGCTGTATTGTTCTTTGCTTCTTAAATCGAGGGATTTCCATTTTTAAGGCCGGTTTCTAAGAGGGGCTGAATTGAAATCCAGCATCACGATTAAGCGTGCTCCTTTCAGAGGAAATCCCCAAAACCTCCTAAATTCTCCGTTCCCAGTAACTGTTGCATATTGCCAAGATGGTCGTTTCCCGAAAATTGGCTCTATGGTAGTTATCGAAACAATGCTCTGCCAGTCCAGACTTCTCAGGTTGCATTAAATGAATGCTCCGTTCATGTTCGATTATTCTGGTAGCGGTGGTTCTTCCGGTTTGTCCTATATACGGTGTCCCACATTCACAGGAAATGCGGTACACTCCCGGAACTTGGAAGTCCATTTTGTCTTTCACTGGTCTCAACAGATGCGTAATCTTCGGAGGTGGCTTGTGGATGGTCCTGATGTTGTATTTGGCGAGAATTCTGCTGATTCTGCCGGATAGATTGCCGCTAAACGGGATGCAGGCTGTAGCGGTAGGCTTATCTGGCGCTGTATTACAGCTTTCCCTTTCTTAGCTCTGGTGATCGAGGCTTCAACGTCATATTCGGAGTAGCCGTTTTGACGGAAAGTGAGTCTCAGGTGCTGAAATTCTTGTTTTAAGTGGCTGGGATCAGAGATAGACAAAGCTCTGTGGGCCAGTGTATTGAGAACTCCCAATCGCTGAGAATTATGATGGAAACTATGAACGTTCAGATAGAGATCGGTGTGTGTAAGCTTGCAGTATACAGCATGCTCCAGTGTACCATTGCTGTTTTTTGAAACAAGAATGTCCAGGAATGGAAGAGATCCATCCTTCTCCACTTCCATGGTAAACTCTATTTGATGTTGAAGGCTGTTGAGATGAGCAATAAAGCAAGCCAGTGTCTGATCCGTGTGGCCAAATTAAAAAAGTGTCATCCACGTTTATATAGAAATGAGATGGTTTAGGGGGAGCTGTGGCAAGTATTTCATGTTCTAGGAGTTCCATATAGAAATTAGCTATAGCTGGTGACAAAGGGGAGCCCATTGCTACTCCGTCTAATTGTTGATAGATAGTACCACCAAACAACAAGAAAGTGGACGTCAGGGTATGTCAGAAGAGCTCTATGATATCAGCCGGAAAATGCTCCTGCAGAAGTTGGATGGCTTCCTGAAGTGGTACTCTTGTAAATAGAGAAACCACGTCGAAGCTGACAAGAAGATCAGAAGTGCCAATGGTAATGTTCCTAAGTGTATGTAGAACCTGTGTGGAGTTACTCACGTGATGTTGGCAATCCCCTAACAGAGGTTGTAACAAATTGGCCAGGAGTCCCTTTAGGAGACTTCGGCGATTTCCTCTGAAAGGAGCACGCTTAGTCGTGATGCTGGATTTCAGTTCAGCTCCTCTTGGAAACCGGTCCTAAAAGTGGAAATCCGTCGATTTAAGAAGCAAAGATCAATAAAGCTTGATAAATAAGTTAAGTAAATACGTTACTTTGACACAATTTTCTCTACCCACGCCATCTCCTGACCTGGCATTTAATTTACTGAAAACAGTCTTTTGTTCAGTAATGCGAATTTTGATAGTGTTTTGTCTTTGTCTATATTGGTGTTATTTCCAGTGTTCCATTTGTGGTTCTAACATCCCGAAACGTCGATACCTAATTGTCTTTTTATTTGGCTTGTTGTCTGAGAAGGAAGTGAGCGTGTTTTGTTTGCATTAAGTATAAATTCCGCGCGAAATGAAAGTTAAAACAGGCAAGATGGAATATCATGTAATGCAAAGAGTCAGTGCTAGAACTTTAATGTGAGGAATTTCTTATCAGTGCGGTGCGTCGAAAGGTTCATCATTTGCCCCTTATTGATATCCCCTACAATCAAGTAATTGCTTGCGTAAAAGATGAATTCGTTATCTCCATTGTCGACACAAGATTCTGAAAGTAGTGCTGTTAACGTTCCAATCAGAACGAGCAAGCGGAGAGGTACATTTTGTGCATTGTTTGCATTACGGCCGATAAAACAAGTACTTACTGTAATAAAATCTCAATAAATAAAATTATTTCTCGCCTTCCTTGATAATAATAGTTTGAGAGTGTTTTACCCTGATATTGCTGCTGCAATGTCTTCCTTCTGGACCTCCTTAAACAGCGCTTCTTTTAAAATGTACTTAAAGTGACGGAGTTATTATTTAAATGTCTGTAAGTTTCATTTAATACTTCTTTACTCCGTCAAAATCCTTTCTTTTTAGAAAATTTATTTTACAATGTTTTTGTGACTAATACGTTTTTTACTTACAGCATGAATACTGTGACTTTGTGGGTTCATAGAATTAAAAGTCCGAGTTGAAGATATTTCAAATGTTCTTTATTTCCGTAGAAATACACTGTTCAATTCTTACGTAACATTACATCGGAAACACACCACAATCTACCGAGGTCGATGACAATAACAAACAGCGTTTGGATTACATCAGCTCTCGTTACAACACTCCACAGCTGTTTATTGCTTTCCTCACTGATGGCGAGTCGTCGCTTTCTTAAATACCTCATTGATAAATTCGGGACATTTCCAGAACAATAAAGAAACCGAATAATCAAGATGTCACCAGAAATTTCCATTTAAATCAGTTTGTTTGTTTCTGCGTGCTATCTTCTCAGTTTCTTTGTGTAAACAAGCCACGTCATCACTCCGCGCGAACTTTTTATGTGCGTTGCCGCGACAATACGTTAATTACTCAACTAACTTTGTATTTATTCTTCGGCTGCAACGTTTTTCTTTCAGAATCACCCAATTTAAATAAATCTGTTAAGTAATTTAACAGTATTAAATTGCCGCCTCAAACCTATTTCTACCGACTACTTTACGTTAAATCTTAGCAGAGACGGCTTTACATATTTTGTTTCGGATACAGGGAAACCAAATTGAGAGGCTTTTAAAATTTATCTCTATTACTGGCCTCTAAATTCCATATTACTTTTATGATATCGCGATAAACAATGTTATAGTCATAACACTTCAAAAAATAACAAAGCAATGAATATTCAAAGCAGTAATAACAGATATCTGATGCTACCAGAATTTATCTAAAATAAATTGTGCTTTAGGTAGATCTTAATTTTTGGGCAATGTTTTGTGCCTCTTTCCGTTATGTAAAATTACGCAAAATTCCTTCCGAATGAAGAGGGCTACACAGATTATTCCCAGAAAATTTAGGATGTACGTTTTATTTGTCTTGTAAATACATTTTAAACGTGGCATTTTAGCCAAAATCACACAGTTTTGAGTTTACAAACACTTCCGTTACATACTGTATTATTACGTGGCTCCGTTTGAGTGCTTCCAAAGGATAAAATGGTTCGAAGTGGTGCGCTTACAGTAGCGTTAAATAACAAGCGATATATGACAGTTCAATCGAGTAGGGAAGAGAAAGAACAGCATTACCAAGCTATGTTAGAAAGCTATCAAGCAATATAAAAGCATATGCAAATATGCAATATTGCATGGGAACATGTCCGTCATAGATTCGCTTGTACACGAAAGGAAAGGAAGATGGCAAAACCTTACTGTTTAGAACAGCGTTTCTCAAACTCTTCTGCCTCAAGGACCCCCTTATCATTTAACAACTTGTCCGCAGACCCCCATAGTTTGGCAACTCAATTTATATGAAGCAGTCGACTTTTGGTTGAATTTTATAATTGAAATTTAAATAATTACTGTATGTATAACTTAAGATATTTTCTTGTATATTTTGTTTTAAATTTAATTAATATTAAATTTAAAAAATTAAAATTAAACTAAATAAAATAAACCTTTTTATTGAATAAGCTCAGTTAAGCTGGGCTTAATGTTGGTGATTTTTACTCTTAAGTCAGTTTCTACATTGGCAAGTCCGTTTCTCTTCAATGGCTTGATGATGAACAACACTGAAAATGTTTGTTCGCACAAATATGTGGCTGGGAAGGGCACAGTGTACTTAAGTGCTTTGGTAGCAAGTTCATTAAATTCACTCTGCGCCAGAAACCAAAATTTTGCAAGTTCATTTTTCTGGTATACAACTTTACATCATTTGCAGTTAAACAATTCTATTAGTAGATCGTATTCTTTTTCCGAAAGGCTATCAATGTTGCCTATGTATTTTTTTCTGGAAAGAATACTTTATCCACTCATTCTGATCACCTGCCAGTGCTGGAAAGTACTTCCTCAAAGTTTTTGATAGGCCATTCAGGTGTTCTACTATGGCTTCTTCAATATTTTTAGGCAAAGTTTCTTCTGATGAAGTCAGAAATTGTTCCAAAATGGGAAAGGAGCCTAAGGATTTGTTTTCTACATGACCTTTCCACACTTGAAGTTTTCCTATTATTGCTTCAATTTTCTCATGTATCGTGAAAATATCTGATTTTGGCCCTTGCAATTTTTGGTTTAGTTCATTTAAGTGTGAGGGGATACTAGCGAGATATGCTACTTTGCTCAGAAATACAAATCACTCAGTAGTTCGCTGATGGGAAGCTTTTCGTGCTTGCTGTCTTCAAAAAATAGCCTCACTTTATCACGTAATTAAAAAAATTGCGAAAGAACATTTCCATAAGAAAACCAGCGAACGTCTGTGGGCAAGACCAGTTGTTTATGTTCGCTTAACATTTCTTCACATAGTTTCTTGAATATTCATAAGTTAAGAGGACGGGCTTTAATGTAGTTCATAATTTTAACCAACTCTACTAATGTTTCCTTCAAATCTGTCGGAATTCTTTTACAGCCAACACCTCTCTATGTATCGAGCAATGAGTTCACTTAATCTCAGGGTTGACAGCTTGAAATCGAGCTTTCAATCCAATGTTGTGTTTAGACCTCGCTGCGGCTCCATCGGTGCTTACGGTTACACAAACTCTCCACTCAAAACCTTGCTCTGAAATAAATCCATCAAGTGTCTTAAAGACATCCTCGGAAGTGTTATGCAAGACTTCCCTGGAAAACAGTAAGTCTTCAACAAGCTCTTTTCTCGTGTTCGTAACGTACAAAAGCTAACAAACGAGACTTGAAAATGAAATCAGTATTTTCGTCAAGTTGTAAAGCATACTTTGTTGTTGCGTTTAACCTCATAATTAGTTGATCCAGGACATTTTGAGGTATATCAACAATTCTACGTTTAACTGAATCATTTTATAGTGGGACTGTGTTCAGCTCTTTAGCAGCTGAGTCACCAATCATTATGCGACATATCGTTTTAACTGCTGGCAATATTAATTCCTCTGAAATGTTATAAGGCTTGCCACTTTTAGCAATGAGTAGCGCTACTTCATAGGAGGCTAGTGTTGCTTTTTCACTACTGGTTCCAGTAAAAAGAATTTCTATTCTAGATTTACTCATTTTCATCTCTTTACTTTTTATTTTAAAATAATCAAGAGTCTTACCGATGCAATCCGGATGTTTCGTCTCTAAATGTCTTCGCAGCTTAGCAGGTTTATTGCGTCATTGCACAGTACATCATAACACAAAACATATTGAGGTTTTTGTTCATCTTCAGTTCCAGCTCGAACA
>CM060948.1:123702367-123849867 GCA_030765055.1 Mantis religiosa | reverse complement strand
AAGAAAGAAAGAAAGAAAGAAAGAAAGAAAGAAGAAAGAAGAAAGAGAAAGGAAGAAAGAACGAAAGAAAGAGAGAAAGAAAAGTTTGGGGGAGGGAGGGAGGGAGGAAGAGAGAGGGAGGGAGCGAAGGAGGGCGGGAGGGAGGGAGGAAGATTGGCCAAACTCATCTATTTTGAGTCAGCACAAAACACATTTTATTTTGAACTATCAAATTCTACCTGAATTACAGCGGGGGCTTTTCAGATACTTATATATGAACATTGTGCTTATTGATTCTTCCACGTTTATGCTGGATGTACCACCAGGATTCCTTTTACCAGCTGCTCTTTATATGAGAATAACTCCATTCGGTCCCATGCAATCTTCATAATGTTGATATTGGGATCTGCAACTGGCTTTCATACTGATATTTTAGGGCTCTATTTAAAGCTTCCGCGGACTCTGTCATTGTTTCTTCATTGATATTTGGCCTTCACTTTGTTCTTTCCTTTGATTAGAGATACATCTTCTGATACAAAACTGTTCATACCACATTCAGAATGACAACACGGGAGATACAGGATGTCCAAATTGCTGTCTTTATACTCGGTAAACAATTACAGCAGTGCTTATTCAGGCAAATTCAACCTCAAACCAGCTAAAATCATTTTGTAGAAAACAATGTCCATGTTTCTCACTAGATGACAAAATAGATGTACAACGCAAAACTTCCAACTTGCCTCCTTTAAATGGGGGTATGAAAATTAATTTACGTTAATTATTGGTGAAAATGTAGTCTTATGAATTTGTCCAATAATGTATGCTCATTTTTTTTGAAAAAGCACTTCCATTCAGCTCTAGCAGGAAATGTGCGGGACTTTTGATATCCACTGTACAATGCATCTAAATTACAGTATCACTGTTCACAACAATAGACATATTGATATGATAAAATCAAAAGGTGATAGCATAATACAAACTCAAAATATAAAGTTTTGGCATATCCTTTCCTTAAAAAATCAGTTATTATTAGATTACTTAATATGTTGACTTCTGTATAATACTATCGCCCAGGAAGCCAACATGATCATAGACCAAACATGATAACAGAATATTATATTTACGTATTAGTTTCTATCATAACACTTTTCTACAGGTGTCACTTATTGTCAATCTCCATAACTCTAAAATGAAGGTGAATATGAATAGCACAGATTGCTACATCCAATCTTCGTCGCTCCTGAATTTGTCGGTAATTTAAAAACCACTGGTGACATTACCTATGATCAGAGGCAAGATTTTGAATTTTTGGTGACAATTATTTAAAAAATAGCATTTATAATTTTAATTGGTGGTGACTTGTGTTTTTTACCATTAATTCGCATTAGTTTCGCAAAAATGTTCGGGAAGAATTAATGAGTAATGTCATGGCTGAAATGAAAAGTAACAGGTAACTAGAGTAGCACAACTGTTGAAACCCCTTTTTTCCAAATTAAAATATTTTATTTGAAATCAGCAGACAGTAGGTAACATGAATAAAATCAAATATCACACATCAGACATCGCCAAAATTCAGCATGCAACAAGATGTGATATTTTCGTTTTTCGTACTTGTTCTTTTGTCTGTCACAAGAAAAATCTCTCACTGTCAGCGTTTGACAGCGGCAACCAAAGATATTGTAGGGACTTTTCACAGAAATTGAGGTAAGAATTGGCTTTTGGCATCAGTACCAAGAGTGCTGTTACTACATCTAATCTGTTATTATTACTATCATGGCTTTGCAGTTCAACAAAGTCACAAAGCTCTTTGTAACAAAGAAGCAAATCAGAATAGCAAGTAATACCACTGGCTTTAAATGCATTTAGTTGTTTAAATACTGCTATTACATGATTCAAATCTTGATTTAGTAACTAGCCTGGAAGGCTCAAACAAATGACCTAAAGCTTTTATGGTTATTACATCATCAGTTTCTTTTGCCACAATGGAGTTTAATTTAGACAAAGTCATACGGTAGCAAACTTTTAGATTCTCTTCTAGTGATTCTCTGACACTGGGATCCATGATATGATCTACAAGTGCGCTTATCCTGTTTCCAAAGTGGCCACTCTCTAATATGTTGGCTATCATTTGGCTCTAAGTGAGTTAATTCGGGGTAAAACATAATGAGTTACAGATTTTTGTTTAGATTGGAATTTTAATAGATACTGGATCTGTTATTAATCTGCAATTTTCAGATACAAAGGTTGCCCGTACCTTTACAATACTGCAGCACTTGGCATCGCAAAAATCATCATTTAACAAATTTTTCTCAGGAACTGAAGGCTTTTCTTTTCTTAGAAAAGAAATCAACAAGTGTATCAAAATAGCTGGCAATCTAAATTACTGAATTAAACCAGCTAGACCAGCGTGTCAGTACACGCAATGGGAACAGTTTAGCTTCTAAATCTGCATGGTTTTCAGTCAGGAAATGTTTGTATTCACTTTATAACTTTCGGGCATTTCGGAACACATTCTTAAGCTCTGAGAGACAACATTTTCATATTAATGTAATGTCTGAGAGTAGCTTCCGAGAAGTTCAATCTTCTCAGTACCTTTAGTCAGCATAATACTCTAGTTAGCATACGACAAACAGTTCTCAGTATCACGGACCAGCCAGTTACTGTGGTGTCAATTTATTACTGCACCGCATAGCTGTTATTTCAGTGAGCATGATGATGTCACTGTACTGACTTTGTTAAGTGTTAAATTTTATCTTGCTTTCTTTAAGTTTATAAACATTCTTTCACGACTTCTAGCTTCGTGCTATGAAGGCATGAATGTTAAATTCAAGTTATATTTATGCAATGTATAATAAATGTAAATTTCTCTGTGCAGACTAAAATAAATATAAATTTTCACATTTATCGCTAAAAAATATATTATTCTCAAAAAAAGACGAATGTTGGGTAACTCTAAGCCCTATGGACCCTGGACTCATTTGAGCACCATTTCACCCATTGCATTCGTCGTCACATCTCACTTAACGTTGCAGGACGTAAATTACAAAAAAAAAGGAAAAATTCGCGAAAATTCGCCAAAAAATCGTTAAAAACAAAAACTCTTCGCTTTGCCTATGATAATTCCTGGTAGGCGAAGTAGTTTCTCATGGAGTTTCGGTGTTGATTCAGTAATTTTTGTCTGCATTTCATTGTTATTCGTGTGCAACAACATAGAGGTTATTATTATTATTATTATTATTATTATTATTATTATTATTATTATTATTATTATTATTATTATTATTATTATTATTATTATTATTATTATTATTATTATTATTATTATTATTATTATTATTATTATTATTATTATTATTATTATTATCATCATCATCATCATCATCATCATCATCATCATCATCATCATCATCATCATCATCATCATCATCATCATCATCATCATCATCATCATCATCATCATCATCATCATCATCATCATCATCATCATCATCATCATCATCATCATCATCATCATCATCATCATCATCATCATCATCATCATCATCATCATCATCATCATCATCATCATCATCATCATCATTATTATTATTATTATTATTATTATTATTATTATTATTATTATTATTATTATTATTATTATTATTATTATTATTATTATTATTATTATTATTATTAATGTCATTATCAGAGTCATCGTTATTTACTATATTGTCGCCCGAACGTCGGAACCGCCTATAGAACCGGCCGGCAGTAGGGCCAGACGGAAAGCATTTAGCCCACGCCTACCCATTTGTCTCGTGTCACTAACTGAAGGGATGATTAGGAGAGCGGCGCCAGCCCTGTACGGTCTCTTTCCCAACCCACCAGATGTCTCGAAACCTCGGGATACTTGTGCGCGCCGCGAACCTTCCGGAAACGACGATCTTCCCTATATAAGGCCTGTAATTGACGAGTCAGTCAGTTCTTGGCAAACAGCCGTGAGGAGCGCCGCGTGAGTTAACGGACCGGAAGACTGTGAACGTGCATCAGAGGAGTTGTACGTAACTGTGAGCGTGCAATGGACCTGTGACTGACGAGCTGGTGAATTGTAGTTGATGTGCATTACGTAATTCTGTGTAATCGGCAAGTGTTCCGACTGTAATTCGGTGGAAATAAAGAACATATTTGAGTTGTGCAATTGGACTTTTAATTTCACGAACCACAAAGTCACAATATGGAAACTGTATAGGAGAATTCTTATATAGGCTACGAGAAAAGTGAATTAGGGTAAAAGAAGCGAAGGCCAAGAAGAAATGGAAAACCATAGGCTTATGGCCAGGGGACCTGAGTCAGCGAGTAAATCTTGGGTCAGCAACTTCATGTATTTGTACAGATGTATAATAAGTGCATGTACGAAAAAAATAAAAAAAGGTATGCAAGCTCTGCATGATCCATTACGTGCATAATACTGTGTGCCCTTTTAATTAGTTTTACATTGTTGTACTATTAACTTAATTTGCATTTGACAGATACTTAATATTTAGAGATAGCAATTTCTCTTTATTCTTTTTTGACCCTCGAAAGATAGAAGAGTTCTCATACTTTGTAAAAGATTTTGGATACTTTTTAATTAGGACAGATTTGCGCATTGACCAGTTACCTTCTTTAAGAACACTGCTTATTAGGTTTCTGTCTTACTTATTGCTGCACCACACAAGAACATTAAGTACGAGGGCTGTTCAAAAAAGAGTGATCATAATTTATTTTACGGTCATAATTTTCCGCACTAAAATTCAATCTTATATTCTGTTAGCTTAATGTGAAACAACCACGCCATAGTAGTTTCATTGTTGGTACTCCTGGTTCCCGTCTGTCAGAACCATGAAAGTTCAGACATCGTCAGTATTGCCTACCACTGCAATGGCGGTAACATGCAGTTAAAGTTGATGTTTAGAGGAAGATCCGGAGTTTCTTTCAAACGTAATCACTGCTGATGAAACTTGGCTATATCATTTTGATTCTGAGAGAAAACAGCAAAGCTCAGTGTGGAAATCTCCTTCATCACCAACCCCCCAAAAAGCAAAAGTGGTTGCTTCTGCTGGGAAAATTATGGTCATCTCATTCTATGATATTTATGGAATGGTTTATCAGCATTTTGTACCTGCACACACATCAGTAACTGGACAATGCTACAGGGATGTCCTGAAAACTTTAAAAGTCCATATCAGGCGCAAAAAAAGCACAATTTCCGTGAAGCAGACTGGATGCTGCACCACGATAATGCGCGGCCGCATATTGCCAATTTTGTTGCTGAATATCTTGCAGAAATCAACGTGAAGTGCAGCCCTTACCCTCCCTATAGTCCGGATTTAGCCCCATGTGACCTTTTTCTATTCCCTAACTTGAAGAAACACCTTCGTGGGAGGCATTATCCATCATCAGGAGCAGTGGTGAAGGATGCAGAGGCAATTTTGAAGGATTTCTCAAAAATGGTTTCTAGCTTGTCTTTGAAGACTGGCAGAACCGCTGGGACAAATGCATCGCATTCAGGGGAGACTATTTTGAGAATAACCATCAAAATTATGAGGATGAGTAAAGATATGTTGTCAAAATAAAAATTGTGATCATTCTTTATTGAACAGCCCTCGTAATACCGACACTGTTTGGGATCTTCAGTTGCAGGAACATTCTCTACTGCATACGATCTAAAGCCCGTACGGATACAAATTTTTATTCCCATATCTAATTACCACTGTTGTCATATTTGGCTTGAGGTTTACTTAGTCTGCCTTCTATTGTTACAGAAACTTCAGTTGTGATTGTATCTCTTGACGTTTCTTCCCATTTCTGGTGTCATTCTCTCCTAAGGCGACCTTTAACCGTTATGGTGGGTGCACTGTCTGCTTATATGTGCTTACCATTTCTAATTATGTTGAATGTTGCTTTGTTTTCCCTTATTTTCTCAGAGGGTTGTGATTTTTGCAATTCCGTATGGAGAAAATCTTAATTCTACTGTCTGTATATTACAGTAGGTGTTTTTAATTCTTTGCCTCCTATATCAGTCATTTCTAAGTATTCCAGAGCTCTGTGTAAAGCCCTACAATTGAACTTCATTGTAAAGTAGCATTATAAATCAAGCTCACTTATCTGAAATAATGAACTAACAGTCATGCTATGAATGATATAACTCACAATGTCTAAACTATAATCTGCAAGATTCGCAGAGAGCCCGCCTCGGTAGCGTAGAGGGTAGCGTATCTGCCTCACGTCCAAGAGGTCCCGAGTTCGAATCACGGTTAGGCCGAGTTACTTGGATAAGGTTTTTTCTGGGAGTTTCCCTTATCCTGATAGACGAATGTCAGGCAACTCTACGCTCCATGGACCCCGGACTCATTTGAGCATCATTTCACCCATTTCATTCATCGTCCGATATGACTTAACGTTGGAGGACGTAAATTAAAAACAAACATAAATCACAGAATGAAAAAGTTCTGATATAAATAATAAACTTTCATTAGAATAGAAACCATACAAAGTTATATTGGTGTCTGGCATTGGCTATATTGTAAAATAAATAAAACATAAAATACACCCATGTTTAAGACATGTTGAACTAAAATATGCTGTTAATTTATTAAAATACTCCGGAAACGCTATTTATGAAAATTGGACTTAATGAACAATTAATTTGACACAAGCGACATTTACCACTCAAACTAGCCAGTGTTGATATTTGCAAATATTATTTATTTTATGTCTCATTTTATTTTATGGTACTGTAAACATGACTACAGTTTTCATCAAACTTTTTTCTGCAGTATAAAAATATAGGCAAATTCAATTATTGACACGTAGTTTCTCAAACATGCAAGGAAATGTATTAATAGAAAGTTCAGTATTTCATACTATTTGACATTTATCCTACAGTTTGATTGTGATATACCCTCCTTGGTAGCACAGATGGTAGCGTGCCTGCCTCACTTTCAAGAGGTACCGAGTTTGAATCTCGGTCAGGATAAGGTTTTTCCCTTATCCTAAAGGACGAATGTCGAATAATTCTAAGCTCCATGGACCCTACGCTCATTTGAGAATCATTTCACCCATTTCATTCATCACTGATATGGCTTAACGTTGGAAGACGGAAACTAAATAAAAAAAGTGTGATCGTTTGGTTATGTTTATCCATATTTCCTTTCGATGTGAATATTCATCCAAATTTCTTTCCAAACTTATTCGTCTATCAGATGTTCCACCTGTAGCTGCACTGGCAATGACCGCATTGCGTTTGCGAACTTGAACTTTATACGTGTTCATATGTTCTAAACAATATTATGTTTGAGGAATTCATTTTGTAATTCGGCCCACCTCAACTTGTTCACTAAGCTTTACTTGCAGTTCTTGTGAACATTCTAACTTTCTAACATCCTAAGCAGTTGAACCTCATTCACATTTTATTAACCTCTACCTTTTTTCGGAGAACTGGCTAAATATTTTCGGTGCCTAGCTTTGACGTTAATATTTAGCTCAATTATATAATTTCCGGTTATACGGTTTCTCAGCAGTATATCACATTTTCCTGGTCTCCGTATATGTTATGTTGATGCAATGTTAAGATACATCATACATGGCTTATATATACAGTCTCAACATCTGTTAGTGAGGTCCACGCATCTCTGTGGCCTGTCTGCCTAAGCCTGTGGCCTCCTCTGGTTCTCTCAATTCATTCCTCCCTCCTGGGGAGAGATAGTCGCAATAGATCTGTGCAGGTTGGAGTACGCGAGGTGTCCCCCTTAAGTTCTGTACTTTATCCTTATACTGTCTAAGCACAAATCAGGGGTATGTGGACAAGGTATTAACTAGCATTCTTGTTTGGCACATGTTAACAGTAGCAAAGGACATTTTATGGCTTTTTATACAGCGCAAAGCTCCAGAAATTGTTTTACTTTTATTTTAAATTGTGAATATATTGTGTATGTTATTATTTATGTGTTTGTTTCCACTATTGCTTGCTTGTGTTAACCAAGACCTAGTTCATTTGAGTAATGATATAATAAAACAGTCATTAATTCCGTAATAAATTCACTTTATATTTTCTTATTTGTACATCAACTTAGCTTTTACGTTTGAGAAAATACAGCTGAAATAATCCTGTAGTTCCGTTCCAGTAAACCAAAAATAACATCATTTTAAATAAATTCTAATAAAATATTTACAAAAAGATAATGTTGATTTTAAATTGAAGGTTTATTTCAAATTGGCCGGATCTTTGTGGTGGGGGTGGGGAGTAGCAGGTGGAAAAGAGGCAAGCAACAGGAGAAAGGGAAAATAATCATATTAATGGACTAAACAAGTTCTAAGTGTTTGAACGTTGCATGCTGTAATGATCGATATAAAGTCAGACTGTTATAAATCTGCAAGAGAACTTGCACTTCGCGTGCCTTTGTCGGCATTTAAGAAGAAGCAGCGAGGCATGCAAACTCGCGTAAAGAGTGCACACGGGACAGTGTCACAGCTTTTCTTTTTCTTCTCTTCTTCTTCACAATAGACACCTTTTAGGTTTTTCTCGTTGAATTCATGTGGTCGCAATGACCTTGATGGAATGCCGCGTGCTCTTGTATCTGCGGGGAGCGTGAAGAATACGCTCCAACAGGGGCATCACGTTTTGTCTCGGCTCTGTGCTCATGTGGAGATTCGACCTCAGCCATCGATAACAGCAATGGCATCTTCGTGAAGTTTCCTATTAGGATCTCTCTCGATTTGCAGCTCCAAATAAATCACGCGCTTCGTTTCCGCTTCGGTTATTGCCTGCTAGCGATCCAATCTATACCTGCGTTTAATTTGACCTTGGCATGAACATTGACAACGGTGATGGTTCAGTGCCTTACCGTCCCATTTTTGGGAAATATTATGACCGCTGAAAAGAATAGAATGGTTATGTACAACAATCATCGAATAGTTACCTACTACGTTTTACCCCTTCGCAGCAGTTCCACCAACTTTATATAATATGAAATGTGTCTTAACATGACAAATAGCTTAAGAGAAATGCTTGATACTACATAAAATAACCGCTAGAATTTTGAATTGAAACGTTTTAAAGTTATAACTTATAACTGAGCATTTGGCTTCATATAAAATAAGCGAATAAATGAAAAATCAGCAAAAGTTATCTGTGTCTCAAAACTGAAGAGTGGCTTTAATACCAAATTTGGTATTTATGCTCAACATCCGCCAAGGATGCAAATTGAAGATGAAGAACACACTCCTAAACCCATACTAAACTTTATTCCGAAATTGTTCTTTACCTTTTATGTTCTCATAATGGCTATGGCGACTTCACTCAAAAGATCACATATTTAAAATATCCGCATAACAAGTAAAATGGATATTTTTAATTTCATCAGAATAAATGAAGCCCATTTTATTTTGAATAACTTTTGTATAACAGGTAAACTGTGAAGGATAGTAAAATATAACTAGAAGAGCTTGTTAAAGTATACCGTTTGTGGAAATTAATTGTTCTTTTACACTAGCCGTGTGTAGGACGCACTATGAAAGGGTAAAGCCAGACTGAAGAATTCAATGCCATAGCCAGGATTTGAACCACGGATCTTCTGGTTTCCGTCCAGCCGTTCTAACCATTTGAGCTACTATGGCCAACGTACGAACATGACACTGAAATCTCCAACTGACTCGTGTAGCTCAAATAGTTAGAGCTGCTGGACGGAAACCAGAAGATCCGTGGTTCAAATCCCGGCTATGGCATTGCATTTTTCAGTCTGTCTCTACCCTTTCATAGTGCGTCCTACACACGGCTAGTGTGAAAGAACAATTAATTTCCGTTAATTGTACCTAATAGTGGTCCGAACTATAATGCCCGGGCCTTAAAGTACTTACAGCATAGTAAGTCTGCCATTAAGGTAGTTGTCTAATGTGTTTATGAGAACTCCTAGTGGTAAACCGGGAAAATACTAGTCAGTTGGAGAATTTAATGTCATGTTGGCATGTTGGCCATAGTAGCTCTAATGGTTAGAGCGGCTGGACGGAAACCAGAAGATCCGTGGTTCAAATCCCGGCTATTGCATTGAATTTTTCAGTCTGGCTCTACCCTTTCATATACCGTTTGTGTGAAATTTACCTTCTTGTATCCTTAACCATTTCCAAGATATTATTTTTTATTAGTTTGAATTTTTAAACATTGATTGGTACTTCTTAAAAATGATAAATCACAATTTATCCTTCATATAGTAAGCATGCTATTCAGTAATCGGTTTTAATACTTTTTTTAGTTATCACTTTAGGCTATTGACATTTTCTTGTATCTAAAAGGAAATGTGTAAATGGATATTGAAAATTAAAAAGTATCTCCATTAAAAAGTATGTAGACAGAAGAATAATTGTGATAGCAATAGTTTCTAGACGAGTGAGAAAATAAAATCGTAAGAGTAAAACATTCCACAATTTAGCAAAATTTCCTTTTGGAGAAACAAGAAATAGAGTTTCAAAATATCGATATTCATGAAAACTGTAAGGTATTATCTGTACAAATATTATACTCTGTTACTTGACTTCTCTAGCTCTAGGAAAAGTAAGATGAAAAACAATAACCAGAAAGACACATCGAATACTTCAAAACTACTAATTAGTAATAGGTATAATTATATTGCATTTTGAAGTATGAAAAATAAAGAATTACATTCAAAATTTTGACATTTTATTACAAAGTAGCAACACTTTCATGCGTGTATTTTATAGGTACGGTATTTTAATGCAAATTGTTTGGGACCTTTTTGAAAGAACAGAAAGCATCAAACGTTTTCCAGGTAAACACATAAAATATCTTGTAAATGTTGTCTTTCATTTTGGGCAAGGTATCTGTCTTAAATATGAAGCTGATTATTTTTCTTGTAATTTACGTCCTCCAACGTTAAGTCATATCGGACGGTGAATGAATTGGATGAAATGATGCTCAAATGAGTCCAGGGTCCATGGAGCTTAGAGTTACCCGACATTCGTCTTGAAGGATAAGGGAAAACCCCGGAAAAACCTTATCCAGGTAACTCACCCTGTCCGAGATTCTAACTCGGGACCTCTTGAACGTGAGGCAGACAAGCTACCACCACGCTACCGAGGCGGGCTATGAAGCTGATATTGCATACATGGCAATATTAAGTAAACATGGCCATCTGTAATTCAACTTAATTTAATAACCAAGCAGGCCATATAGATGATGCAACAAATGCTTAGGTTTATTGAAATCCCAAATTTTGACGTAGGACCAATCAGAATTAAGTATTACGGTAACTTAGCAACCAAAACAGAAAAAAGAACCAATGATTTTATTCTTAAAATTTTTTCCTCTGTTTTTAACTCTCGAAGAGGGTATACGTGTTTTCGGTAAAATACTTCTTGAAACTATTAGAAGTTATTTGAGTTCATCATTTATGCGAATACCTGACGCTACGATAAATAATTTAAGTAAAAAACCCGTTGAACCATTTATAAACAAAAGGAGAAAATTAATATATAGTAAAGAGCTATATACATCAGTGGAGAAAGCCGCATGTAAAGAAGAAAATGATGTCGAGAAATATAATTCCAAGGAAAGTGAAATTGTATTAATTATTTTATTCCATAGTTGCCCAAAAGTGAAATCCCTTTTGTATCAATACTACGCCTGAAAAGTTTCACATATCATCGCTCACCGCAGCTGCCGGAGAGAGGATTTATAGAAATCTTCGAAAACATGATCTTCACGGCTTTTAGATGAAAGGTTCATCGCTTCTACATCAAGGTAAAGTTTGGCTTCTACACGCGTCGCCACACCGAGGGAGCGCGAAACTTTTGCGCGTATGAGGCGTAGACCTCACGACGGGGCGAATCCTTCTTCAGATATGTCACCACATCGTGTGATATAAATCCAAACCACAAGGAGGGGAACCGCTCCAAACTTAACACAAAATCCTCTAAATAAGAGGTGCCCGTCTTCTTTTATGAGCTAACGGCGTCACACCTCTTTCGTTTGGGGGCATGAAGCACTTCTCTATCACACACTCAAGTAACCAAGCATTAGAGAGATCCTTTAAGTCCCATGAATGCGTCATAGCTCGGCGAACAATGGGTGGAGGCAAACCCACCCTCCCCTCTATTGTATAAATTTGAGCACCCCTGCTCTAAATGGACACTTTCGGAAAATAAAAGTTATATGTGCATTCACATGAGTCATTCTACTCACTCATTCTTCTTCGAGAAAGACGTTTGTAGAAATGGACTTGTTACATATTTCCTTATAGGTAGAATGGAAATAGGAGAATACAATAGGCTCAAGCGATAGCCAGGTCCTTTAAGAACTGGTCGCTATGTGATAGCTTCGAAATTACTTTCTCTTTGCATATTCAGAACATAAGAAAGCAATAACAATTTTCCCTTTTGAAGGAATAGTGTTGGAAAATTCAAACAACTCAAAAGGTAGATCTTATAAATGATTCACTCCACAAAAAGATTTGATATCAATTGCCTGTTTTAACGAAATATACATTTCTTGTGCAATAAGAGTTTGTCTATCTCTTACGGTTTAGCAGTTATGCACGTAATTTGGAATGCAGAGTACTTCCGAGGACATTTCCAGAAAATTCAAGAGCGATTTCTTTGTCTGAAAATATCTTAAACATGTATTATTTTAATCAAAATTGTTTGAGTGACTTTTAATAAATAAAAATTTCCTAAAACTGGTGCATGTAAAGGGGTAATCTGAGGTGAGGGATTATCGTCGTGTCATTTTCTTGGAAGAAACTCAAATACTGCGTTTGGTGACTATGCGACTTTTCGTTGTTGAGTTATGCTGTTCACAGATGCACACACAGACACACGTGCACCTTTTCTTAAAAGTGCTCTTTGGGTGGGGGATAATGGGGACCTTAAAACGTATATTACAGCTGTAATTTCGCTATCGTAGTTTTAAATGGAATCGAATATCTTCCCTGCATACTTGTATGTGGCAGGAAAGTAAAAAGATTATTTAATTCCTTCATTAAATAAAGACTTCAATTATAGTGCCTCTTCATAATAATTGGTTTTTCCCCTAAAGGTAACCAAGTTTTAGGAAGGTTGTAAGGCGATTTAATGTGTGCTATGGGGACACCAGGAAAACTTAATAATTAGTTATCGTTTGTCAAAAATCAATTCATTCATTTTACTCACCACATGGACGAAACAAGTTGACCACATTAAACCCAAATACATGCTACCAGTTTATACTGTAAAGTTAAATATAAAGTGCTCTTTTTCTTGAGTACATTGATCATATTCCTCATTGCCATAGCTTCCTAAGCAGCTAAATACAGCTTCATGGTGAATTAAATAACAATGTGTACAGTTTACGCAATATTTTACTTTTTATTTTACCTAACTGAAATAATAAAAATAATAACCAATATTATTTATTTTACATTACAACCACTGTCAAAGGGTTAATGAAAGATGTGTATTAAGATATAAATTTTCTGCCATTACCTAACAAATTTGATCTGGCTTTATGTGCCTTAGCTATAAAATAATTTTACTGTCGGTGTTGCTTTTTTATTCCTCTATGCACCCAATATTTCCAAAAGGGCTAAGCTTCTCCTAGCAGGACTTAATGTATTTTCTCTGAATTTAACTTGTCGCTCTACAGTCTTCATCCGCACAACAAAATGGACAGATTTCCCTGCCAGAGTCCGCATTTATTTTCTGTACTCTCTGGCCTCCCAGACCAAACCATGCCATTCCTTACCTCTTCACTCTTCCTGAGGCGTGTATAGCGCAACTCAATATACAGTATTCCCAACATATTCTTACCATATATCAAGAATACATACACCCATTAACAATAAAATTCTTACTCTGAAATACTTTATGGCGAAATAACATTCACTTAAAATTTAAATATTTATGCTTAGTTGCACTGAATGAATTCCGATGGAATTATGATGAATGACCCCGTTAATGAGTAATAAGATGAAGGCAAGTAGCCTTCAGCAAATTATTATGATCAACAATAATGTTTTTGTAGCTGATTGCTTATTTAAAAGCCAGTCCATTTACCCTGCCTTTAAGTGTCACATTACAAATGACACTCCATTTGTTGGAGTTGCAAGATTAGTCTACTAAGGTGATATATTTTCCAGAAATCAAAATAATTTTGTTTTAATGATGTTCATAACCGCCTTTGATCGCTAAGAACTAAGCGACGTTTGGTTATTAAAGGAAAGTAAGAATAGAAGAAGTCGATGACAACACAGGAACCAAAATGCCAGGGAGTTGCTGAATGGCTCAACGCGCCAAACACAAAATAAATCGCTCCAAAAGTTTCTAGGTATAATGTATACATTTGGGCTGCAACCATTTGAATGTGTGAGAATGACACCATCTCATCAGTTAATCTTTCAAACAGAATGCTATTCCATTTCAAACGATTAGTATATTCCTTGTTAGATTCATGAAGGAAATCAAATTTTCTCGCTCTGCCTCCTAATTCTGTGATAAAATGTGCTGCACAACGCCAGAAGTTTAAATGTAGTAGAATGTTATCTTTAACATATTTATGTAAATGAAAATTATTATTTAAAGTATTTATAGAGTCATATATGATTGTTTCGTTAAGATAAGACAGAAGTTGTGAGGCTATTCATTTTATAGGCGTAACCTCTGGCAAAAATTAGTGGAAAAATGTGAGAGCTTGTTTTCCTGTCCACCCACAAATGCGTAACATTATTTCATTTCGGATATTGTAAAAAATTGGAATATATAGTAAGGAATTATTTCGCACAATATATATTTTATGTATATTTTTAAATTTACCATTTAGATAAGAACTGTATATCTTCCGGATAAGCTTCTCATGAAGGATCATTTAGCAATGACTACTACGTAACTTAATGCAATATGCTGTAGAAGTTACTAATCATAACATCCTATGTCTATTAATATTCTTTTTTAAAATGTATGTCGCCCAACGTTGTCATATTGGACGATATTAATATTTTCAGGAAAATATGTTGCTCTCCTACTAATAAACAATATTGTGCAAATGAATCGTTTTTAAATCACAGAACTCTGACAATACTACCTGATGAACATGGCATTTTAAAATCTAAAGATTTGAGACATTTCCGTGTGATAACAGCTTTCTACCAATATCGACATCGAAGTGGATGAAGATGTACATTCCGGGTGCACCTTCTGGGTGACGGTGGATGATCTGTCGTTCTTAGGTAATTTTCTCTACTCACTCATATACATATAAAGTATTATTGCAAAAGTTTATTAATCTAATTATTTCTTCTTAGGTCAGATAAACTTTCACTTCACATTTATACATTTCCTGGTAGGATACATTAGTAAAGCGATAGTAAATCCCATACTTTTGATTCACCATTAGAAAGAATTGAACAACGGTTGCAGAATTCAGAAATGTATATTTGATTTACATTGGGGACTTTAACGAGATACGTTTATCTATTTTCTGCAGTAAGAGTTTGTATATATCCTATATATCTTACGGGGTAAGGATTATAGAAAAATATTCACCATGTAGAGGAATTATTTCTGGTTATTTCCAGAAAATGTCAGACATGCCTTTAATTTGTAATAGAAATGGGTTAAAATATAGGTACTTTATCAAAATAGACCGATTTATTATTTAACGATACTGTTACAAATAAAAGTGGGAAACCTAAGCGACTCCACCATATATTACAAATCAGTGAATTGTATACTGAGGGTGACTGCACCATAATGTTACGTATAGCATTTTGTATACTTAAAGTGCGTCCATCAAAAGGTTTACAGTCTACCTTGTAACCGGGAGCGTAGCTAAGGGGATAAGGGAGTCAGAATGTAGAGCAGAACGGTAGAGCGAAGTAGGAGCTAGTTTACAGATAAGTAGGTAGAGGGAAGTAGGTAGAACGAATGCATAGACAACACCCATTTCTATAATATGTCAATTTACTATATCCTAATTACTAGGTTGAAGTATTTAAGTATTTAAGAGACTTGGGGGTGAAATAGTGATAAGGGTTACATTATTATACCAAAGACCCACTAAGGCTTACCTTAAAGCGAGGCCGGTTTTGGCTGAGGATGCGACGTGTAGAGCAACCACCACTAAAGGGCGGCATGATGACCCTCATTCTAAGACCAGCGTGACCTCCGAAAGAACCAAACTGAAGTGACCCAGACTAGAATGACCCACCACTGTCAAAATACGCAGTCTTTAAATACTGTTACTTTCAATATGTCGACCTATTGTCAAATCAGCATTCACACGCCAAAGGAGCTACGTAAACAATTCCCAAGCAAATTTAAGCATGATTATATTCCTCAAAACATCCTAACTACAATTTGGCGTCTACAAGATTGAAATTACTTTAGTCAGTAAAGTCCTTATCCGGCCACCTATACGTGGTCGACATGAGTAAACAGGAAACTGATGTCATAAGCTAAAGTCATTTGAAATCTCCTGTTACGTTGTTCTCATAGAGCAGCAGAATTAATAACTTTAGAATGTGCAAAATGTGTCAACAAGCCACGGCACAGGAAATAAGCATTAAATAACCAGATTCCAGAACTTGATATGCTTTCAAGTATACCTCAACCGTACATGTGACAACACTTTGGATATTGTTTACTACTTGGGGTTAATTCCGCCAACCACTGCATAGCGAGGGTGGATGGCCAAGGTAGACTGTAATAAACAAAATATACTGAGAACCTAAGCAGCAAAGTTTAGCACTGATATTGAGGGCTTTAAGCCGCTAAGGTACTGAGGGATGATTTTATAAGTAGAGGAGTTAGAGTACAACAGCGAAGCGGCGGGAAAGCTACTCCTTAAACTCAGGATTAATATATTTCTAATCTATCGCTAAGGTAATATTTTCTAAAGCTTTAGTCAACGTTAACTATATGGAACCAAAACCCAGTGAAATTGACTGCAAATATAGTAGAACCTCTTTTATCAGGATCAACTAGTACCAGGACAGATACGAGTTAACGAAAATCCGGGTTATCCAGAGAGTGACGGTAAAAACGATAAAAAACATGTAAAATATCACGGAAAGATTTTTAATGGAGCTTTGAAATTACTATCTGCACACTCTAACCTGAACACATATACTCTATGTACTGTAATAGCCCATGCATTTGCACTGTACACAAAATAGCTACAAACTAGTCGGTAGGCAAAAAGGCAGTGAGCGTCTGCTGTCTCATTTTACTGCAACGCTTACGAGCGCCTCGATCTCACATCCTCTTTAACATTACAAGTTCATTTGGCAAGCGCGGCTCTGGGCGAATTGATTAGGTGACTCGGAAAATTGGCTAACTTAAATTCTCAAAATGAACATCGCAGAAACGGATTTTATACTGGAATTGTGGTTTTGAATTTCGATGTGGCTTTCCTCTGTATATGAATTCAAAAGTTCCTTAAAGTTACCATTATTTAAAGAGTCCTCGCTGTCATTATGTCCACGAAATGTCATTTCTTGTCTCCTTCCCTGATAGGATATTTCATGAAAAGCCTGTTAAGCTTAACGTTCTCATTATATTTTACAATATATAGGCGTGAGCTTTCCCGAAGTGCGTCTGCAATTTTGTTAGTGTTTTTCCCCCATTTCCTTCAATCCGACACAGTTTTAAATGTCCTGGTGCATTTTGAAGATGCTCCGCTGCAAAGTTTTTCTAAACATAGCACTGGTGTTGTCCTACCGACATTTACCACGTCGGGTTTGTCATCATTTTTCTACAAAGAAAAGGATGTTTGGAGAATGAAACACACCAAGTCGTGTGTTGGATTTATTGTAAATCCCTTAAATATGAAAAATTAAACACTTCATATATTAGAAAATAATTACTGATCACATAAAAAAATTATGTTTTTACTCAGGATGCAAACAGATATTAAACAGTAGCACATGACACGCGGGGCTCGCTTCAAGCGGGTTACCACTTCTACCAATCAAATAAATGAAAAAGTAGGAAGTCCTATATTGTGTTGGCAACTCCATTTGTTGTGGAATATACTGCTTCTGTGAATCGAATCCGTAGCCATGGTAACCAGCAATGCACTCTGCCCCACCATTCCGCTCCTTACCTGCCACAGGTTTTTCGGTCACCTTGGCCTTTTAATAACGAACCACTGGTCGGGAAGTAAGTTAGATGCATTATCGACGCGCGGGCGCCAAGAGACCGGCTCCATTACAAAATATAATTTGGAGAACTTTTATAAACGAACATTAAATTCTAAAATATAAAATATAACCATGTAAGTTACTAAAAAAAGTAGGTGACTTGGCGATTCAAACGCATCAAGGGAGAACCGCCCTTGTCATTTGGCAATGTTTCAGCTTGACTCTCGAAATAAAGCATCAATTTCTCTATGTTTGTTACTGCTTCTGCATGGCTCATGGCCACAGCTGTTTCATAAACACTGCCTGTATCTGAATACTCTTCATTTTTATTTTCAGAAACATTGCATGGTGCAATAATGCCTTCCTCTGTAACTGCTGTATAGCCATCGTCATCGCCAATATCTTATTCATTAACATCGGAACAACCATCAATATTTTAAAAATGTCTATAAAATATTCTTCCACACTTATTTTTTCTTCTTCTTTAATATTTTTTTCTGGCAAGTCATACACACCTGGCCACAGTCTTTTCCATGACTTTATCAAAGTTTCTCTGCCAACCTAGTCCCAAGCGGGTGGAGTGAGTGCAATGAATTCGACCGCTGGCAAGAAAATTCGAGTTATGTTCCTGCTGAAAATAGCGATTTATCGTCTTTAAAACAAATCTTCATTTACTATGCTAAACAGCACATTTTTAAAACTGGTCAGGGTTATTCGAATTTCGGGATAAAGAGGTCTGGGTTAGCAGGTTTCACTGTAGTGAAGAATGTCCGATAGCTTTTTGCATATAAAGGGTGATTTGGGATGGGGACTCTTCCTGAAACTCTTCCTATTACATTCTTAGAAAACACTGAACTACAATACAAAGTTTGGTAATTAACGAAGCTCTGTTTTGATCATGCTGTAGAAACACACGCACACACAGGTGCCCGTCTCTCTAGCGTTGGTAGTAGCGTGCATATCTCACGTTCAAGAGGTCCCGATTTTCATTCTCGTTCAGGGTAAGTTAACTGGATAAGACTTTCCTTTATACGGGACATTCCCTCATCCTGAAAGATGAATGTCAGATAACTTTAAGCCCTTAGGACTCTGAGCTCACTTGAACATAATTTCACCAATTTCATTCATCGTCTGATATGACATACGTTGCAGGACATTTAATTAAAAAATACACACATATACACAAAAATTTATATATATATATATATATATATATATATATATATATATATATATATATATATATATATATATATATATAGCATTAATGTTGAAATTTGAGAATAGAAATGTTGGGTAGAATACATACTGTAGCGTCCATTTCAAACCAGAGTGCCTATATCAGAACTCCGACCCTAACATCTCCTTCTTACTCTTTCACGTGGATGCTGCATCTACGAAAATCACAGTTCGAAATGTAATCTGACGTAACAGTTGACCTTATAAGCTCACGGAAATGATCGTATTACTAAAGATAATCAAAATCCTCAGGCTAAGGTGCAACACTCTAAATAAAATCTACCATGACTAGCCGCCATAATGGAATCAGTCTGGTTATTATCGTGAAACGCTTGTAAACTCGAATGTTATTTTCGTAATATACGTCACACTATTACATGTATCTTTATTTTCCATTAGGGCTCAAAACACGGAAGAATTCACAAGAGTTGACCTGAACTTTGCATGTGTTCTCTAGCATATTGTGAATGACTTCGCTGTTTTATGCAAAGTACTTATTCGGTGCTCAGATAGCAGCTAGAGGAATTCTTTTGGGCATATGCAAGACAGTCATGCATACAAATGGGGATTAAAAAGCAAGATATTCTTTTGTAATATACTATTTTATAATATTTTAGCAGTTAGCAGCAAATTCTTATTATAACCGCAGAAAACTGAGTTTTTCTATGTCTTACCGTTCCCAGTATTTCATGAAAAATTTATTAAAAATATTTACATTGGCCTAAGAATGTGTGCTTTGGTTCGTCACAAGCATAGGCACGTGTTTTTGTTTACATCAAAGTGATCTCTGGTTTGAAACGGACAACAGATACGTAGGAGATAATGAAATAGGAAGAAAAAAGACAATATAGGAAACAATGACAGAAGAAAGTTGATATTCACGTAAATGCAAATGGGAATAGTAGATCAGACATACCTTTCAATGCAAAGGGAAATAAGGAGAAGAGAAGAGAGCAGACGAGAGGAGAGGAGAAGAGAAGAGAGGAGAAGAGAAGAGAAGAGAAGTAAGGAAGGAGGGAAGAACGAATACATAATTTATCCAAAATACTTAGATCCTTTGATGAAGACAGCGAAAGTACTTATTTTGCAGCAGTATGTTTTCAGCTGATGCGCCTGGTGAACAGTGAGTACAATGCACTGTGAATTACCGTTGGGTTCATGAATATTGTGGGGCTACTGAAAACATTTGAGGTTCACAATGGGTAAAGAACAGAGAGAAGTCTCACATAAAAGCCAATAAGGGTTATGCTATTCTTTTCTTTTCAATGAATTCGAAATATTAATTTTTGTATTATTTTAGCCAAAGTAAATTATTGGCAGTAAAGCTACAATCTTACTGTTCTTTAATTTATTAATCTGTGTTTTCTCAACTACGAGATGATATATATTCTGTCAAGAAAGTACCAGGAATTGGTCATATAAAATTCTCGTATAAGAGGGGATTCGAAATTAATGATGTCGCTAAGTTTGTAATAGTGATGGGCAAATTCGAATACAAAAATTGCTATGAGGGGTACAGTGAATTCAAAACTGATCGAGATGACCTTAATATGTTATCATTATGATGTGCTTGAAAACCTGAAAGTCATGTACCTACCTGTATATGGATACAGACTCTTTCATCGATCGAGTGACTACAATCAGGACAAATTACGTTTTCTTGAGCATCTGTATACTGCAGATTATCCTGTAGTCCATATATGTCATTCTACAGAAATCAAGAAAGTGTTAGGGAAATTTAAAGATGAAGCCAATGGAAAAGTCATTAATCGTTTTGTTGGACTGAGACCCAAGATGTATGCTCTAGAAATAGAATATTAAAGTTATAAAACATAGCGCCATTATACGGTACATCATTTGTGAGACCTCTACTGGCTGTTTCAGAAGCAGAGATTTTAAGAACGCCAATGAACCTAATTCAATCTCGTCAGCACGATGTTGCATCTGTGGAAGTGAACAAAGAGTAGTCGCAGATGATGGAGTATTAGAATACCCTTATAAACATTACAGTTTTGTGAACATTACACGCAAGTAGATGACTTAGGGCACTGGATAATATTTCTGCGAGAGCTCCTATCTCAATGATTACTACACTGCCCTGAAACGTAAAACTTTTGTTCACCGGTTTGCAATCTAAAAGGTGTTTTCAACTAATTTCGATGTGACAAATTAAATAATGCTGTCCATCTTTCTCTATCACGTAAGTTTTCTCACAACTCACAGAATAATAATTTGAAAATAGTGTTTTATATAGAAATCGTAGGTCACAAGATGAACAGAAACGCAAAATTTCTGAGTATTAAATATAGAGATACCTGTAATATATATGTAAAATAAAGTGAGAAATTACATTGGCCTTGAGAAGAAATTGGTTGCGCTGATTTACGTTTAAGTCGTGATTTAGGAGCTTCCCTTTTCAAGCACCAGCAGTAGTCCGCTCGCAATGTTTCATCGACTATGATATCTCATGTCCATCTCCTTAATTTCTTGATTAAATCATTCACCTCGTTCATCGCAGGGAGGGGGAGGGTTTCCAAAATTATCAGGAAAATAGTTTAGATAGGAGTTTAAACTCATGCATTTGCCACGAAGCTCATAACTTTTGCAGCATATTTCTTATAACCTTTTTTTCGAATCGCAGATCCTCTATATTTCCAAGAAGCTTACTGACTATCTCTTTGAAAGTACACCACATTGTGGTTGCCTATAATTCGTGTTGTCCGAAAATGTACTTTCTTCATTAGCTATTTTATCGAGGTCAATTAACCATACCTATCTTCTTTCATATTAGCTTCAGACATCCCAGAACATGAACTGTTCAGGTATTTGAAACACGAAGCATTCTCGTCTGGTGCTTTCATGTATTTTTCATAATACCTACCTTTATATTCAAATATTCCGTGTTTGTCATTGACCCAGGTTAGCTTAAAAATGCGCAAAATACACCTTCTTCAAAAACTGTGTAATGTTAGTTCTCTATCTCTGTAACAAGAAATCATCGTCATTAATAGGAAGCAATTAAAGTTCTAAGATGTAAACACAAGTCCCTAAATGGTGAAAGTATATGTCTGATTATCGTGCAACAGTTGACAATTTTACTGCCTTGGTCAGTCATCAGCTCATCGCTTGGAAGATACAGGATAGAGGGTAGGGAAGCACAGAAGGGTAGGTTTGTTTGTAGGGTTTATCTTTTTTTTTGGTAATTTACGTCCTCCAAAGTTAAGTCATATCGGACGATGAATGGAACGGGTGAAATGATGCTCAAATGAGCCCAGGGTCCATAGAGCTTAGAGTTACCAGACATTCGTCTTTCAGGATAAGGGAAAACCTTATCCAGGAAATAACCCTGACCGAGATTCGAACTCGGGACCTCTTGAACTTGAAGCAGACACGCTACTACCACGCTACCGAGGCGGGTGGTTTGTTTGTAGGTATATATACTGCTTGAATGTGTAAAATTGTTTACATTAGTATTCATATTTTTCTGTAAAAATATGCACATATAATCCCAATTATATATAACGACCAATATATCAAAACATCGAATTTCATAAAAACTGAACGTGCTATGTGAAAACCGTTATCATTTTTGAAATCAGCGTGTTTGCTTCCATAAAGTAACTTATTTTCATCAAAACTGAAAATGTGTCGCAGGACAGTTTTAAATTATCAAATCCATCTACGTAGCACACATCTTATCAAGAAAGAAGAATGTGTAATGAGAACAGAGAAAGACATTAAATCCACCGTTTAGAAAACAATTCTTAAGCTGGTCCTAAGTCCAGAAAAGCTAAAGGACACCTATGTAATTTACAATTTGAACTAACTGATCACAGATTAATAGTAGATAAATTAAATAAAAAGAGGAGAAAAAATATCAACTACCTCACACTATCTGCAGTATCTATCAACACCTAGAAAATAGCATAAAAATTATTAGAATAGGTGTGCAATACCTCAAATACTCTTGAAAAACGCTTAAACTTGTCATAAAAGCACTCAGGATATCCTAAAACCTGTTAAAAAAGCATTGAAGAATTACCATATTCTTCAAGAATTTCTACAAGTACATACAACGAGGTAGAATGCCATACTTCAAACAATAACAAACTGTAACATACTATAGAGAAAAGTAATTCCCTAAATCTGCTTTAGGGAGAAAAATATGCTGAGGATACTTTGAGGGGCTTAGCACAGGGGATCCTAAGAGCAAGATCTTAGGTTAAATGAGAGGCTTAGATCTACATCAGGGTGAGAAAAACATTCTTATGTTACGTTGAAGGGTTTAAATAGATGATCCTAAGAGCAAGAGCAGGTTAGGTTAAAGAAGATGGAATATATGGGTAGAGGTTAGGTTAAAAGGATACAATAGATGACCAGAAGAGCAAGGCTATATTATATCGCACTTACAAAAACTGCAATGAACAACATGGAGTTAAAAGTAAACATATATACACTGCCTTAGAAATTGTGCTCAGAGCCAACCTTGAATGCTTACATCTCCCTATCACACCTCCTAGTACTCCTTAGATTACACATGGCCGCCTCCTTACACTTGCGCTTATTTTCTTCTATCTTAAGCACTCATCCCCTTATTTTACCAAACCCTCTTCCTCAATACATAAATTTGTGCAACGATTGGTCAAGCAGCATAGCTTTGTGTATAAGGGGCTGAAAATAAATTGTAAGGGATGTTTTCAAATGACAGAAAATAATATTTGCATTCCGTTCGAAAGTTTTAAAGTGTCTTATTACTTCTTATATGTTTATGGAGTATTTTGATAAAATGGGTACAGATTGTGATTGTGATTGCAGGAGTGGGGAATAGGTATCTGGAACCTATCGCGATCCGACCGGGATCTAATATGGACTACCCCCTCTTCACCAAGGAGAAGGGATGAGGCAAACAGTGACTGACCACATTCCGACACAGGTCACCCTGCGCACCACTAAAACTAATCGCCACCAGAGAGAGATGTTTTTTTTTTTTTTTTTTTTTTTTTTTTTTTAACCTGTTCCATTTATACTCCGCCTTTAACTACTATGGTCACATCGGTGGACGTTCTCCTTTGGAACATACCTAAGGTGTTAACTCGTTATCTTTGATTTTCAATCATTACATCACGCACACATTCAAACTCTCATTCATACTTCCAGACTCTGGGGAAGATGGGGAATTATCTTGGTCGGAGAAAAAGCCCCACCCCCACCGCCGGGAATCGAACCCGGGACCCCTA
Source organism: Mantis religiosa (assembly GCA_030765055.1). Classification (NCBI taxonomy): domain Eukaryota; kingdom Metazoa; phylum Arthropoda; class Insecta; order Mantodea; family Mantidae; genus Mantis; species Mantis religiosa. The sequence goes on along the minus strand of CM060948.1, from coordinate 123,825,269 downwards.
GCACGGTAGGCAGGTGCTCAGAGAGAGATGTTGTAGCAACCATGGGCAGAAACTTCCAGGATGGCCAGGGAAGACGATTTACAGTGTCCATGCAGCTGTGCAATCTGTCCGCATCCAACGGAGCTGCCAGTGGTAATCAAACCTGAAACACAGCAAGGAAGTGAAATGAGAAAGGAAAGATCACTGAACAACTGTGCTTTTAAAAAAATTGACTATCGCTTCAAGTCTACTGTATTTCCACATTCCTCTTGGTCCTAAAAGAAAATTAGCAATAAGATAATTCCTGCAACGGTTTGCCTGGATTAACACTAAGCAGATGAGGAACAAACACCCCAGGGATGTTTTGTACAAGAACAGTAAAGACATTTGAGTGTAACAAGATTTAGAGAAAAAGATCCACGTCTCTGTAAGTGTTTGTGTAATTGCGCACAAGACCGTGCAAGGCACAGTTAAAAAAGTAAAAGGCATTAAATGTTAAATTAAATATTTTTCTTGAGCAACTCCTAAGAATGTAACATAAACATTTTCAAGAAAATACCAACACCAAACTGCCAGTTCTATAAACTGGCCCTATCTCATAAACAGCTCTAACAAGTTTGATTGAAATACTATATATTTAGGATATTTTATGGCAAATAAAATGTATACCTTAAATTTTCTATGGATAACCTCTGCATTCCTCTACATTTTGGATGACGTCTGCATAACTGGTAAACCGTAAGAGATGGGCAGATTTTTAATTACACAAAAAAGTGAAGATCTCGTTAAAACATATGGTGTCAAAAATTTGACTATCGCTTAAACCCACTGCATTCTGTATTTTCATATTCTCACTATACCTATAAGGAAATAGGTAAATCCATTTCTATGAAAATGTCTATCTCGATTAACATGAATTTATTATACATAGAAGAAAAGAGTTTCTAAGAATAATTTGTGTAAAGGTGTGTTGAGGTAGTCACATGAAAACAGATATAAGGTTCGCTGTAAAACTGTTTACTTTTCTTTTCAGAGGACCTTAAAAGTTAATTTACCCTGAAATCTCGATACTGGTTATGGATTTTTTCTAAATATAGCACTTCGTCTATCTACATAAACATAAACACGCAGCATAAACATACTCCATATACGTGGAAGAGGAAATTGAACTTTTGCAGAAGCAGTGCAATGTTCTGATAGACTGTCTTTTCGTAGAAGTAACGGTTTCTGAAATATTAGTTGATTATCGTTTAAATTACTGTGCACAATCCAATAATGTGACAAGTTTGAAAGTATGATCACAGTTTCAAAAATATTAAGATTGATAATCTTAATACTTGATTGCCAGTATTTACCAGTCGATCACGACCACCGTGTCCTATACATATATTATAAGGTTCCATTTCCAAGGACATGTTACCTTCTAATTTCATATTACTATTATTATTATTATTATTATTATTATTATTATTATTATTATTATTATTATTATTATTATTATTATTATTATTATTATTATTATTATTATTATTATTATTATTATTATTATTATTATTATTATTATTATTATTATTATTATTATTATTATTATTATTATTATTATTATTATTATTATTATTATTATTATTATTATTATTATTATTATTATTATTATTATTATTATTATTATTATTATTATTATTATTATTATTATTATTATTATTATTATTATTATTATTATTATTATTATTATTATTATTATTATTATTATTATTATTATTATTATTATTATTATTATTATTATTATTATTATTATTATTATTATTATTATTATTATTATTATTGTTGTTGTTATTATTATTATTATTATTATTATTATTTATTATTATTATTATTATTATTATTATTATTATTATTATTATTATTATTATTATTATTATTATTATTATTATTATTATTATTATTATTATTATTATTATTATTATTATTATTATTATTATTATTATTATTATTATTATTATTATTATTATTATTATTATTATTATTATTATTATTATTATTATTATTATTATTATTATTATTATTATTATTATTATTATTATTATTATTATTATTATTATTATTATTATTATTATTATTATTATTATTATTATTATTATTATTATTATTATTATTATTATTATTATTATTATTATTATTATTATTATTATTATTATTATTATTATTATTATTATTATTATTATTATTATTATTATTATTATTATTATTATTAAATATGAGGCAGACAGGCTACCCGCACATCAGAAATAGACAAATAAGAATTGCATTCAACTACAAAATTTAATGTGCGTATTTCACTAGAGGAACAAGTTTTAAGCTCCCCTGAATAAAAAGCCAATTTTTGAGAAATGTTCGTGTGTGTGTGTGTGTGTGTGTGTGCGCGCGCGCATGTGTGTCGGTTAGTTTCTTTGTTTACTTGTTTGTTTTTTGTGTGCCTGTATTCTCTGATCAGTTACTATGATTTTAAACAACTTAACAGAAGAGGAAAAAGTTGTTATCTTACGTCAGGATACTACCTGAATATTGTAACATAATTTTTCTACACACTAAAGTGACCATTTGGGCAAGTAAAGGAAATTTTATTTTATTAAAAAGTTCTTGTATGTCATGTTTGGCCGAATAAAATTTGATCCTTGAATATTTGAAGGTCGTCTATAAAGTCCTCATTCCTTTTTTAATTTGTTAGTGGTAGTAGCAGCAGGAAGGGTAGTGATTTTACTAGTAGTATTAGTGGCCTTGTTAGCCGTAGTAGTTGTAGAGGTTAGGGAAATAAGGTAGCGGTGATGGTTATAATTTTCATTAGAAAATCGTATGATTTATATATATATATATATATATAAAGATTTTTGTGAATAAATACATACATATACACTTGATTATTTAGTTTCGATATGAGTTTGTAGCAAAATACGTCACTTATGAATGTCCATAGAACTCCATAAAATGCGAGATTGTAGGCCTGTTTGAAACGACTTTTTCCCTCTATCAATCTCTCTCTGTCTCTCCCTCTCTTTTACCCACCCACACCATCCTTACACATCCAGTAATTCGTTCCGCCTAAAGTATACCAGTAATTACTACCATACTATTGTTAATTTGTGAGATCCAGATTACCACTGCATAACTATAATTCAGTGTTTACAATAATTAGTTATAAAACGATTGATCTACCAGCCCAGATGTTTAACCAACTGTTACAATGTGGTCCACAATCCTATACCTATAAACGCAGTACCATTTGCATAAACCCGTTTTGGATATCCACAGTATCTGGTTATTTCCGGTGCTACTGACCTCCATAAGCGAACTTTTGCTAATCTCCCGTTATCCCATAAACTTCATTATGTCCTCTATTCATTCGATCATGATATTACTTCGGCAGTACGTTTTACACAGAAACTACTTTTTTAATTTATTTAAGGTCGCTTTAACTTTCTAGGTCATATCGTGACCACCTTAACAAAATAATAAAATTAGTAACATATATAAAAATTTACCTTAAATGTACAGGTTTACAATCAAACATATAAAATATACACATTAATAAATTAATAACACTAATTGGCAAAACAATTTACACTAAATACAGATAACTGAAAACAAAGACAAGAACATAATCATATAAGTTAACAACAGTATTTTGCAAAAAAAAAAAAAGTTTCATTACTTTTACACCATTGTGTAGATCACGAATTACAATTGATTAAAGTATATTGTATATAATTTATATTAACTGCCAAATGTCAATATCCTTTAGGTAAGTAAACAGATTGCGGCATAGTTTGAAACTGTTTAGCAATGTAGAGATATCCTGTGGGATTCCGTGTTGTTTTCTGTTTCTTTTGCATTCATTGCATTCTATGAGGAGGTGGTAAATGATAAGGTTTTTATTACATCCTTTACACGCAGGCTGCGGCTGTCTTGAGAAAAGATATGAATGAGTGAGGCTGGAGTGACCAATTCCTAGACGGGTGAGAATGACTTGTTCCTTTCTAGTATGTGGCTTGGTTGGGTGAAGAGGGGTGGATCCTTTTCGTACTTGGTGTAATTTTCCTGGTTTTTGTTGATTCCATTTCACATTTCCATTTTTGTACTGGTATTTTGGAGACGTGATTTATAACATCTGAATATGGAATTTGGACGTTCGTTTGTTGGCGTAGTGATGTGGTATCTTCTTAATAGACGAAATTCGAGCTTGTCAAGCAAGTCCAGTTCTGACAGCATTTTTCCTCTATACTTTACAGCTGCATAAATAAGTCATGTCTATAGGGCATGTAAAGTGTCTACGACAGCAATTATTGTCGAGAATAATGGACTTAATTATTATTGTTATTATTAATTTAAAATTCTCCAAGTTTTATGGGCTAGATGACTAATAAATAATCAAATATTTGAGAAATATGACTGAAGAAGTATGGCAAAGAATTAGTTATCTTAAAAGGATTGAAAAAACTGATATTTATAATATGAAAATCCGGAAGGCCCCGTAGCTCAGTCGGTAGAACACTAGGGGTCCCGTGTTCGATTCCCGACTGCGGATGGGGATTTTTCTCCAACCAAGATGATTCCTCATGTTCCCCAGAGTCTGGAAGTATGAATGAGAGTGTGAATGTGTGCGTGATCTAATGATTAAAATACAAAGTACAAGTAATCTAATGTATACGAGTTAACACCATCGATATGTTCCAAAGCAGAACGGCCTCCGATATGACCACTGCAGTTAAAGGCTGGGTATAAATGGAGCAAAAAATGAAAATCAATAAGTGTTAAGTTATTAGCGTAGTTAAACCGGTTTTCCAGTTCATATGTTACATTTAATTACTCGTAAAATACGGAGAGCTAACCTATTCGCCCAACCCTGCTTGGCGCTTAAATCTCAGGTTGGCCAGTTGAGCCCTTAGTTTTTGCAAAGAACATGTCATATGTGTTGTTCTATAAACTTACGGTTTACTTTGCTGTGATTGTAGCTCAGAAAACTAAGTAAAATTGCGTATATATTTTGTTTTTACCTCCTTTGGAAATGTCCAACATGTTAGTTACTTCTTGCATAAATGTTATCTCTTTAGGTGTATGCAGTGGACTCAAGTAGTGTGAGCTCTCGCGAAGAGCTGGTCCACACTAATAGTACTCCACTTAAAATATTAAATTATTAAGCTAATCTAAACTTAAAGCAGACGATTATCGGTAACAAAAATAATACAAATAGGAAAAATACAAGAAATAAATTCCATCTTGTGTTCTTGTAAAAGCTTGAATGATGCTGTAAACATCACAGATTATACCACGAATTTTGGTATCAGCCTGACTCACGAAATACCACTTAAAGTTTTACTGTGTATAAAACTGCAGGAAGGAATAACTGTGTGGAAGACAGCGATGTGGTATAGAGGAGTTTTAAAATTCATGAAATTAACACAAATAATGTTATAGGAGAAGAGAAAGTAGGATATAATGCTGAAAGCAACGGACATTATACATTAGTGCCACGGACCTATTCACATGTCCCCTTACGATGAACCACTTATTAAAAACTGGCCTAATGGCTTCCTAATGGCTGGGCATACAGCTAGTTAGTACTTTTCAGTGGCAAATTTGGAGGGCGTGAGTGACACTGAAATAACTGAAGCCTCCAAAACTTTAGTTATGAGTTTAGTTTAGGCACTTGATCAAGTAAACTTAATGTGACTGATCACAGAGATTTTGAGATAAGAAAAGTGCTTCTTTGCTTTTTCTTTTTTGTTAGTGCTGTGGTTAAATTGAACTAGATGTCCGAATAATATATATTTGAATAGGCTTTGTGTGTAGATCCATTACATTATATCCTTTTAGCGTTTAGTTTGAGACAGAATTAATTCTGCGCCTTTTGCTGTTCTTTACTTCATTCAAACATTTCTAGGATTCCATGATTTCATCCTTGAAACAAAGACCGGATTGCTCAGAGAGCTCTTTGGAAAAAAATACATTAAATGCGAACTAGTTAATATTCCTCAATATAATATATTTAAATCATATTTCTGGTTCCAGTTCTGTTTTCGAAACATCTACCCTGCAGGCTTGTTAGTAGCGGAAAGGTACAATGATTCCTATGGAGAGACCACGAAGCCAGCAATTTTTTTGCGGAAGGTTCCTTTTACAGTCACAAGGGCGTCACGCCTGTTTTGCATTTTCATAATGCAATCATTCGCCTTACTAATGTGATTGTTGACAAAGGTTTTTGGTTAAGTTAACTTTTTACTGGTCTGTTTATAAGGTTAAATATGTTTAAAACCTCTTCTCCTGGCAAAGTAAAAACGCAAACGTTTCAGCTCCTTCTTTAAACCAGGTGCGTAAAAAAATAACTGGTTGTTAAAATATTCTGTCAAAAGAGGGCTTATCAAATACTTTTAAACATTTGAGCTCTATTTTGTAAAAGAACATAATTCTAACGTTGATAATATAAATAATATATTGTACCTCATCAATATGTGCCGTAAAGCTCATAAAAGCAGATGAATAAGATATGTACGTATGAGGAGTACATGGGCATAAGTACAGGCAGTAACTAATAAGAGTATAATGCAGGGGTGTTTAATTCCTGATTCCATGTTAAAAGTCTCACCATATGTTAAACGATTTTCTGAAAAGATTTACAGTGGTATTTGGAAACACTAACAAGACCTTGAGAGATGGTAGTGTCTTCCAAAATCCATCTTAAGAAGATCAAATTTATGGAAAGATATACAAGTTACGTAGTTTCAAATGAATCTAAGTGTATGATCAATTAGTACTGCGTGCTATGAAAGTAAGCTGAAAAAGTCAGAAGTATTGTAGTCATATTTAGATTTCGATAGACGAAACTACAGGCGTTTGTGGGAGATATGTTACAAACGTTATTCTTGGCACACTCTTTCCTGATCGTCGTGTGATATATTTTTACTCGATGTGAAGTACATGAAGCATCAGACCATTCTATACTTGCTGGTTTTTGCCATGAAACCTGTGGAATGGTGGTATAAAGCGGAAACAAGTGCTAGTGTTGTAATTGACGCTGCACATACACGGCGAAAACTCACAAGAGACTTAACGTGCCCTTCATTTGTCTTACTTATTGCTTGCACAGAGGAAGCAAGAATACGTTTTAATGATGTGAGTACATTAATATCAAATGTGAAAAAAGTTGAAAATCAAAAAGGCTGACATAATTTCAACATTTACTTTCACTGTCATTTCCTCCCAGTTCAATAATTACACAATGGGGGTCCATTGCTCAGTGAAATATTACTCAATATTACTGTAAAAATCATGAAAGTATTCGGGAAATAATTAATGCCTTTGAGAACTGTAAGGTATCTCCAATAAAAATTGTACAAAAATTTTCTAGCAGCTTGAAGGGAAATTTCACATAAAGTCAAATTATAGGGGCATCATAGGAGCAACTTCTTGTCTAGAGACAATTGGTTTGGAACTGCATGAAAGTTTGGGACTAGTAAAAAATATAGAAGTGAGCTATGGCAAGGAAGAAGCAGTTTGATGGAATCTCTCAAGAACAAATTTAATAGTGTTGAGTGGAAGTGGTTTATACTACAATGTGCAAGAAAATTCTAACTGATCCTGAATATGACCCAAAACTAAACCGCAGTGACTTGATTTTTTTAAATATGCACATATGACAATCTGCAACATCGAAAGTAGCTTCTTATTCTCTTATCCTCTATTAAACACAACAGAAGATTTCTTTTCGATAATGTAAAGCAGTTAGATGTAATATACTATAATGCAGACAAAAATTGAGACTAAAAACTGCTGCGTAATACATTGAAATTTATTTCATTAATTTAATGTTATACCCCTTTAATGTGCCATTTAATTTTAAAGATAACGCAATTGTTCAAATCCTTGTGGGGTACGAGGAAGGTCTTGTAGCTGATGTAACTAGCAAATCGGCGAAAATTCTATAAAATTAGAAGTTATTATAAGTTATTAGAAGAAAGTGAAACTGAAACTAGCTGTAAAACTGTTAACGTAGTTGAATATTTGCTATGTTAATTCAGCATCATTAAACTTTTCAAATTGTAACATTTATTTTTATTAAACACGCTGTTTTATTAGGTCACATTTAGGATGTTTGGGTCTTTTTGGTCACTTATATGAGAATACTTTCAGTTATAGGCTACAAGCATCCTAACCCTGATGGCAAACCTAGGGTACTTGAAATTGTAGCCTGTGGCATAAGAAAAACATCAAATTCCGAATAAATGAGGTAATATTCATAAAAGCAATGAGAAATCTATAAGAGGTTGCAGCCTAATACATAGGAAAAACACATTAGTAGACGATTGTTGGCACTACAAAACAAGAGAAAAACATTTAAAATGTATCGTTCACTATATATGTAGTGACGCGAGTTCATCCATAGTGAACACTTTCGAAAACGCACATACGTAAGAAATTTCCGATTGGTGGACACTGGGGGAAATACAAATCTAAATAAGGAACCAAAAAGTTAGCACAAAATATGTATATCCAATAAAAATATTATAAAAACGCGATAGGAAATGAAATTATAGGGGGAGTTAGGCACACAAACCTCGAAAGGCATCGGGGAGACACCAGATCACACTCACGTCGCGTAATAGTCCAATATAACGTAGCATAATTTGTGCACAATATTGGTACACCATTCTACGGCTTCCTTAACGAACATACGATTGAATTTAGAATGATGAACACTTTCAAAATAATAACATATCCTGCTGAAATAAGGAACGGATCGTCATTGTCACGAATACATATAAAATATGCGATAGGACTATACGCCCGCAGTTGAAGAAATGCAAAGCAAATATACATTTTAAAGTGGTAGGATGAATACAATTAGTTTGATTTGTGAAAATAATAGACAGTTATTTATTTCTGAACTTAAAAGCTGTAAACTACCCACGCGAGCTAGAGTCTAAGTCGAGGCTCGTTATACAAAGCAATTAATTGATTCAGTTAGCGAACGTGTAATAAACATTCTCATTGATTAATTAGCATAGTATTAATAACATAATTACAGTGAGTAAGTGATCCTACTGATAAGGAAACGACGGAATGTCAAAAAAAAAACGAAAAAAAGAAGGGGGAAAAAATCGCAGACGTTTCTATGGATTCACACTTGAAAATCTGAATAACGGTAAGAGAGCGCTTTGAGCTTTAATACTCCGTGCCAGTTTTTACATTTAGGAGTGCAGCTTTTCTACATTTGTTGTTTTACAAACTAAATTATGATATTTATTGATCTAGAAAAGGCATTTGATTCTATTAATAGAGATGCATTGTGGATAAAATTAAGCAGTAAGGGGATTAGTCAGGCATTTATAGAAGTAATTAAAATGATATACCAAGAGAATGAGTTGTGTATAAAACTACCAGGCAACAAAGTAACTAAATCTATATCGAGTAAGGCAGGAGTACGGCAGGGATGTAAACTTAGTCCAGTATTATTTAATCTTTATATCGATGGAATTTTAGAGGAGATATCAAGTTATAGGGTACATTCACCAGTTATTAACAATAAAGAAATACCGGGGCTACTGTTTGCAGATGACCTAGTAGTTGGGTCCATATCAAGTGGAGGGCTGAGAAGAGCAATCGAGGCAGCCAATTCTTATTGCAATAAATGGGGTTTGAAAGTGAATGAAAACAAAACAAAGATTATGGTCTTCAAAAAAGGATACAGGTTGCGTAAGGATGAGAAATGGGAGGATAATAGAAAAGAAATAGAGGTAGTAAGGAGATTTGATTATTTGGGTACAAGGTTGAGTTCAGATGGCAGCTGGAAAGAACAAAAAAAGATGTCTGTGGCAAAAGGTAAAATGGCCATGAGAGTGATAAGATCATGCTACAGTAAACTACCGGATATAAATGTCAAATTGTTGGAGAGGATCTATACGGCAGTAGTAGAAAATAGAATGTTACATGGATCAGAGGTTTGGGGAATAGATGAGGCTTGGAGAGAGACTGATAGAGTGCATAGATCCTTTTGTAAATACATATTGGGATTACCAATAGCATCACCTAATGGGGCAGCACAATTAGAACTAGGCAGGCATTCTACTAAAATTAAAATCTTGTCAAGGGCAATGAAATATTTATACAGAATCACTAACTTGGAAGATGGCAATATAATTAAAGAATGTTTTCATATTCAAAAGAGAAGTAACTGGGATGGGTCTTGGGCACATAAAATGTATGACATGTTGAAGCAGATAGGTATGGGTCATTCTTGGATAAATGAAGAGTATGGGTATAGAGGCTTCTGGAAAGAGGTTAAGCTAAGATTAGAAGATATTGACAGACAAGACATTTTTGCCAATACAAGTGACAAAAGCTCACTAAGATTATATAGAGAAATAAAAACAACGTGGGGGAGGGAAGGATATATAGATATATGTAGTAAGTTAGGGCGAGAACAAGAGAGAGAAACTTGAAAGGTATAGGTCAAGAGAGGGAGCTATATAAATGTCCATTGTGTGGAGAAGAGAATGCAGATTTCCATTGTATATTAAATTGTAGTCACACAAAGATATGGAGAGAGCAGGCTTGGCTACATAAATGGGACAGTTTGGGGGGTGAAGTAGTAATTAGAAAAATGTTGTCAGTAAAAGGAGAAAAGAACAGAAGAAATATAGGGAATTATTTAGGGAAAGTTAAAGAGAGATGGCTAAGAACAATTAAGAGAAAAATGTAGAGTGAGATAGGTGAAATGGCAGAAAGTGTAAAAAGGAGCAGAGGGCCTCCATTACACAAAAACCTAGGGTTAGGTGTATGGGGACTGAATTACTATTCAATGGTGGGCAACATAACATGATAGGATTTTCAGGATTTAGGAATATATGGCATATTTCAGTATGGATTTTATAATTGTAATCTTGATTTTGTATTTCCATTTGTTGATGTAAAAGGAAATAAATTACCATTACTGTTACTAGTACAAACTAAATATACCTACAGCCAACATTTATATTGAAACTCCATGATGCCATTAAATTATCAAAGATAAACAAGCAAATCCCACTCATGAGACAGTTTAAAACTATGTTTCATGAAGTCAATGTAAAATGCAGTTTCTCATTTTGAATTAATTGCACATTTCTCTAAAAATAAATATTTTCTCCTGTAACACATTCAACTGTTTTATATGTCACTTCCTCCTCTCTTCCACTTAATATTATATTGGTTATAAAAAGGTTCTTAAATAAAGTTTGCCAAAGTTTAATTTATATTATAGACAAATTTAAAATCATATGAAACAATATAAATTAAATTTAGACATTATCGTTTGCGGGTTCGTGCTATCAAACTTGTTTTAATGGTTTCTGGGACGAAATCTCACATTTTTTCGCATTAGGGGTTTCACGGTAATTATCCATAGATTAAGGGAGCCACGGGTCTAAAACGTTTGTGAACTCCGGTCCCAAGCCATTCATTTCACATCAAGTATTTCTTCCGAATTATTCTTTGAAGGCCTGTCCCACCTTCTCCCATTTCTGACAGTTTCACTAAGCAAGTTCCTTCAAAGTTATCTAATGGCACCAATATACGGGGAATACAAAATACGAACCCGTATGTGTTAAGATACGGACCTCAAATACTGTGCATGTCTACATATCTTGTCTATCATTGCCCATGCTAAACAATCCACATTTTATACAGAACGTTTTGAAGAACTGTTGTTTTCGTTGAGTAATACATAGGTAGATCTAACTATCGTTTTATACACCGAGCGAGATTTCTTCACGATATCGGCCGCGCCGTGGCTCAGTGGTTAGACCGCTTGGCTCTCACCAAGGCAGCCCGGGTTCGATCCCAGGCGACTGCAAAGTGAGATTTGTGGTGGACAACTTGGCGCTGGGGCTGGTTTTCTCCGGGATCTCCGGTTTCCCCCGCCATCTCATTCCACTGGTGCTCCAACTTCATCTCATGTATCATCAGTGTCATCGCCTGCGGTGACGTATGTAGTAAAATCGGGCGTTAAACACTACACATTTCCACGATATCGTGTGAGGCTCACGTTCTGGAGGCACCGAATTCGATTCCTACCAACCTCCCGCTCTGACCATGGGTTTTTCACGGTTGTTCTTGGTCGTTAGGTGAATGCTGGATAGTTTCACATCTGCCACAATTTCCTCTCTGACATTTCCCTTTCACTCCGTCTCCATTTCATCTTTAAGGCGTGCTTCTAAATTTTGACATATGGTGGAGCAGCACAGATGAGACGGATGCTTGCTCAAGGAAAAGAATACTGCTTTATCAGTGGGTCGTTTATCGCTCTCTCTAGCTCTTTGTCTTAGTAACGGCAAGTCTTTGCGTCTGGAACTTTTAGAGACGTTGGCACACTTTCGTGGCCTATCTGTGGCCTGCAGCTTTCCTTCACTTCATCTCTTCCTTCTGAGGGGATGGTAGCCACAATAGAGCCACTCGTAAGTATGCCGCAGTCACCAGGTGACCCCTCCGTTATATAACCTGTGACCTACACCTATCGGTTTATACTCTTTAAGTATATCTTTTATACATATAATTTTGAATACAAATAATCAAAATTTATTTCAATTTATCAAAAGAAAAAGGTAACAAAAGTAAGAAAGAACATAAGAGTTGTATGTGACCGTTGGTTTTCTAATTGGTCTGTGGTTTATTAGGGTTTTATCTCTTATTGCAAAGCAAGGGAGTTTAAAGTACCAGTTGGCTTCAAGTTATCTATGCTCAAAATTTATCATTGCAAAGTATAAACAACGCATCCAAGACTCATTGACAGGCAGATAGAAATGTTCTCGTAACTGCTGTCTGAATATTTACGGAGGTTAGAGAATGATTTGTCACCTGATTTCTTAATTGGTATTTTTTGTAATCCAGAAAGCTGAGCTATGACATTTGCCAACGTGACCAATTGAGAGAAAACGCTAGGGTATTCGCCAAAAACGATGGCGGTCGCACAATAGCGAAATACTGTGGAATGTAATAATAAGTTCCGTACTGTATACCGTACTAACGTTTAGAAACAAGATATATACCGGCCGGCTCCAACCCTTTCCCACTCTCCACAATACCGCTGTCTACTCGGCAAGTGTTACCTATCGCCTTCATTCCTAATGAAGACTCTAATACTTATACTTATGAACTATTAACAGATGCATAGCTGTCTCATTCTGCAGTTATACACTAGTACGAGTTCATGTGAACATTCAAAAATGTATTCAGAGGCATAAGGAGAACTGTTTATACAATGAAATCGGAGTGGGGGGGGGGGGCGAGCTAAAGCAGTACCTATATACCAGTCCTAACCTGAGTTGTCTTTCGGGCAAACACAATTATTCAATCATAATGGACGGCATATAATACGATATAATATAATGTAAATGAAAAGATAAGTATACAAATTAATAAAGAGTGTTAACTTTTATATGCTTGAAATTTATAAATAAATATACATGTAATCTCATTAGTGACCACATACTACTTATAACCTTTGAACTAATGTCCATTTAATCAGTGTTCTTTATATAGAAGATATTTGAAGAATAATGCGCCATAGAGTATTCCTGGAAACTTAGGTTATATTTTTCATACTTGAAAAGTTTACAACAGTCGTTGTGCGTTGTAAAGCGGTTTAAATTCTACTGAAACTTAGATCATCGATAATTTTCTGTTATCTTCTCTACCAGTAATATAAGATAGAGGACTAATTTTATTCTATATGTATATTTTTCAGCTAAAGGAGAAAATAAAGAGAATGTTTAAAAAAATCTAATGTGGTATAATCTCATGGCCTTCTGCATACATTGTTCAAAGCAAAACCTATTAAAAAGCTCTTTCTTCCATTTACTTCATCTTAATCTAGATAAAATTAGCAGAAATGCTTTTATTACATTTTCCTTGTAGGTAAAGAATTTTAAGAGCTGAACTCTATATTTTGGCGGCTTTGAAAATCTGAAATTGAGTTTTCTTTTGTAGCACCGAGTGGAGAAATAAAGAAAGAAAGGAAAACGAAAAACAACTTCTCATTTCAGAACAAAGAGGTTTTTGAAAATTCAAAACAATAATAAAGAATGCCTTTGAAGGTGTTAATTCTACAAAAAAGTGCATTTGACATGAACTGTAAGACATTATTTGTTAGAAGACATAAATAATGGTGGATTAATTATTGGAATACAGGATATAACCAATGGCTATGTAAATATTATATAATTCGGTGTAGGTATGGACATAAGAATATGACAAATTAAGGATTTAGTATGATAAAAGATAATAATCAGTAAGAAATTCTAGATGCTAAATTTTCCATCGAAATTTACAAAACGCTTCCACTGAGGGCAGAACAGCTAAGGAGAAGTGGGTAATTAAGGACAGCCTAAGAGTACCATCCTTCTGTGTTACTCCAGAAAAAATGGCATTGCCAGCCACTATCGTTTGACATCTGATTGCGGAAATGCAGGTCACGTGTAAGAGCCAATAATGTAACATTTAAGATACTTAAATTGTTTCAGAAACTTCGACAGATTAGTCGACAGCCAATGAGATTTAAGAAAATGAAGTACTTGCGTAAATTTAAGAAAATATATTGTACACAAAGGAAATGCTCTTAGAGTCTGTCAAAATCAGTTTTGTATCCATATTACTCCTTGAGGCAACAAGGTAAAAGAGATAACAATAAGTCATAAATGTGCTAATAACATCGTTCATAATAATTAACATAGTGTTTAAAGTATTTCTTATCTTTAATGGTAAAATTCTCACGGAATTGCGTTTTGCTAAAACCACGCGAAGTGAATAAAAACTTGTAAGTAATGCATTTTCGCGGGTTCTAAGTGAGAGTTTCTATGGATCAGTGGAAGTGTCGCCACTGATGGTTTCAATAATAACACAAATGCAATTGTCAAAAGTGCAGTGCATGTAACCATTGAACCGTTGCATCAATGAATATACCACTAAACATAAACTGTCTCTTGTCTAATTGAAATTTGATTTACATCCCTATAAATACTCTACCATATTATGCTAAAAGCTTTCTAACCGAGGAAGAAGAAGAAGAAGAAGAAGAAGAAGAAGAAGAAGAAGAAGAAGAAGAAGAAGAAGAAGAAGAAGAAGAAGAAGAAGAAGAAGAAGAAGAAGAAGAAGAAGAAGAAGAAGAAGAAGAAGAAGAAGAAGAAGAAGAAGAAGAAGAAGAAGAAGAAGAAGAAGAAGAAGAAGAAGAAGAAGAAGAAGAAGAAGAAGAAGAAGAAGAAGAAGAAGAAGAAGAAGAAGAAGAAGAAGAAGAAGAAGAAGAAGAAGAAGAAGAAGAAGAAGAAGAAGAAGAAGAAGAAGAAGAAGAAGAAGAAGAAGAAGAAGAAGAAGAAGAAGAAGAAGAAGAAGAAGAAGAAGAAGAAGAAGAAGAAGAAGAAGAAGAAGAAGAAGAAGAAGAAGAAGAAGAAGAAGAAGAAGAAGAAGAAGAAGAAGAAGAAGAAGAAGAAGAAGAAGAAGAAGAAGAAGAAGAAGAAGAAGAAGAAGAAGAAGAAGAAGAAGAAGAAGAAGAAGAAGAAGAAGAAGAAGAAGAAGAAGAAGAAGAAGAAGAAGAAGAAGAAGAAGAAGAAGAAGAAGAAGAAGAAGAAGAAGAAGAAGACTTTACGAGGAGAAGAAATGAAGCACTGTTCGAAGTTGCTCTTAAGTAGCCACAAAGGTACCTATATTTAAAGGAGATCTACATTCCTGTGCGTTTGTGCAATATGATTTACCGGTTATGCATAAGCTATTCAGGATAAAGAGAACAATTGAGAATATTCCCAGAAAATTCAAGATATAAATTTTATTTTAGATAAGAAAATATCTTAAACAGGTGGAATTTTAACCAGAATCGTCAGGGGTATATTTAAGAAAGTCAAATTTTTCAAAAATATGTCCACGTAAAGGGTAGTCTGGGGTAGGGAAATGCTCTTGAAGATATTCGTGTCTCAACTTTCAAAGATGCTGCACATAAATTCCAGGATTGCTATTTAACTATGCGCAGTAGAGAAAGGAAAAAGAATATGCTGTTATGAAAATAAATTGTTGAACACATATGAAATTTTATTTAAGTAGAAACACCCGGATCAAACATATTTCTTTATTGGTTTCCTATTAGCTTTCCTTTATGAAAACGACCTATGGAATTTTAGCAATTAATTCATGTGGATGTGGATAAACCTACTCTCCACCCACTACAAGAAGGCAAGGCAGAGAAATGTGTAACATAATTATTTTCGCTGTCCACATTATGTTTATGCTCGCGTCCTTGTATGATAATGATGCATAGGTTCAACTAAAATGCACAGTACTTTTTTCATGCAATTTACGTCCTCCAACGTTAAGTCATATCGGACTGTGAATGAAATGGGTTAAACGATGCTCAAATGCGTTCGGGATCCATGGAGCTTAGAGTTACCCGACATTCGTCAATCGGGATAAGTGAAAACCCGGAAAAAAACCTTATCCAGGTAACTCACCTTGACCTAGATTCGAACTCGGGACCTCTTCGACGTGAGGCAGACGCGCTACCATCTACGCCACCGAGATGGGCTAAAATACACAGTGTTGTCACATAACTCACCCATACATAATACCTTTCAATGCAGTTACTGAAACGAGCATTAGATCTGGCAGCGTTATTAACTCCAATACACTCATTTCGTAGTAAATACATCCACTACCAAAGCAGATAAACAGTTCAAATCCCTCTCCCTTTTCAGGCCCCGCTTGCCTTCTTGTGGTGAGTAGACAGTACACCAGTGATGGTTTGTTTTGTTGAAGTGGCTGGTCTTTCTTCTTCTTCTTCTTCTTCTTCTTCTTCTTCTTCTTCTTCTTCTTCTTCTTCTTTATAGATGGTCGAGAAAACTCCCCTTGATTTACCTATCATTCTCTTAAACTATTCTGCATTCTTAGTAGTATAAGAAATTACCATTTTAATTGAATCTTAAGCATCACTGGCATTTAACTCGATTTGTATTTCAAACGACAGTCCAATGATAAAGCAAGAAGGGGTTGCATGTTTACCCTTTAATGTTTGTGGGCAAAAAAGAAATAGGAGGTTTAAAGAGAGTCATGGGTGTAATTGTGACAATGTTTGACGAAAAGGTCCACAGTTTTATTTATTTTTATAGCATAATTATTTATCAAGTCAAGTGTATATGTTTTCAAATTTTTGAGTCCTGAAACACTTACATGTCTCTTCATTGCGTCATATTTCGCTTACATGTCTCTTCATTGTGTCATATTTAAATAGTTGCACATGTGAAGTGCCTTTTACAGTATTTTTAAAATTATTTTTCTGTGCTTTCATTTTGCCTGCTTTTCCTCACACTTAAGAGTTATAGAACACAACATATTTCGTATTGTTACAGGAAACTAAAGCTGTTGCTTCGTTTTCTGAAAGTTATAATTAGAAGCCTACAGAGCCCGTTTTTTAAGAAATACATATATTAATAATAGAAAAATAATGTCCCTTATAATGAACGTTGTTTTCAAATTCACTGCATTAATATTTTTCAGAGTTTTAATTCATAACCTTTAAAATAATTACTCTGATATTAAGTATTGGGTATGTCAAAGCTACTTTGTAAGGTTTTACAGTGCTTTAAGCATATATTTTAAGAAAGCAGACAAATCGTGCAAAAACAATCCTTTCCTAAAAGGTTTAAAAGTTTTACTGAATAGATACCAATAAAAATCGAGAGTGTTAATGTTATAATGGGAGGTTCCTGTTCATGAGAGCTTAAAAATCGGGAAAATTGAAAGTTCTCCCATGATTCCCATTTCACTTCGAGTAAACAGATTATTTGGGCGGTGTGAAATTTGAAAGGAGTATGGAAGTTTAGGTTATTCTACAATTCGAATATACCACCAACTCTCCTCTTTAAAAGAATTTATCATGGTTGCGATTAAACTAACTATACCAGTTAGATTGCCATCGGCACAGTAAGCTTCAGTGTTGGGTACGAAAAAGTGCAATTTTTGGTATCTTACAGTGTTTTTCTTTATTTAATGTTGGCAGAACCCCCTTAATATCTCTGTCCACACTTGCTGCCCCTGGATGTGCCAGTCTCTCTTATTCGTTTAGGTTCAAGTCAGACATACATGCATAAGTCTTAGAAAAAAGATCACGTGTATGTAACCGGCCAAAGGGAAGGTATTTTTGCGTAATTTACGTCCTCCAATGTTAAATCATATGGACGGTGAATGAAATGGATGTAATGATGCAAAATTGAGCCCAGGATCCATAGAGCTTAGAGTTATCCTACATTCATCTTTGGGGATAAAGGAAAACCCCGCAAAAAACTTATTTAGATAGCTCACCCTAACCGAGATTCGAACTCGAGACCTATTGGACGTGAAACACACACGCTACCATCCACACTGCACAGGTGGGCGAAGAGGGGTTCGTAATATCACCTGCGTGGTTGGAAGGTAGGATGTTAATGCCCGATTTCACCAACAGATGTTAAGACTTAACACGAGTTTAGCAATAGTTAAAACAAAAATTGCATTTCACCAACAAGTGTTAGCGTAACACTCGTTTTAAATCTCTTGTTAAACTAACATGCCAAATTTCTGATGTTAAGTCCTTAACAATTGTAAATAGTCAAGATGGAGAGCATAAACTCAGCTGTTGATATCGATTTGCTACATTAAAGACCGTCTAAATGGCATTCGTAATAGAGTACGGCCTATGAGGAGAAATTATTTTGAGGAGCTATCCTAAGAACATTTTTTACGGAGGTATAGACTGTCGAAACATGTTGCTATGAAGATTACTGCGGAAGTACAAGAGAGGTTAGAACATGCATCGAAAGGAATATGCCGATCTCGCCTTAGCTTCAAGTATTAATAACTTTGCGATTTTATAATTCACTGAATTGTGTGGATAATACACTGTCCACCTGCCGTCTTGAAACGTTCAAGCCACTTGTCCTTCGCATCTCGCATTAAATTTACGTAATACTGACAAGTTGTTAGGTGGTTGTAGTAGTGACACATTCACCGCATCTGTCCTTTTATTTTCCACGATATCCTTACACTTCGTCACTAATTCAATTAACAATTGAAATGAGAAATTTGTCTCACGGCTTTATTTATGATTTTGTTCATCCGCAATTTTTCAGCTTGTGCAGACGAACATGAAAACAAAAGCGCATCGCAGTACGTTAAGAAAATAATTCGACTCATCCATAGCCTTCTATAGCTGTGATATTTACAAATTTCTTGGCGTTAACACAGGTTTGTTAACATTTTCAGTAAATAGGTTGGTGAAATGCAAGAAATGTAACCTTAGTGTTAGCGCTGTGACAATTGTTACGTTATATTTGTTAACGTCGATTTTAACATCTGTTGGTGTAATCGAGCATAAATGTGTGATATTTTAAATTGTGAAATGAAGAGAGTTTAAAGCCTGCTTTTACTAAATGCGGCACCGCAAGCGGTTTGACACTTTAACCTATGGACAGGCAAGTTTCAGGCTCATGATCGAAGGAAACGAAGAGTGTAAAATAAATATTAATTGAGGTGCCAAAATCAGATAATTGGTTGGGGTAGAGGTAATTTAGTATATATTGTTTTACCAACACAGACCACTGCAAGATCCCATGCATTGAACTGTACTTTTTATTAGTTTTATTTCGTAGAAAAAAGTAAAACAATCCTTGTTGCTGGTTTCCTAAAATTTATGATTCGCAAGACCAGCGGTGCTTAACGGAGATTCCGTTGCAACCTTGCACTTGGTTAGGTCCTCTTTGTCGTGCCTGGTTACTTCTCCGGTATTCGGCAGATTATGATGCGATATTAATGCTCTCAGAGACCATTACCATACTGCTCGATAATAGGTGTCAAAGGTCAGATTCCCCGAAGCTTGTTTCTATAGTGGGCATGAACCTTGATAGTGCAAACGCGAATCTTGTGTGGTCCGTTGTGATCACGCAAGGCAATTTTCCTTGCCAATGTAAAAATTGTTGAGAAGGCTGGTATGATGTTGCACATGGTGCAAGCTACGCACATCCGTCTATTGAATAAAATCAGTTCTGTTGATGCACATTCCCCTTACGTTTTTATTTTGGAGAGATGACTACCATCACAGTTAACAATCTACTCCCCTTCCGTCGTGTCTTTTTTTTTTCGTACGGGTGTTAATAATGGGTTGACCTATAAGTCCTCACTTTATTTTCTTATTTGAAGTCAATGTTTTGAGGGTAATATTAAATGTTTTGGACATAAATTTTGTGTTATCCGATAGAGAATTATTTGCTCTATAGAACAGTATATTTAGGTTTTGTATGCTACTATACAGTTCTTTTCAGGTCAATAGAATGGAGGGTCAAGTCGACAAGAAGCAGCATTTTAGACTTCACCCTCCATGTTATCGACCTGAAAAGAACAAAGAGTATGTATATAAGCATGCAAAAACTAAACACGCTATTTGGTAGATAAGGTAATTTCCTGTGGAATAATACAATATGCATTGCTAAAACACTTTATTCTTTCCAAAACATTGACGTAAGAAAAACGAAAGGCTCATGTGCCTTGAACTGTTCCCTCTAATTTATACCTTTCTCTTCCTGAGCTGCAACATGCAGTTTATCAGGACCTTTAAACTTCTTTATACTACTGCTTCGATGATAATGCTATAGCTAGGATTTTCTTCTTTTTATTTAATCATTAATCTTATTTTCCTCTGGATTTTCAGAAAATATACTAAAAGTTATTTAATGGTTCTCTTCGGCCTAATGGCTGACACTGATTTCAATAGTGAGCTTTATTATTGACATTCAGAGCTTCTCGTAGCAATCACTGAGATAATATTTAAATAATTGAGCTAAATACAGGGTTATCCATATCAAACTGAAAACCTGTAGAGGCTAAAGGCTTCTAATTCCCTCTGGAAGATAATAACTTAATTGAGCTTTATTATATCAATGGCTCTAGGAGAATCGATATTTTTTTCCAAGTTTAACTTCTTTAACTGGGTAGGCCATATAGGAGGATGAATGAATGAAATATGTGATGTGATTTTCAAATGACCCCGGTGCCTATATAGCTTAAAGTTATACAATATTCGTGTTTTCAAGATAAGCAAAACACGCTGCCGAATTTAGAAATGCTACTTTGTTTGTAATTCTAAAACTAGAGATGGAAATTAATTACTGATATACAATAATATACATAAGACATATCTACGAGATCCATATAATGTGTCACAAATCAAAGCAGTCCTGTTGTAAACATGTGGGAGGTGAGAAAGAGAGAGACAGAAACGTTAATGGAACGCTCTAAGACTGCTGATTGGTGGAAGCATATTCATAGGTGTTTATACAGATATTTGAAATATTAATGTGGTAAATTAATGTATATCCTATTTCTTCTATAAATAACTTGTTAAATTCTCTTCATACTGATGGAATTTTGTCTAACTGGGAAAATCACAAGAAAGAGATAGGAATTTAGAACAAGGAACATGTAAATCCCATTAAAATACTTAGCACATGTCAATTTCTTTTGGCAGGAATAACGTTTCCGAAATGTTCCGTGTTTTTATGTTTAAGTTTTTGAACTTAACGAGCATGATTGAAATTCGGTAACTCTTCTTTTTTCTTTCCATCGCAATATCTACCACATCTAAACATTTCAGTGCTATTTCCGCAAGCATTAATTTTGGTCGCTAAGTACTTCTCTCTTAACTTGAAGTCATTCTAAAACATATCGTATAAGTAACGTGAGTGAAATAACGTTTACTATGAGTATGTATATGAGTGATTTTGTGTATGTATGTGTTCCTGATAGATTATTGCACCTTACAATGATTTCGACCAATACTCTTAGATTACTGGTACAGATAATCTTTGTATCAAGGCGAGAATTATTGTGTTGCTTAGAATTAAAAACTTTAGCCTTATTTCAGACAGTTAATTATTTAATTTTAAGTTATGGTACAGAAGTTCACAGACAAATTATATCTTTCAACGATAATCGTATGTAGTAGCTCAAATATTGCAAAAATACTCACGTCTTCTAGAACTCCATAGTATATCACAGCAGACAAATTTTAATACATATGATTAAGAGCTTATTAGTAAGCTAACTAAACTAACATTTGACAGCCCGCCTCGATAGTGTAGATGGTAGGGTGTCTGCCTCACGTTCAAGAGGTCCCAAGTTCGAATCTCGGTTAGAGTGAGCTACCTGGATAAGGTTTTTCCAGGGTTTTCCCATATCCTTGAAGACCAATGTGGGATAACTCTAAGCTCCATGGACCCCGGAGTCATTTGAGTATCATTTCACCAATTTCACTCATCGTCCGATATGACTTAACGTTGGAGGACGTAAATTAAAAAAAAAAATAACATTTGACACTACTATAAATTGTGGTTACACAACAATATTGAGTGAATGACAACATTTTGGTTGGTTATACGTTACCTCTTTAAGCAAATCATGATGCCCTAAAAGCTTCTTAAAGTTGTAGAGATTTTGTCCAAACAAAAAATGTAACTTACACTTCACGTACACTTTCCTTCTGTGGCGTTTGTGGCTTTTCAACAGTACTTATGAAGAATGTTTTCTCAGTTTCTTTTTATTTATTTATTTATTTATTTATTTATTTTGCTTATTTTTTAGCTTTATGGAGCGTTAAGATTTTTAATTAACCTTTTAAATCTGTAACCATTTTTAAATGTTTCTAAAGAAACGCAAGGATTTTGGGCAAGTGAAACCTATGTCTTTTGTAGATACATATCGTCAAAACATGGGCAAACCTGGGTATTTCAGCTAGTTTATTATAAACTATGAAACAAATAAATTCTCCATTATTATTCTGCAGCTTACACTTTTAGTTTTATTTTAATCAATAGTCTAATACATATGACTCCTTTACATACTTCCTATCCCGCGAAGGTGCTGTTAGTTTACTTTAATAATATATTCGGAATTATCAGGCACTAACCTAAGGGAAAACAAAGAAAATTGCATAGGTACTAGAGAATTATGAAGCCAACAGTCACAAATTACCCTCTTACCTCTCATCATACATCCCAAGTAACTTGACCTGGTTTACTGCTAATAGGTTATTCAGTCTGCATTCATATTCTTGCATTTTCCTAATGATGTGGCAGAGCTTGTGCTAATCGTTCATGAATTCCTATGTCTGGTAAGAATGGTTTTCCTATGTTGATTAATTTATTAATTCATTTTGTTAATTAAAATGGAAATGGATATTCTCCAACAGGATTTAAATTAAAAGCGTATCTTCTAAAAGTGTATCATTTCTCTCATCTATTGGTAAGTGTATGCAGTTTAATTTTAAAATTGGTTTTTCAATTTACTGCTGTAATACTAACACATTTCACTTTCTTGCTTCCATTAATGTGAATAACAGTTGTGTACAACTATACCGGTGTTATTTTAATATAACATTGGTGTTGGCAGGCAATGCAAGGGGAATCATGTTAGATTTTCTACTACACTAAAGCATAAGAGCTATGAAGGAACTTACAAGAAGTTCAGGTAAACGAAAGAAAGGGGGCAAATAAATAAATTATGAGAGAGAGAGAGAGACGAAGAAAGGTTAAAAGGAAGGAGGAAAGGAGAGAACAAGACAAAGAAGGAATAAGGAGAGGGGGGAGAAAGAAATGAAGGAGAAAATCTGTGAACCTAATTCAGGTTTTTGTTTGCATTTCCGCAGCTCTCATGGCCCTTGCATATTTTAATTCAACTTCACCGGCAATCTGCATTTAGAAAAAGCAGCAGAAGGAAACCTAAGAGTCTTAAAGCAGGAGCTCCAAATAAGGAACACGCTTCATCCTTAGTTTCAAGGGGCCACGCTGTAGTTCAGTGGTTAGACCGCTTGGCTCTCACCAAGGCGGCCCGGGTTCGATCCCAGGTGACCGCAAAGGTGGACAACACGGGCTGGGGCGGGTTTTCTCTGGGATCTCCGGTTTTCCCCGCCATCTCATTCCACCGGTGCTCCATCTTCATCTCATGTATCATCAGTGTCATCGCCTGCGGTGCCGTATGTAGTAAAAGCGGGCGTTAAACACTACACATACACTTAGTTTCAAGCCTAAATAAGTACTTTGTTAACAACACTATTTCCAGGATCCTATTATAATATAATTCTTCGACGTTTTTCTTTGGTCATTGCAGCGTATTTGCCGGACACTTTCGACGCAAGAGGTTAAGCATCCTTGAGTGGAGCTGAAAGTTAAGGTAAATTCGATTGCATGGAATTTTGTCAATAGAATGCGCAATAATTTATACTGGAAAACAATACTGATCTCCCACTGCCACGCCCACCCCCGATCTCTTATCTGTTCTTGGCATTGCAATTAACGTTTATATTTTTTTATTAACTTTTTTTAATTTTTTTTATATGTTTATCGATGAATATAGATATATATTTTTCTTTTCCTTATTTAACCGTTTTTTATTGTTTCCGTTTAATTACCTATCTGTTTTCTGCAGTTTCACACACATAGACTATACATATAAACACCAATGCCCAGGGTGGGACTCGAACCCGCGACCCTCTACGCTGTGGAGACATACGTTCTAACGACCATGGCTACGAGGGCCGGCTATATTACTTCAACCGTTTCCTGAGCCTGAAATCGTCTGCGTTCATAGGCCAATGTTTGAATGCTAGATATCTGACTTCAAAACAAAACGCGAGGGACTTATCCAACAGCTGGTGTGGACCGTCGTTAGGAAGCTTGCAGTCACTCAGGTGAAATATTTCCGTACTCCTTCCCATTTGCACTTCACCTAGATCTGATCTTTGTTCACAGACCAATGGCCAATGTGTATCAGAGTTGAATTGAAACTATAAGAAATCAGCTCAGTCAAAGCTGATGTGGAATACAGAGGATAAGTAGTTTCCGCAAATACCTATATCAAATTAAGAAAATGACTAAGGGAAACCTAGAATATGCTAGGTACATATCCGTGCCCTCGATTGTAAAACTCCACGGATACTTTTTGACTTTGGGATGGATGATACCATTCTACTATCCAAAGTAAGTACATACATTATATTTGTGAAGTTATGCAGTGAGAGATTATTCATGGAATATTTAAAAATGGTGACTAGGTGTAGTAGCTTAAAACTTGAACTTTATATACAAACAAATTTTATATATGTAAACAGAAATGCTGTAATCGACACATGACAAATATTCGAGTTATTTTAAACTCCATTAGTTCAGTTTCTGCATTAGGTCTTCATTAATTTCACTATGGAGCATACGTCATTCACCCCGGCTTTCACATTTCCAGACTTTTGAAGAAGAGAGCAAATGATTCTTATTAAAACAAAATGTTTACTTCCCAGTCGGAAGTTAAACCTAAAATCTCCATCCCTTGAGTTGCAGTTCAGCAGTTTTAGTGGTTCATTTCAAATATGAATCGATTCTAACAATAGGATTTACTTTCATTGTGAAGCATTTAAGAACCAAACCACAGCATTAGCATTTAAAGAGCAATGAACGTGACCCGAATCTGTTTGTTTTTCCTCTCGTAGTCTGAGTAATTGCACCGGCTACTGGGAATACAAAACAACAAACTGTATTTTTTGTTCAGTGCGAGCAACGATGGGTAACAGAAAGCAAACGAACGAATTCTTATCGCTGCCGTGCTTCCTTTTTGTAATGCTGAATTTTACACTCCATTAGCACATACTGTTACTGTTTGTCTCTGCGCAATGTACGTACACATTCGCAGGAGTGATTTATACCGTTTCTTTTTCACTTCTTCCTTGTAGCTCAGATTTGTAACGAGTTCGAATTTCTTGTCAATATTTCCTCGGTTGAATAGCGAATAAGATAACGTAAGTGGTGAACACGATTTATGGTTCGTGTAACACGAATTTGCTCTATGGATTACTGTAAGTGCAGGTGCTTTGGGTGGTAGGGGTATAGAACTCATCCTTTAAGCCAGAAACAGCTCTCAACGAATACGTTTTGAAAATTAGTGAACCCTTTATTTCTGTTTAACACGTACTAGCAGAAAACTGCTTTGAAATAGAGATAAGATGAGCAACAGCCTGTTTTTTCCTTAAAGTCGGATGAAAGAATAACACTTAAAGTTGTCACGTCCTTCGCGGAATAGAATATATTGCTGTTTTTCCGATACCACTGCAAAGTTGATGCTGCTGCTTTTAAGTAGATAGTGATTATCGCTCAGTATTACTACATATACCTACACCACACGCGGAAGTCACTGAAGGTAGATAAAATGGCATTGGGAAGGAAACGTAATAGGTATAAGTTTTTCTGCGGCATTTTCCAGTTATGAGGACGAACAAAAGCCTCGAAAAGCCTCAGTCAGTGTATTTAAACTACTGAACTCCCATTTACGATTCCATGTCTTAACGACCTCGGCCTCATTGCTGCATTTGAGATCCACATTGTTATCTAAGGTACTTAATTTGTAAGCAACTACTTGTATTTTTGGAAACATGTTTAATGTTTAATAACAGCAATTTTATTAAGACTGAAACACGGTTGTTTAATTCAGAATGAAACACTGAAATATAATAGGTATATTATGCAACGAGACTATAATGGTAGTAATTAAAACGCGAGTTTTATCATTAATAATTATGTTACGAGCGTTTTAATGCCCATTATAGTCAAGTTTCATACGACTGTTTATGCTCGATCACATACCTAAACTAAAGGCTCCATTTCAAAGCATTAATTTCTGGTTTGGGTGATATGTTCAAATCGTTATTCCTTCATCTAAAGTTAGACGTAGTTTGTTGTTTTTTTTTTTTTTTTTATATATTTTACGTCCTCCAACATAAGTCATATCGGACGATGAATGGAATGGGTGAAATAATGCTCAAATGAACCCAGGATCCCATAGAGCTTAGAGTTACCCGACATTTATCTTTCAGGATAAGGGAAAACCCCGGAAAAAACCTTATCCAGGTAATTCACCCTGACCGAGATTCGAACTCGGGACCTCTTGAACGTGAGGCTGACACTCTACCACCACGCTACCGAGGCGGGCAAAGTGAGACGAGTACGTAGTACGCAGGTGCAGAAACATTGATTACTTCCCTATAAACAGTTGCTAACGTGTCTCACAGTTTAATAAAAAATAAAAAATAGACAAACTGGAACTAATTGAATTTATTGAAATATTATTTGCAATTAATGCTAATGATAATATGGACACAACTGACTTTATTTCAAATATAGGTTATTTATTGTACAATTAGTAAAATAAATTCCTCGAAATACACTAGGAATACATTTTTTGAGAACGAATTTCTTCCTTTTGATATTCTCCAATCCATGAATTGTGAATATAATTTCTCGTACATCTTTCTTGACTTTTGTAGCAACAAGTTATTGGTAACATTGAGTGCTTTTGTTGTAATTTCTGGGGGTGTAAGTTCAATGCCACTGTTACTAGTGTCAGGCATTTTGACCTTTCTCTAAACTGGCGCTAGTGCCGTTGTCGATCGAAACGAGAATATTAGATACTTGCGCTTTCACAATGTTACGTGTCCGCTTCTGATTTGTCGAATAGCGATTGTTTAATGAACAAATGTACTTTAATGAGGCCCATAAAAGCACTGCTACCAGTCGCATAAGTACTAAAGTTTGGCATGATCGAGCATATAAATAATTATTTTATCTAACTTAAACGTTTACCCTTCACTTAATGTAAAAACTAAACTGCTAGATACAATTAAAAAAAGAATTTCAGCACTATTCAAAGTATTTAGTGAGAACATATAAAATATGCCGGACATGATGCCATGACGCTCTGTAGCGTGCATGAACACTGATCATTCAGAATAATTGAGATGTTGTAACTTCTCACATGTTAGAATTTATACAAAACAAAAATCTAAATTGAACCGAAAAGGGGTGCTTAAGGAAGAAAATGAGCGTAAGGAAAGGTGCAAATTAGTTACTGTTTTATCATATACTATTTAAACCTTCCTTAATGTTCCCTATTTGGAATTTGCGACGAAAAGCATGAAGAATTTCTTTCTGCTGAAATAAGCCTCCAGAGGCCTAAAATGGACAAGATTTTTCCATTCTAGTTAGTAGATACACGTAATTACCTTCTAAAATGATCACATGTGTCTCATATCACCCCACATAACGTGCTGATTTCAATGGGGGAGGGGATGGATTCCATGGCAGGAACCACGCACTCAATTATGTGTACCCACTAGAGTGATGTAGTGTACTTACCTCTCGCGTCTGATTCATGTATCCTAGAGAGCCCTCACAATCAGTGCGACTTCAGTGATTTCAAGGTATTGTATAATTAAAAAGAGTGCTTCAAATCCTTTTAATTCCAGACTAGTTAACCTCACGGTGGTTTCAGTTTATGTAAGTTAATTGTTCTATTTTATTAGCCATGAAATGTTGAGACCGATAGCAAAATACTAATGGCCCGGACTTTGACTTTCCGAGATGATGCTACCATGACGACATACGCTTTCAAGATCAAATATATGGCCATAATTAAGACTGCTAATTGGTATTATCCAGAAGAGAAGTGCGAATATTTACCCTTTGTAATGCACTCTTAAATCTCATTCGATCTTCCCTTACTGTATACTCAGTCAATGTAAGGTTATGGAAATTAGCATACAAATTGACAAGTTCTACCTGTGTTAAGTAAGCCAATCCAGCTACTCGCATTTTTAATTAAAATCGACCAAAATTCATACTAAAATCTCTATGCTAAAATTCGTCTCGTAACAAGTGGAAACATAGTGTCCAGAACCCGTTATCACGATAACACGACCTGTGCACACAAAGGAAATGATAAAGATAGCACGGAGATAAAAGTCTGCCGAAACAAATAAAGTTAGATAAATAGAAAATTCTAGTGACATCTTGATTGATACAGAACATTTTACAATAGTCTAGCATTATCAATGGAGGTGTATATAAGAGATCGCAACACGCCAGCGTAGTAGTTGTAAACGGAGTTGTAACGAGAGTTGTTGTAAATAGTTGTAATGAGAGAGTTGTAATTGAACTGGAATTTTAGCGAACTCTTTTGTTTGTGGTCAACGGATTTGAGCATTGTATTTGTGTCTGTTACGTAATTCTGCTACTGTAAGGGTTCACCAAAGTGTATTTCTACGGAAATGAGAAACAATTTGAATTTTTGCAAATTGGACTTCTAATTCTACGAACCCACAGTCACAATACATAGTCATATTCCGTTTATACTACTTCGATGACAAATTACCTTGCTGCTATCATTTGGGAAATAATGAAGCCGTCCTATTGGTCCTATGTGATCCTCTGAAGTACGGACGAAGTGACATATTACAAAAGACACTCAAATATGCTGGGCAGGCATAAAACACGGGACCTCTAACATCATTAGATGGTATATCCTGACAAGGCTCCGTTTCCATACCCCTCTACAGAATATCTTCAGAAGGAAGCTTAGAAAGTCGTTTTTCCTCCGACATACACTTTTGTACAGATAGTAAATGACAATAGTAAGAGATAATATCATAGATAGTAAATGTTAGGAAAAGAATTATTTATATTAATATTAGAAGGTTTAATTTAAATAAATATCATGAAAACCAAAAATTAATTATTAGCTCAATTAAGTAATAAACCTATTAAACTTGGAGTGGTTCCCCTCCCTCCACACGATGCGGTGACATACCTGAAGAAGGATTCGCCCCGTCGTGAGGTCTACGCCCCACGAGCGCAAAAGTTTCGCGCTCCCTCGATGTGGCGACGCGTCTAGAAGCCAAACCTTACCTTGATGTAGAAGCAATGAACCTTTCGTCTAAAAGCCTTGAAGATGATGTTCTCGAAGATTTCTATGAATCCTCTCTCCGGCAGCTACGGCGAGCGACGAGATATGAAACTTCTCAGGCGTGGTATCGATACAAAAGGGATTTCACTTTTGGGCAACTATGGAATAAAATAATTAATACCGTTTCAATTTACTTGGAATTATATTTCTCGACATCGTTTTCTTCTTTACATGCGTCTTTTTCCACTGATGTATATAGTCCTTTACTATATTTTAATTTTCTTCATTTATTTATAAATGATGCAACGGTTTTTTACTTAAATTATTTATCATAGCGTCGCATATTCGATGTATATTTTAAACGTTTACTAAACGTTCATAAATGATAAACTTCAATAACTTCTCGTAGTTTCAAGAAGTCTTTTACTGAAAACACGTCTATGCTCTTCGAGAGTTAAAGCCAGAAGAAAAAATGTAAGATTAAAATCATTGGTTCTTTTTTATGTTTTGGTTGCTTAGGTACCGTAATACTTAATTCTGATTGGTCCTACGTCCCAATTTGCGATTTCAATAAACCTAAGCATTTGTTGCATCATCTATATGGCCTGCTTGGTTATTAACTTACGTTGAATTACAGATGGCCATGTTTACTTAATATGTTCATATATGCAATTACAGCTTCAAACTCTATAGGAAGTTTATAACTTATTTATTCATAAAGGATGTCATCTCAAGTTTTACCATTATTCTGTCCCTCCGACCTCATAAGTTAGCGTAAAAGGTGAAACGAAAGGCGCACAGAACCATGTTAAAATTCAAAATTATTACTGTCAGATGAACTAGTCACATTTTGGCAGGTATGTGTTTAACAAGAGCATGATAAGTTTTGATTAAAATGATTTGAACTGCATGAGCATGTGTTTTCCAATAAAGCATAGATTCTGGCCTTCCCTGCACCACATATCCACAAGTTGATAGACAGGGTATTTGTGTTCCATCTAAAATTCGATACGGGTATTTCACCAGAAATGCATGTTTTGAGGCCCCTGAATAAAAATGTTTTAGAAAAGGGCTCTTTAGCTATGTATGTGTGTATCTGTGAACAGCATAACTCAAAAACAAAAAATAACACCAAATTTGTCATTTAATTCAATATTTTCCAAAGTTAGGATAGGAAGATTTTTAAGAAAATCCTGCCATCTCAAATTACCCTAAACACTTTTCAAAAAAATTTATTTTCTCAGAAATAGCCTTAACAATTTCGAATAAAGCATTACTTATCAAATATATTTGCATGAAAAATAAAACGTTCGTATCATCTTTTCTGGGATCAGCCCGTGCAGTCATTTTTATATTAAGGAACTGTGTACAATCTTGTATAATAAGTCGGTGCGATGATAAGCGACAAAAGAAAACGACATAAAAATGTAGATCCCTTTTAAACACACAATTTTAATATTTTGAATACGTTATTTTGAAGCATTATTCCCGAAATATCCGTTTAATGGTTGTAATCATTCAATACTTTGTCGTTTTTTTTCAACTACCTACTGTTGCTTTCAATTGTTTCTCGCGAATTGCATTGAAAGACTATGGAATATTTATAAAAATTTACCTATCGCTGTCCCTTTTTAATTTATAACGAAATGTGTTATTGTAACTATTTATGCAAAGGATTATATCTATTAAAATGAAGTAAACAGAAACAAAAAGTTTTCGTATAAGCAGTTTTATACGCGATAATAAACGACAGAGTGTAGGAAAACTCATGTGAGTGTAGCACATAATTTTTATTGAATATTAACCATGTTATCTTCTGAGTATAACTTAAAAGTTCCGTAACTGGTAAAAGAGACAAATCAGAAAATTACAAACAACGATTTTTCCGCATTTCGATATTCTTCAGTATGGACATCCAAACAACGTTTTTCCCCGCTGTACATTATTATGCGATGGATGTAAAGAGTGAACGGCATAACAACAGCTGTCTTTCTGTGCCCAGAATGCTTTATTTTGGTGCTGTTTTGTAAAAAGTATTTAGTATTACAGTAACATACAAACAACGGTGTGAATGTGGTCATTTAGGATGCCCCTGCTCTGAACAACGAAGCCTGCTCTTATCGCCGATCTACTGTTTTTAGGATGATTATCACCAGCGCCTGGACTTGTGATGAAAGGCCGCATTTGAATTTAAGATCATTATTATTGCTAACATGTGTATGCACACATTCTAATCATGGACCCCAGGGCAAGAAAAAGCAAATTTATCATCCTTTGTTGTTTAATGTCCTTTTCAATTTAAGGCCTTTTTCGAATTTAAGTAATTATTTTGTAATTATTATTAGCCTGTAATACAGCAAGCGTCAGATAAGCCTACAGCTACAGCCTGCATCCCGTTTACCGGCAATCTATCCGGCATAATCAGCAGAATTCTCGCCAAATACAACATTAGGACCATCCACAAGCCACCTCCGAAGATTAGACATCTGTTGAGGCCAGTGAAAGACAAACTGGACTTTCAAGTTCCGGGACTGTACCGCATTCCCTGTGAATGTGGGACACCTTATATAGGACAAACCGGAAGAACCATCGCTACTAGAATAATCGAACATGAACGGAGCATTCGTTTAATGCAACCTGAGAAGTCTGGGCTGGCAGAGCATTGTTTTGATAACGACCATAGAGCCAAATTTTGGGAGACGGTCATCTTGGCAATATGCAACAGTTACTTGGAGCGGAGAATTAAGGAGGCTTTGGCGATTTCTTCTGAAGGAGCACGCTTAATCGTGATGCTTGATTTCAGTTCAGCTCCTCTTGGAAACCGGCCTTAAAAATGGAAATCCGTCGAATTAAGAAGCAAAGATCAATACAGCTTTATAATCTAGTTAAGTAGTTACGTTTCTTTGACACAATTTTCTATACTCACGCCATCTACTGACCTGACATTTAATTTACTGAAACAGTCTTTTGTTCAGTAATGCGAATTTTGATAGTGTTTTGTCTTTGTTTATATAAGTGTTATATCCAGTATTTCATTTGTGGTATAACATTGTATAAATATTCTGATGATGGGAGAGATGCACACTCCCGAAACGTTGATATATAATCAACTTTTCACCGGGCTGGCTGCCCGAGAAGAAAGTGAGCGAATAATTTTGTTATTTTCTTTTCTTCTATGCCTTTATTTAATAGTTTTCTAGTTACATTCTGAGTATATAGAACACCATATTATTAATATTTTGATTGACGGTAACATTCAAAACATCAGAGATTTTACTATTCAACTGAGAAATAATTGTAACTTTATACGTTATAAATTCGTGTTTTGTAAAACAGTGTTACAAATTCCTCTTTAATGATTAATGTGTAAAAGGGTAGCCTACAGCTGACGGGATGGCTGTTGTTGCTTAAGTCAGCATTCTAGCCGTTGTGAACTCATGTCCCAAAATAAGAATAAAACAGGTCGCTTTTAAATGAGTACGTACAATCAGTTTGCTATTGTCCTCGTCCTTGTGTTGTGGCAATAGCCTATGAAAATCTTTTCATGCGCAATGAGCTTTGTATAACAGGAGAACTCAAAAGATCTACTTGAAATAAGAACATGGAACAAATATATTTTTGATTAATGTTCTAAATTATCTCGTAGTTACTCTTATACTTACCTTTTCTACTTGTAGAGAAATTATACCATGGTATACATTAAGTTATACTTTTCGTGAACTAGTTAAGTAAATCTTCTTTAGATAACTGTCAAAGATAGTTAAGTAATAATATTTCAATCATAATCAGGAATTTAATTAATATTATGTAGTTTTAGTATTCACTTGTTATATATTAAGATCAATTTAAGCACAGGGATAGTAACACAAACATTATACGTAAGGAATAGCACTGCATAAAAGTTGTGGAAGTTCTTAGATTCATAAACTCCACTATTCAAACGGAATCTCGTATATTTAAAGTATACTTCAGTCAACGATAAGAAAACCATAAAATTGTTCAGGTGGCAGAGTTGAGCACACAACACCTCTCATTCGTCGCAGTTCAGAACTCTTTCCATTTGAAAAACGGCTGATGCTAATAGCTTCTTTAATTTTTGAATGACGGCATTTTAAACAAGACAAGTGTAGAGGTTTCATGAAGATGGAGAATTTGGAAAACCGAGTTGTTTTTTTTTTTTTTTTTTTTTTTTTTTTGTAATTTTAAGTCCTCCAACGTTAAGTGATATTGGACGGTGAATGAAATGGGTGAAATGATGCTCAAATATGTCCAGGGTCCATGGAGCTTAGAGCTACCCGACATTCGTTTTTCAGGATAAGGGAAAACCCCGGAAAACCCGTATCCAGGTAACTCACCCTGACCGAGATTCGAACTCATGGCCTCTTGAACGTGAGGCAGACATGCTACCATCTACGCTACCGAGGCGGCAACCGAGTAGTGAATAAATACTTCCATTTGAAAGGCTTAATGCCTAAAGAAATCAATAAGGAAATGGGAAGTACATTGAAAGACTCTACCCCTTTATGTGCAATCACTAAAAGGGGAGTTGTAAAGTTTAAAATAGGATGTACGAGCACCAGAGATGAGCCTCGCTCTGTAGGCGCTGTGGAAGTGACAACTCCAGAGATCACTGAAAAAAATTCATCGTTAGTACTGGAAGACCGCAGATTAAAGTTGTTTGAGATATCAGAGGCTGTACACATATCAAAAGAACGTGCAGATAATACTTTAAGTGATGTTTTGTCCTCTCACAAGTTCTGTGCAAGATGGGTGCCGAGTTTGTTAACACCTGATCAAAAGTTGCAAAGAAAAACTATTTCTGTCAAGAACTTGGAGCTCTACCTTTAAAATCCCTGTGAATGTTTGAGACGGCTCATTACCATGGATGAAACTTGGATACATCACTGTACTCCAGAAAGTAAATTACAGTCAAAACAATGGATTGCGCCAGGTGAACCACCTCCAAAGCAGGCAAAGTTAATTTTGTCAATAACAAGTTTATGGCGAATGTTCTCTAGGATGCACATTTTTATTGATTACTTTGAAAAGGATAACAGTATCACTGGTGACTACTACGCAAGCTTACTGCAACGTTTGAGTGAGGTGAAAGGAAAAAAAGGCCCCAGTTGGCAAAGAAAAGTGTCTTGTTTCCTCACGAAAATGCTCCGGCTCATCATTTAGTCACTGAAATGGGAAAATATGCTATTTAAATTTCGAATTGCTTGAACATCCACCCTATTCGCCAGATCTAGCACCCAGTGACTATCACCTGTGCCCGAACCTCAAAACATTTCTTGGAGGATGAAGATTTCACAGCAACGAGGAAGTCATTGGTGTGGTAAACAGGTACTTTGAGAACCATGATAAATCATGCTACAGAGATGGTTTAATTAAATTAGAAAATCGGCATGAAAATTGTATTAGCCTTTCTGGAGTTTATGTTGAGAAATAAAGATTTTCTTTACTGTGAGGCCCGGAACTTATCAGCCGACCCTCGTATTTGGTATTTTCAAAGTTTCATAATCTCATTCTTCAATTTAAATTAAAGGAACTTGAAAATATCTTACGAAAAGGAGTCTCTTTTATAATAGCAAACCGATTAATTTTGAAACGGAAAGTTGTACACGCTGTTCACTTGTTTTTACTCCTTACCTAGTTTCCTGTGTGATTCAATGACTTGTATTTGTGGACTGTTCGGTAATTGCCTCGGTTATGTAATGTGGTTAGCTATCATCCTCAAGACGATATCCTGTTCAAGTAATTGTAGGTCAGTGAGCTCTATACACACTTTTTATGTTTCATTAATTTGCCAAAGGCACTAAGTCATTGATCATAGTTAAAGTAAATGGCCCTTAGTGGCGTTACTCTAGTTGTGTTGCATATTTTATATATCTCTTCTGTTATGATGAATATAAATGCGTACTGCAACCTACGTCCTGGCTGTTATTTGTATTGATAATTTATAAAGATATGCAATAGTTGAAGACTTCTCGTAAGATGGACAATCACTAATAATTGAAATAAGAAGAAACATATGGCTCCCTTTTACAGCTGTTTTAGCATTGTACCTTTTTAGTAGAAAAAATGTTAGGAAATAGTTTCATTGCACATTTGCTTGTGATTAAAAGTGTACTGGAAGTTGGGGTGATAAGATGGAAGTAACACTTAAGTGTGTTGCTATATGCTAGCTTTGAAATTCCATAGTTTTTGCACATTATTAAAAATATATAAATAGTGACTTGGGACTTTGAAGGTGAAAGTACTGGAAAATTTAATAACAAAGAATATCTCGAAAAATAAGAACACCACAAAAATTATGGCACAGATTGTTAATTGCAACAGCTTTCCTGCATTTTTTCGTGATAACGCTTTATCTTCTGCATATTGTTTGCTAGTAACACAAAAGTATATAACATGTTGAGAATGAGGACGACTTCACAGGATTTTCACAGATAAAGCTTTTAATAGTCATGGAAGTACCTTAAGCACATTAAATAAGTAGTCATTTTGAGAAAACAAAAGGTAAACAATTGTTTCTGTGGGCAAGATTTATGTATTTGTTTATTTAAATCCTTATGTCACATCTCGCATCTCTCAGAGATACCAACTTCATAAATTTCATTTTTTTCTTTCCCTACTACGGATAAAAATTCGATATCGATATTCCACTGGAACTACCGAGCGGGATGGCTCAGGCGGTTTCGTCTGTGGCCCGCATTCGGGAGGCCCAGGTTCGTTTCCAGTGGCCGACCTACCTGATCCATGGGTTTTTCGGGGATTTTCCCGAGTCGTTAGGCGAATGCTGGGTAGGTTAATTACATCCCCCGAATTTCCTGTCCCTCAACTTCATCTCCATTATCATTTCATATCATCTCTCATCTGATGATCTCTTTCAGGGTAGAAGTGTCGGCGGGTGTCTCGGTGGTACAGGGCAGGATGATATGCTCTGAGGAAAACTACTTCCTCCTCCGGTAGGTCGGTTGCCGGCCTCAGCTCCTCTGCTGGGTCTATTTCGGGACCGCCAGCCAGGGACCTTTGGGGCTCGGATCGCCTGCCTGGGACCATTAGGGCTCGGCTGCTGGACTCGTTGCATTCCCGCTGCAGGGGAGCGGGTTCGTTGTCCTGGCCCGTCGGGGGATGTCTCTATCCAAGTAAACTGTAGGGAACCTGCCCTCTGTACTGTCGTGACTCCTTGGTTCGGACGCCCTCTGACTGCTTCGCCTCATCCTTCCTTCCGGGGGTGTCCCCACTTGGGGGCATAAGAACAAAGGGCTCAGCATGGTGGCCTAAGTACCGAATCCCCTCCATAATGAAATACCAAAACAAATCCCACCGTAACTACATGTTTTCTAATTCTAAGAAAAGTATTTTTTAGAAAAAGGTCCATGTTTGTGTGTGTGTGTGTGTGTGTGTGTGTGTGTGTGTGTGTGTGTGTGTGTGTGTGTGTGTGTACGCACAGCGTAACCCAAAAGCGGTGAGTCGGTTAAATACCAAACTCGGTTTTTAAGTTCAGCGTCCTCCAAAGACTCCATAGGAAGATCTTGAAGAAAATTCTCCCTCCCCAAACTATTCATTACATGGAAAATATTTCGCAAATTCTGATTTTCTCAAAAATGGTTTGGTCGGGGTTTACTAAAGTACGTGTTTAAATTGTTTTCGTGTCATTTGAAATGCATACCTTGAATTTTTCCCGAAAAAAAAGCCCTGAAGACCTGTTTATTATAGTTGATTTTTGCGTACCTAGTAAAGCCAAAAACATAGACTTAATCTTGTTACACAAACAATTAAAATCTCTTCAAAGAACACAGGTTATTTTACAATTCTTTTTCCTATGTGGAGAAAAACTTTTCGAGTTATTCTTTATTGTTGGTTTCGACTTTCACATACTTATACTTTTCTCAACTAGGAAGTCGTTATGTGTCTTTTTATGTCCCGGTCGTGGAAATTAAATGGAATATCAAAGCCATAACACAGCGACCAGCTCTTAAAAGTTTTGACTCGCTTAAGACTACAGTATTCCACTATTCCCATTGTAACTTCAAGGAAATGTGCAATATAACAATTTCTTCAAACGTATATTTCGATTACCATGAAGTATCTAGAACATGAGTTTTTAAGAACTCATCCTAGACAAAAGAATGAGTAGAGAAAATCCTGTAAGTGAACACATATTATTCTGCCCCTGCTGGTTATGCAATGAGAACGTAAGTTCAAAGCCTCATGGCTCAAGTCTTAAAGGTTTTTGATTATCCTCTAAGCATTTTTCCCTGTTCCTGCTGTACCTACAAGAAAATGTGTAATGAATTCATTTGTTCAAATACGAGTACCTATCTAGATTAATATAAAATGGACAAAAGATTAAGGTTTAGTAAGGAAAGTCTGTTGGAGAATGGACACAAATAGTTGTGTGAATTTAGGTCACCTGATTAATTTTAAATTCTCAAAATGCTCCACTTTACAATGTCATAAACGCAGTTTAGTTTATTACCAGCAAGAACGTGCGTATTGTATTTTTTGAAGACAGTTAATGTGAAACAATTTACCGTCTAGCTGATCGTCAAACGCCATAAAACAATACTTTAGGAAGGACCTACAAGAATCAATTTGCGTTCTGTTTGTTATGATTTGATTTATGGCATTGCCATTTATTTCGCCACTTACTTTGTAGTGCATTATGCAATACAACGGAAATGAAAACCTGACATATTAGCACAGTGCTTGCAAGTCAATAAGGTATTTCACTACGGATTGTGTGATTGTGTGTTGACGGATTAAGGCTAGACAACGACAGTATGGCACCAATCTGAACGTTTCCAGAAGGATAATGCATACTCTCTGCTCAAGATGTTTTAAGTCGGTTGCATGAAAATTTGCCTGAGTTCAAGCACCTGAAAGTGATCTTCAGTCAAGTTGAACTCAGAATTATGGTTGTATAAGGATTATCTCACGTTTATACTATCAGATCTGGCAAGTGAATTTTCTCCAGTTCACTTGACTGCATTTAGGTCAGTAAAATTGCAGAAGCTGCGTATACTTTTGTTTTAAAAGGACTAAGTTGAGGCACTCAGAATAATAACGGCTCATCCCAACCAACATCGAATTTTGAGATAGACAGCTGCCATCTATCTTTCATATGATAAAGTATCAAACAAATTGGGATATGCCAAAGCTCTTATTTTCCACCTTTAAAATTTTTCGCAGCGAAACGAACACATTCTCAGAATAAAAATGGCATATCCCAACTGTGAGTGCTTTACTTTACGACCTCTACTGTTGATGGTGTTGAAGTGAACAATAATGAATATGGCGCTGTCTGTAGAGGTTGCTCCTGAATAAAAAAAGCGAAAAAGGCAATGGATGGCTAATAAACAGAAGAACGTTGTGCAGAACTGATAGTAAATTGTTCATTAAACAACTGAACAGGGAAGACTTTGTTGCCATACAGAATATCTCTTCAAACATGATATCAAAATTAAAAGATTGCAATGAGTAAAGAATCGCAATGGATTTCAAAGGAATCTTGTATCTTAGTGAAACGCGTGCTCTCCATGAATCCGTGGCCGCGCCATGGCTCAGTGGTTAGACCGCTTGGCTCTCACCAAGGCGGCCCGGGTTCGATCCCAGGCGACCGCAAAGTGTGATTTGTGATGGACAACACGGCACTGGGGTGGGTTTTATCCGGGACCTCCGGTTTCCCCCACCATCACTCCACCAATTGCTCCATAATCTCCTCTTGCTCTCATCCCAAGAGTTGGGCTGGCCTCTCAACCCTGGCTCCTCTATCAGGTCAATGCTTCGGCTTCCCTCGCCCCGACTTTCCGGGCTAGTGGAAACCGAACATCTCCAAACACCGGGATCGGTACTTTCAGGAAAAAAATAGGTTAATGATATGTCCATAGATTATGTCATTAAGCACATATAAGTTCAAAAACATGCCTAAGTAAAAAAAATATATCACGGATAACATAGATTGGATAGATCTATAGGATAGGATAGATTTTACGGAGGGGATTCGGCACATCGAACTAGACTGACCTTTCTCACCTATGCCCCCGAGAGGAAGAATGAGATGAGAGGAGACAGAGG
Organism: Mantis religiosa; assembly: GCA_030765055.1. NCBI lineage: Eukaryota > Metazoa > Arthropoda > Insecta > Mantodea > Mantidae > Mantis > Mantis religiosa. Next base: position 123,785,396 of record CM060948.1, on the reverse strand, counting down.
GGAGTGTAACTGTTCCCCTTGGTCATGAACATAAAGTCGCTTCATATGTGTTACATCAAAATAATATTAGTTTAGCATTGATATTTTATACTGATTAGTTTGCATTGAAAGGAAATACACAACTATTACATAAAAACACATTATAGTAGATTGGGCTTATATATAAAATAAGAAGTGTTTGATAGACTAGAAATGTAGATGAACGGAGAAACAGAAATATGAGGTCCCTCTGCAAAGTGAAAGCACAGGTCGGTCGGCTTCCTTCATAAGAAGCTCACCCAAGGAAACAATGCCTACGAACCACGTGGAGGGTCAGTATGTCGCCCTGTACTCTCATTTATGCCAACACATGCGTAATCGATACAATGGCTTTGCAGATTAACTGAATTCCTAAACTTTAACACCGTACGTGCTTCGTAATTAAGTAAGTGGACGCCGTGGGGAAATTTCTACCAAAGTTCGGTCATGCGCACATACAAAATTCGTACGATAGTTCAAACTCGAAATTGAAACCAACCAATTACAGTTTAGAACTTACACACGTGATTCACACACAATTCAAAATGTAACGATAGAGGGGGAAATCCAGGGGATGGCGGATCCGTGATTTTGATAGCTGAGACACTCTATCTCGGTCGGGGCGTAGTGAAGTCACGTCGTACATATAGTACGGCAAAAGTACCTCTAATACACAACATATGGATCCGTGAGTTTGATAACAGAAGCACTCTGTCTGGGTCGGGGCGTAGTGAAGTCACGTTATACACAGGTGCATATAACTTAAAGAATTCTATCGTTATCTCCAAACACATCACACGAGTCTTCAAACGGCGAATTTCCAGGTGTCGAGTGAGGCACCTGATTACGACTGTGAATAAATCGATCATGGAACAGTCAAGGTGTTTTCTTCGCTAATCACACCGCACACAGTCAGGACGTATCCCAGGCCCTGGAGCAGAAGGGAGTCCATGAAGAGCGAACCCCGAGGTAAACCCTGACCTGTCCATTAAACCTCCCGCATCCATAACCCTCAGCCGTCACCTTCCCTACTTTATGAGGTGTTGAGTGCTGGTAGGACTCAACCAGGTTCCTAACGGGCAAGGACCGCCTCAGCGGCCGACCCCAAAGAGTCACTACAGTACAGAAAACGAGGTCCTACCGTTTACCAGAGAGAAACTCCCGGGATAGGTTTAGGACAATCATCATCCTGCATACCGTCGCCTCGAAACAGTCACAAGGCCTGTTCGGAGACCGGAGGCCGCCTCCCCAGAGCAGAGTATTCTAGGTAGTCTTGCACAGCCACCTGCCGCACTTCTGAATCGGCCCACTGGCCGGCTCGGAAGCCGAAGTCCATTACGCCAGAGGGAAAAGTGTTTTCTTCAGAGCATATCATCCTGTCATGCATTGCCGAGACTTCCGAGACACTTCTACCCTGAAAGGAACTACCAGATGAGAGTTGATGTGAAATGATAATGAAGGTGAAATGGAGGGACAGGGCATTCGGGGGATGTAATTAACCTACACAGCATTCCCCTAGCGACCCGGAAAACCTCCGAAAAACCCTTGGGTCAGGTAGGTCAGTCACGAGAATCGAATCCGGGTCTCGCGAATGCGGGCCACAGACGAAACTGCCGCAGCCATTACGCTCGGTCGCTTCCTTTGGAACAAATTTCAGAATCTTTCCGGTACTATCTCACATTGCGAAACAACTCCTTGAAATACGAGGAAGAAAGAATGAGCGAGAGGAAATCGCGGCAGAGATAAACTACACCAGTCCTTACCTACCAGCCAGAAAACCCGCAACAAATCCAAGGTAGATTTGGAGCTCAGTGGGAATGGAGTTCGGGATCTGCTGAATATGAGACTAACACTCGAGCACGGAGTCTATCAATCAGTCTATACGAGGGGATGTCGTAAAGTTTTAAGTATCACACTTTGAAAAATGTGATAGAGAGTTTTTGTTGTTAAGTGCTTGTTAGTACTTCTCTGTGTAGTAACCATCCACATTTACACATTTTCCCCAGCGTTTCTTGATCTTCCGAATACCTTGATTGCAGAAGTCTGCAGAATTCGCTCTAAACCACTCTTCCACTTCATTAATGATGTCATTTGTGTTGTCAAATCGTTGACCAAGCAACGGATTCTTCATTTTCGGGGACAAGAAAGTCACTCAGTGTGTGATCGGGCGAATAAGGCGGATGCTGTAAGGTCTCAGAGCCAGATTTCCCTTGTTTTCTCAACTGCAACTTGAGATGAATGAACTGGTGTATTGTCAGCTAGAAGACGAACATCTTTGGAGAGCATATCACGTCGTTTCTTAATCAGAGCTGTTCGTAACTGGTTCAGAACAGAGGAAGACAGCTTCGAGAGTTGTGACGTATTCAGCTGGGAGGGAGATCTGTAGTGCGTGTGACGTCAGGCAAGAGCCATGTAGTACCAAGTTGCCTATATAAATGACGCTGTGAGTAAGGAATCTGAGGGTTCAGTCAGATGTAGCGCACTCGATAGCAACAATGTAGCTGCCACGTACCTAATAGAACTGGTAAATTTGCCATGTGACGATTTATTGAAGGACAAATGTACACACAAGAAATACTTCTTTGATTTTTATAAGAATGTCACCCAAACCAGATTTCCGAGGCTGTATTCCCTTGCCGCACGGACATTGTGTATGTTTGGCTCGACTTATGTGTGCGAACAATGTTTTTTCTGTTATGAAATTAGGTAAGTCCAAACCCCAAAGTACCTTGTCGTATCACAATCTAACATGCAGCCTTCGATTACAAACTTCCCAGGTATTACGTCCTGACCTTGTTAAACTAGTTAAAGAAAAACGAAGCAGAAAGTGCCGGGAAATGCCCACGTAATTTTGTTCTGGATGGATCTCCTCTAATTTACAGAGAAAATTAATTTATGTTTAATTTTATTTACTTTATAACATGCCTGACCTTCAGATAAACTGCGAGATGAAGTTTTACATGTTTTCTGATAACGCAGAACTAAAATTAAATTGTTTATAAACTATGACTAATTGTGTGATTAAAGCAGTCAGCATTAATATTACAACACCCAAGATGTAAGTTGTACATATCATTAATAGCCGATAAGTTTCCTGTCTTTCCTACGCTGTCGGAACCCCAACGAATCAAACTGTTTCCTTCCTCTTGGGCAGGAGAAATAACCGCGGTGACGTCACTCGCTAACCTGCAATTCGCTCCGAGGCATATTTGGCGGTTAGAGCTGCCGGAGCTGATGTCACGCCGCCACTACCTGTCTTCCCGTGGTCCAGAAGATGCAGTAGTATCTGCCAGTGATTGTTTGACCATTGACAAGATAATCTATAAGGGTGACTCCACGACGGTCCCAGAAAACTGAAAGCATTACCTTACCAGCTGACTTTTGCACCTTTGCCTTTCTGGGAGGGGGGAACTGGCATATTTCCATTCCATGCTCATGGTTTTTGTCTCTGGATCATACTGATTGATCCAGGATTCATCCACGGTTAAGAGACGATAAAAAAAAATCATCTTCATTCTGCTCCAACAGCATCAACATCTGCCTTCAAAGGTCACGCCGTGTTTGCTTTTGGAAAGGGGTTAGCAAACGTGGAACCCACTGTGCAGACACCTTAGACATGTACAGTTCGTCATGAATAATTTTCCACACACTACCATAACTAGGTGTGTCTCATTCATGAATACTTAGATGGTTGCTCGTCTGTCTTTCAGTATCAAACACTCCACTTTCTTCCTTGTGACAGCATCGTCTATCATTGACAGTCAACCAGCTCTTTTCTCATCTGTCAGGGACATATGACCAGTCTGAAAATTCCGTTTCCACCTCGCAATAGTGTCATATGATGGGAAATCATTTTCATAAACAGCCGTCATCTCATCATGGATTTCCCGGGCTGTTTTGCCCTTCAAATGCAGGAACTTGATCACACTACGAGCCTCAATTTTCTCCATCTTACACCTGAGTCACTTCTGGCACTCACTGTACGAAAACAAAAGGACTCAAATCACTGAAACTACCAAAATTATGTCCCGAGGGATCAATGATGTCACTGACAAATTTCCATCACTCTAGCATAAAAACTACCGGGTGATAATTAAAACTATACGACATCACCTCGTACGACTTTATTAGAAAATGTTTTTTATAAAGCGTAACATAGTTTAAACAGACGGTGAAATAAGTTACTGAAGTAAATAAATTGAGGTGTTGATCAGATTTGAAAAAGAAGCGTTGATATTTTCTGGTGCTGACATGTTTTTCTTTGTCGGATCTAACCTAACAGGCTGAGTGCACCGGTTCAGACACAACTACATACATGAAAATCTTTTATCTACCAAATACCTCTAACATAATTTTGAAACGCCAGAGGCTAAAAAGCAGAAAACTTGATGAAATTTTCAAAATATTATAAATTTAATAACATGAAAAAATATTTTTTATAATGCCGGAACTCATAATCTGTGTTACACTTTTTTCCCCTCCATATTTAAAAATATTTTTTCCGTTAATTGGACTACTTTTAAAGTAAGAATGAACACTTTCAGGAGTCATTGTTAAGATGCTAAAACAGAGATGCGGTTGCTTCGACTTTGTTTCCTTCTGAGGAGCCTTCGAAGAGAGAAAACTAAATCTGTAGTTCATCCGAGGCAAACCGAAGGCCAAGGTTACAGATATCAGAATATCTCCCCTGCCCTGAGGGCCAGCCCTATCGGTTCAGGAAGCGGGGGCGACTGTTACGAACTTGTTCCGTTTGGATGAGCACTGGAATAACGATAAGGCACTTGCCTTGAAGCAGGTCAGCACCAATAATACTGGGTAATGATATGTAGAACAACTAGTATACGAACGCTTCAGCCTACTTTCTAGCTATTTAAATGTTTTATTGCAAACGCAATTTGGTTTATATTTTACAACGGCTGAGAAGTACTACCTACACATAATGTAATTTGATATTGCACTTTATATGGAAATTGAAAACTTTTAAATTGTTTTAAGTTATTTCATTTTGTATTTATTAACAGAGTCTATGCTTACTGTCTTAGCTCAGATAGGTATTCAAGAAGCAGTTGTTTAACAAGTGAACCTGTCCGCATTCGGAATTTTCTAAACGCTCTGGCTGAGTAAGAGATCTCACCGAATGAGCATCTGATGTCGATTCTCCATCCATTGGTCTGATGAGGATTGGACTGAGGAAACATGCTCAAAGTAGTATATTGTCACCGTGTAGCATTGTTGAGCTGCTGTCACTGGCCGGAGCAGGACGCGTGGGCAAGACAGAGAGAGGGTCCGGAATGTTCTGCCCATTGTTGCGGCTGCGAAAGTTCTCGGAAGATCTGCGACTTTCTAGAAACAATGGCTAGGGAGGTATAAATACCCCGAAAGGTTTTAGAAGCGGCAGTTGTCTGTTGGTTATTATAACAGTCGACGATTGAACTGCCTGCCTCGGTAGTGTGGTGGTAGCATGTCTGCCTCGCGTTCAAGCGGTCCCGAGATCGAATCTCGGTTAGGATGAGTTACCTGGATAAGGTTTTTCCGGAATTTTCCCTTGTCCTGATAGACGAATGTTGGGTAACTCTAAGCTCCATGGACCCAGAACTCATTTGAGCATCATTTCACCAAGTTCACCCATCGTCCGATATAACTTAACGTTGGAGGACGTAAATTAAAAAGAAAACAACGATTGAAGTGTAACGCAGTGATGTCATTCATTTGTTTTCGTGCAGCAAAACACCGAGTCAGCCTTGAAGACAGCTGACTGTCAATTTCACGTTTTTTTACTGTAGCAAAAGTTGTTTTAGACTTCTGCAAGCCGGATTTCCGAATCTACGTAACCCACGCAATCACAATATGATCTACATCTGTCCTTAACGTCCGTATCCCGTTTAGGAATTTTGTCAAAGTAATTTCCTTGGTTATCCCAGAGTACAAACACCAGTACAACAGCCTTAGGAAGCATTCAGGCATAAATATTTGCTATTCCTGCGTTTACAGAGGACTTTAGAAAACTTACTAAGGTAAATGGGTTCTCACTCACAGATAGTTGACATAAGGCATCCATGAAACTTTTAAAAGGTTGTGAACAATCATAATATAACATGAATTCTAACATGTAAGAAAATATTCTTTTTAGATTATCCGCATGTTAGCAACCAATTACTTGAAGCAATAAGTGAACATAAGCGTGCCTATTAATAGAGTCCAATTTTAAACATTATTTTACTTACAGAACTACTTTTCAGCACATTTTCTTACTCAAATACCACCTTGCAATTCTTTTTAAGAATTTGTTTAAAAAAATTGTATTGCTACTCAAAAGCACATTAATCAAACTGATAATGTACTTTTTAAACAAATATGCACCAGTTTTGAGAAATAAATTAAGTTTTTAGCAATAAAGGATGTTAGGTAGTACAGAAGCGACTAATAATTTACGTACAACAATTAGGTACTAACATAAAAATCTGATAATTGTAGATAAAGTACGTGATACACTGTCTACAGTAACAATTATGTAAATCCCAATTATGCCAACATAAAAGATATTATATCTTAATTATATCACATCACAGGCATCCCTCGGTATGCTTGAGTAACTGGAATATCGGCTTTCATTAAAGAGGCTCGGGTTCAATTTTCGATATGAAAACAGGCTTCATAAAAGTTATAAAGGATAATATGGTCCCATTGTAGAATATGTACAGTTTATGATTAATTTTACAATGCTATTGGTCTTATCCTGAACGACGGAGTGTCGTAAAGTTTTATCATCCAGTAAGTGTTATGCTAACGTGATGAACATTTTTCTGCGTCATCATTGATCCCTCGGGACATAATGTTGCTAGTTTCAGTGATTTGAGACCTTTTATTTTTTCACAGTGAGTGCCAGAAGTGACTCAGGTGTAAGATGGAGAAAATTGAGGCTCGTAGTGTGATCAAGTTTCTGCATTTGAAGGTCAAAACTGCCCGGGAATCCATGATGAGATGACGGCTGTTTATGAAAATGATTGCCCACCGTATGACACTATTGTGGTAGACTGTCAATGATAGACGATGCTGTCACAGTGAAGAAAGTGGAGTGTTTGATACTGGAATGCAGACGAGCAACCATCTAAATGATCATGAATGAGACACGTCTAGTTATGGTAGTGTGTGGAAAATTAATCATGACGAACTGCACGTGTCTAAGGTGTCTGCACGGTGGGTTCCACGTTTGCTAACCCCTTTCCAAAAGCAAACACGGCGTGACCTATGAAGACAGATGTTGATGCTGTTGGAACAGGATGAAGATGATTTCTTTTATCGTCTGATAACCATGGATGAATCCTGGATCTATCAGTATGATCCAGAGACAAAAACCATGAGCATGGAAAGGAAACATGCCAATCCCCCCCCTCCCAAAAAGGCAAAGGTGCAAAAGTCATCTGGAAAGTCATGCTTTCAGTTTTCTGGGACTGTCATGGAGTCATCCTTACAGATTATCTTGCCAAGGGTCAAACTATCACTGGTAGATGCTACTGCAATCTCCTGGACAAGTTACGAGCAGCTCTGATTAAGAAACGACGCGGTATGCTCTCCAAAGGTGTTCGTCTTTTGTCTGACAATGTACCAGCTCATTCCTCTAAAGTTGTAGTTGACAAAAAAGGGAAATCTAGCTTTGAGACCTTACAGCATCCGCCTTATTCGCCCGATCTCGCACCAAGTGACTTTTTCTTTTTCCCGGAAATGAACAATCCGTTGGGTGGTCGCCGAATTGACAACACAAATGACGTCATTATTGAAGTGGAAGAGTGGTTTAAAGCGAATTCTTCAGACTTCTACAATCAAGGTATTTGAAAGGTCAAGAAACGCTGGGAAAAAATGTGTAAATATGGATGGCGACTACGTAGAGAAGAACTAACAAGCACATATAAACACAAATTCTCTATCATATTTTTAAAAAGTGATAATTAAAACTATACGAAACCCCCTCGCAGTGCTTTCTCGTGGCTGGTAACGTTGGCTATCATCCAGAGGGCCAGAATTTGATTTTTTGTTAATTATTTAATTATTTTAGACTAAATAACAGTGAAGAGATTTTCATTTTATAAAATCTATTTAGTATAGAGTAGTGCAAATAACGAGATCCCATCTGTGGCATTATGCTGAAAGCTGGCAGTGCCTTGTGGTTTTAGCTTACTAGTGATATGCCATACCTATTGGCTAGAGCACCAAGATTTTGTCCCGAGATCCAGGCTCAAGTCCTAGTAAGGGAATTGTATTATTAAACTAGATAAAAACAAAAGCTATGAACTAATCTTCATAATATAGTGTAATAGAGCCTACGTGCCTGCATCCTATTTATTTAATGAGGTAAAACATCTCCTTTCTTAATATTACTAATTTACGTACCACTCTCGGAATGGTCTAGTAGCGAAAGTATACGTGGCTCTTTTCCTCTTATCCAGCAGGACCGTGACTGCTCATGCTATCGCAATATGTTTAACCAAGTGTGAATATCTATATCTATATCTATATATAATGGTCCTACTATTTTCTCTATTTGGTTTTTACACTTCTTTACCCATTAACCGTATTCCCTCCACTTTTCTTCAAATTTCTTTTAATTCTTTGAACCATATTTCGCTTAAATATTTTCCTTCTTTCTCTACATATTCACTTGTTCTTAAGTTAAACATCGTCCTTTCTTTTAGTTCTCTTGGAAAATGCCTTTGTTTCTCTAATATTAAATTCTCTCTCCCTTTTAAGTAAGATTGCATTCCTGAATGAATGCCAATTATAACATAATCTAGTACATTTAGTCCACCTCTTCCCCCTTTTCCTCCCTAACAGAACACTTAAAATCGTTACATTCTTGCTCACGTATTCTAGCCCTTCTGCTATATACCTCGATGTATTTATCTCTCCCCCATTCCATTTTTAAATATCTATATTTATTGATTACCTTTTTTCATTAAAACTGCTTACAATTTCTTGCTCTTCAGTATTCTCACTTTTTTTCTATTTCTTTGCAGAAATTCTTATCTTTATTGATTATTTCTGCTCGTGTTTTTGTATTCCTATTTACTCCAGTGTTACCAGTTTCTTTCCCCCACTTGCTCTGCACTAACAACCATGCACTATTTTGGGGTAACATTTATCTCTAATAGAATAGCACTACATGCATCGACAAGGGAAATGGACCTGGAAAGCAACTGGTAGAAATAAATGGTGGTATTAGTCAAGGGTGTCCATTGTCACTTACATTGTTTAATGTTTTTTTTCTTCCAAATGATGCAGTAGAATCTTGTCAGACAGATTTAGAAACTAACTTCAAAATTAATAAGATACCTTTGAATAATCTATTGTGTGCGGATGGACAACTGGTTATGGGTAATTTAGAGGACAGATTTCACATAGCTGTTTATAAATTAAATAATATCATTAATGAACATAATTTAAATCTCTCAACTTCAAAAACAAAAGTAATGGCATTCATAGGAACAAATCACAATAGATCCCAAATAATAATACTGAAATTATAGAACTTTAAGTATTTGGGATGCAAATTATGGTGCCGGAGACGAACAGATATGGAAGAAAAGTTTCATAAATATAATATGTGAAACAATAAGATGTTCAGGGAATAAAACCCTCAAGGGAGCTCAATTAAAGTTTTACAAAACAGTAGCAATTCCACAACTTATGTAAGTAGCAGAAACATGGGTACTAATAGAAAAGTTAAAACACCTAGAAGAATCAGCAATGAAATTTCTAATATCAGTATTGAACATATAAGAAATACAGATATCAGATATAAAGAAATAAACAAAATACAACTGAGGTAATTTAACACCGTCAAAAGAACTGAATGGAGCATTTGGAAAGAATGGATGCATCCCTTATATCAAAAAGAGCTCTTAACTACAATCCAAGAGAGAGAAGAAATGTTGGTCGTCCTAGATTACGTTGGATTCAGTAATTCTAAGGGGAACGGAACGGGACCCAAACCATGATGATGATGATGATGATTTTCTTCTAATAATTTTATTCTGAACTAGTATTTGAACGCCCTTTCTACTATTTTACCTCTTACTCTCACTATCCCTATGTTTGTGCTATTTCATTTGGTGAACTTCTTATTTTGCAAAGCTTGCTGAGTATTGCAGCTACATTCTTCCAGGATTTCCCCAACCACCATACCTCTGCTGCATATAACATATTTCCTACCACTGGTATTTTGTTCATTCATGCTCTGATTGTTTGTATTGATTGTTGCCCCTTCTGTTCTCTGAAATTCTTTGTGCTATTGAGTCTTAACCCTAGGTAGTCGATTTTCCTCACTAGCTTCAATTCTGTTCCTTCTCAACATCATGTTTATGCCTCTTCAGTTTAGATCCTTTCTAAAATATCATTATTTTAGATTTCTGTTTGTTAATGCAATTGCTTCAATAGCTTTGTTTAGCCCCACAACTTCTGCAAAGAGTAACCTGGTACTTCCTTATTATTGCATTTTCCTATCTCTTCCATAGAGTCATCTATAATAGATTGAATATCACTAGACTAAGTTATTACCCCTGTCAATGCCTTAAGTTATTCTTGTTCTCTTCAGTAATTCTTAGAAATGTTCTCTCAACACCCATTATTTGTAGATAATTCCTTTATGTTCCTTATAAACGATTCACTCACATCTTTCTTAATTAGTTTCGATCACAATGTCTCTCTGTTAATAGTATCAAATTCCCTTTCTAGATCAATGCAAATCATATACCCATTTTAATGCTTAAATGTAGTTATCCACCATTGTGTTTATGATTAATATATTAACTGTTGTAATATTTTAGCTCCCTTTTATAAATACAATCTGGAATTCTGATAGCATCCCCTCTTTCCCATCTCTGCAATCTATCAGGAAGTATCCTTGTGTATACCTTACCTATCACAGATAGGAGTAATTTATTTTAACTAATTAAAATCAAAGCTTTGAAATATAACGTTTAAATTTGGCGTGATATGAGTCACACATAATGGGCACTTCTTAGTTTTCTACAGTTCTCAGTATCGTCCTTTGGTACGGTAGTGAAAAAGAACACTGACTTTCACCCAGTATGGCTCTATGACAAGGTTCGGAGAGGAGATTTATCACCGCGAACTACAGAAGCTCTTTGGTGCCTATGTCCCTGTCGAGGCATAGGATAGATGAGGAGGGACACATGAGGTGAGAGAGTACTAAGGATAATTTGACATGGCGAGGAACGACAGCGGAGGGCAGAGTCCCTAATAATTATAGTTTGGATCTGTTGTGACGCTCGTACAGGGAGCTTCCCCTGCCCTGCGAGATTTCATATTCCCTCGGTGGTACGGAAACCATCCCCATTCCTATAAGCAAATGCAGATTTCCACCAACGTTTACAATCCTGAGTCAAGCAGGACGAAAGATACATTGTGGGATGTAACCGTTAAAGCTAGCAACCCGGGTAACCGTCGGAAAGCCCATGGTCGTGTAGGCTGGCCGGAGGGATTGAACCCACAACCTATCAAATGCAAGTCGTGCACGCTACCGGCAGCACTCGCAACAACAACAAAAAAAAAAAAAAAAAAAATCAAAGTGTGTGGTTTTAAGCGATCTCAGGCAGATACAAAGGAGAGTAACAGCTTACAGTAAAACAATCAATACGGAAGTCTCACCTCAGAACTGTTGCAACACAACGATCGCGTAAATCATGTGTACTCATGCTTTACGTGTTTGATACATGAGCACGCTAAGAAACGCGAGTTCTGCTATCTCAGCGAGCATCACTGAAGATAATAATTACTGGTCATTTTATAATGGAATGTGGGCGGCCTCATACACACTGACCGATGATTTGCTATTTTTAGTCGTATAGTGCAACAAGGTCTAAGGCCTCCTTTCTAGAACCCGTTTCTACAATTCTTCACTGAAAAGAATTCAATCCTTCTCAATTATAAAACTGGAAAATAATACCCTTGTATAAAGTTTTTCCTGGAGAAACATAGAAAAAAATCTTTAATTGCCAGTGGAAAGTTTGTTTTTTAGTTTATGAAATCGGATTACGAGTTTGATCCTAAAAATAATCATTAGATCCACAATTTATTTTTTCGATCCTTTTTCAAAACAAAAATCCCGTTAGAGTTAAATGAAGTTTCCAATGTTGTACCTCTCAACTCTTCTTTGAAGTGTAACTCACGGCTCTGTTTATATCATTTATGGGAAACCTAGTAACTACCCCTGGAGTCAAATATATTTTCATACTACAAATTGCTATGCGATTTTCTGTCAGTTTTACATCTATACCTCTTACTTTAAGTCCCTTTTGCGAAAGAAAGAAGAAAATCTTTCTCCGAAGCTATTTTATATTTCTATTGTGTTTTCTAAACAGTTCGTTTTTAATTTTATTAACTTTGAGACACTTATTGGTACCGTATGGGGATGCTGAGAGTAGATTAACTGTTATACAAGTCCATGGCACTATGTTCAGGGTTGTGGCCAGCTGTAATTCAGATATACTTGTAGAGAGAGAATAAATAACCGATAACACACCAGGTACACTCATTCACAAATCAAAATATGAGAAGAGCGGACACCTTCTTGTTTAAAAATAAATTTCACGAGCCGAGCCGGGAATTGAAATCGATTCTTTTGGAGGGAAAATGAAATGAAATGTGTAGTGTTTAACGCCCGCTTTTACTACATACGGCACCGCAGGCGGTGACACTGATGGTACATGAGATGAAGATGGAGCACCGGTGGAATGAGATGGCGGGGGAAACCGGAGGTCCCGGAGAAAACCCACCCCAGCGCCGTGTTGTCCACCACAAATCTCACTTTGCGGTCACCTGGGATTGAACCCGGGCCGCATTGGTGAGAGCCAAGCGGTCTAACCACTGAGCCATGGCGCGGCCAGAAAGGGGTATGAAAACCGATTTAGAAAGTAAGCAAGAGCGGCATAAGCAGCAAAATAATTCATCCATTAAAGAGCTAAGATAGATTAACTTGGAAATTTGATAATTATTTTATTTATTTTTATTTCAGTACTGATCTTTTACAAATGAGGTATAGAAATTTAATCGGGTTATATCAAAACATATCTAGTAAGCAGGTATCCCTTTGTACGTTAAAAGGTTGCAGAACGCAACAGAACAATTCTAATTAAACCTATGGCAGTAGCGCGAGCGAATTTCGCTCTGTTCCAAGCGACAAGAAACATTTCCCAGGCTTAAATTGAAATGTTTACTCCGTAATAAAGGACAATAACAGCGTAAACAAAGGAAAAACTTCGATAACGTTTTCCGCATCTGCTACAGAGTCTAACTTTCAGAGAATAAACTCACTTTTTAGGCTGGCAAATGCTTGAGGAATTGTATTTGAAAATTTGTATTTGACTTACCCGTATTCACCCATAGCCGTTTTTATTTTCACAACTGCGTACTTACAGAAAGCATGGAAAGTACTGTCTCTGTGTATGTGTGTTTGTGAACAGCATAACGCAAAAATAAGATTGGTATTTTAGTTCAGCGTTTTTCATGGATGCGACACAAAAATCTTCATGAAATGTTTTTAAAATGTGACATTTTATCCAAATAGCTTCTAGACATTTTTCGGAAATTGAGAAGTCGTAGTGACACACCTTTGAAAGATACCGAACTTAAATACCAAATTTGTTTCCATCCGATATTTCGCTTTTGGATAATACTACTCATAGAAACACGTACGAATATGCGTAAACTTTTTTGTCTTAAAATAATTATTTTGGATTCAGCGGGCCTAAAACCCAACTTCCGGTGGATCGATATCGATTTTCAGGTGGAATGTAACACCAAATGAAAAATATATGTAAGAGATAAACAAGAATGAGCACGAACTACAAAGAACTGAAAGTTCCGGATAACGCATCATTGGAATATGCCATGCTTAACAACACTGACTGCTGAAGTTCTATGTACTTTAACTGTAGTTCTTACTTTATCACAAGGCTCTTCATTCTAGAACTTCAGCAGAACTTGAAAGTAATTAAGATATTACGACACTGATAATCTGGTACATCTCTAGCATACCGTAAATAAGTTTCAGCCCCTTCTGTGTTAATTTAATAGCTTCCTGGCAATATTATACGATTCTGTTATGCAGCAGGGCTTGAAGAAACTTTGCTCACAAATCAGCAAAGATCTAAATCTGAAAGCAGGGATATTTCCATACAACCCAGATGATTCACCGAATCAAAGAAACTTAGTAGCTTCTTCAACTCCTTTGGTTACCAAACGGAATCAGAGTCTTTAATTACTTTCTTTACTACGTACTTCCTGGGGGGGACCTTGTAACCCTTACCGGTCGCGTCCCCCGGGTGGCGGATGGGGGAGCCCAGCAGAAATGCTGGGTTGGTCCGAATAGCTACGGTAATAAGGACCCGTGGACCAACAAGGAGCCCGGTTCCTGGGGGCTTAAATACTGGGACACCCTGTCTCCAGGGGATAAAAATATGGAGGTCCCATGCCCGGGGTAACTGGGTGAAGACCTCAACGGCGACATTCATGGCGGCGGAAGAGGCAGCCCTTCATTTGCGGATGAATATGTATGTGTATGTGTAGTGTTTAACGCCCGCTTTTACTACATACGGCACCGCAGGCGGTGACACTGATGATGCATGAGATGAAGATGGAGCACCGGTGGAATGAGATGGCGGGGGAAACCGGAGGTCCCGGAGAAAACCCACCCCAACGCCGTGTTGTCCACCACAAATCTCACTTTGCGGTCGCCTGGGATCGAACCCGGGCCGCCTTGGTGAGAGCCAAGCGGTCTAACCACTGAGCCACGGCGTGGCCACATTTGCGGATGGTACATATGATAGACGTGACTGTTAGTCTATGAGCTGGCAACCCCAGCAACAGTCTTACTCCGCTTCACGTTGGTACCGTGTCCAGAGGACAATTAACTCTACTCAATCTCTTCAAGGAAATAGAAACGGCCGTATAAATATTATGACGACCCCAGCTCAGAAAAAGGACAAAAGATTTGGAATATCGGAGGAACTGAATCTAGCTGTTTGGAATGTAAGAGGTATATGCCACAAAGAAGACGAATTACAGAAACAACTTAAACAAGCAGATGTTGATAGAGCAAGCATCCCAGAAACGAAAAAGAAATTAAAGGGATCTGTAGAGTTGGAAGATTATATAATGTTATACAGTGGAGTTTCACAAAACAAGAGAGCATCGGCAGGAATTGCAATACTGTAAAACAAAAATATAGGGTTACGAATGTATTAATGAACGCATAATGAAACTGAGATATAAAACACCCAGAGGTCCAGTGACAATAATAGGACGCTATGCTCCAGAGGAAGGGAAATTAGAAGAAACAAATAAATTCTATGATCAGCTACAAAATACATTGGACAAATCAAATAAAAATGATTATACAATCAATAGCAGGAGATTTAAATGCTAGAATAGGGAATATTCCAATTTCAAACATAATAGGAACAAATGGAGAACCTACAATCAATACCAACGGAAATATCTTAAGTAACTTTGTATCAGATAACACATTGAAAATTACAATAACATTCTTCCGCCACAAAGACATACACAAATATACCTCGAGTGCTAGAGGTAGACTTACAATCATAGATTATGTTATCGCAAATGAAAAAGTATCAAAATTAGTGGAAGATACACGAGTATTTCGAGGATATGATGTAGGTACAGACCACTTCTTATTAATTTCAAGAATTTCAATACCAACTAGGTGAAAAAAATTAAAAGACACATAAATGAACCAAAACAAACTTTTAAAGTTCACCTTCTTCAAGAAGAAAGCATATTACAAATATATCAGAAACTTCTTTATCAATATGTTGATGAAAACCCAATAAATAATAATATAAATTTAGAATGGGAAGAAATTAAACGTATAACTATAAAGGCTGCATCAGAAGTATTGGGTAAGAGGACCAAAATGTATAAAAATAGAGGACTTAAAGTTTGGAATGAAGAAATTGCGAACATAATAAATTAAAAAAGAGCATATCTACAGTTCCTAAATAATCAAACACCAGAGAACCGAACAGAATATAAGAGGTTAAATGCTATAGCCAAACGTAAAATAAGGGATATAAAGGGACAAAGTTGGGATAAATATGTGAACAACTTACAACATGATCTTCATGGATGACAAGGAAAAGTATATAAAGTCCTAAAACAGTTAAATGAGAATGAAAAGGATAAACTGCAACATAACCCAATTAAGACTGAAGAATGGAACAAATATTATAAGAAATTATGGACTGATTCGGACGAAGATAAATTAGTAACAACATATGTTAATGAATATGTAGATTTAATAAGCATGGATGAACTAAAAGAAACTTTAAAAAATTTCAAAAACAAAAAAAGTCCAGGAACTGATGGTTTGAATATGGAACTATTTAAATATGCCTCGGTTAAATTCCAGACTATACTTTCAAATTTCATCAATTTTTGTTGGAAAAATGGGCATTTACCAGAGGAATGGAATATTGCATTGATATGTCCGATTTTTAAAAAGGGAGACCGAACTGAATGTGACAATTATAGAGGAATCAATCTTTTGAACTGAGGTTACAAGATCTATGCAAAAATCATATCACAAAGAATTGCTCCAATCTCAGAAACTAAATTGCATGATTCACAAAATGGATTTATAAAAGGGCGTTCCTGCAATGATTGTATTTTCACAATAACACAGATTATGGAGAAACGACGAGAATATAATCTACCAACTCTAATAGCTTTTATAGACTATGTAAAAGTTTTTGATAAAGTAAAAGGAAATCTGCTATTGGAAATAATGATTAAAAATGGATTTCCTCAACATTTAGTAGGAACAGTACAAGGTATGTATATAAATACAAAATTTAAATTGGAGAAATTCATAGAAAAAGATAACCTGGTAGAGATTAATTTAGGACTAAGATAGGGGTGTCCATTGTCACCTACCCTATTTAATAGATATATTAATGACGCAGCTGTACGATGGCAAACTATGCTCAGAACACATCTTAAAATAAAGGGGAGAAATGTTGACACTGCTGTTTTCTGATGACCAGATTTTGATTGCGGAGACGGAAAATAACTTACAAAGAGCCATACATGAATTATATAATATTACAAGAGAATATAATCTTCAAATTGAAAAAAACAAAAATAATGGCTTTTATAGGAACGAGCCATTTGAGAGCAAAAATTTGCATAAATGATAAACCCATCGAACAACAAAGTTATTTTAATTATCTTGGCTATATTGTGTCATATACCAGTAATAGAGATATACAAAACAAAACAAACAAATTCCAAACAATATGTGGAACAATAAAAAGAACTTTTAAAAATTGTAATCGTCAAACTTTGTTAAAGCTGTATAAAATAATGGCGATCCCAACCCTGCTTTATGGGTGTGAAAACTGGGCCTTAACTATCTCACAACAGAAGAAAGTGGAGGCTGCTGAGATGAAATTTCTGAGACAGGTGGCAGGTTATAGACTCATAGACAAGAAAAGAAACGAGGATATTATAAGAGAATTGGAAATTCAGAGTCTAAATGAGACATTTATTGCATACAGGCAAAAATGGCAAGATCATGTGCAGAGAATGACCGAAGACCGTACACCACAAATAGTATACAAGTATAAACCTGTAGGTAGAAGAAATGTTGGCAGGCCACGAATGAGATTGTCCGATCAATTTCCTTGAAGTCGGAACGGGCCACAAGGCTTATACCGTGATGATGATGATGATGATGATGATGATGATGATGATGATGATGATGATGATGATGATGATGATGATGATGATGATGATGATGATGATGATGATGATGATGATGATGATGATGATGATGATGATGATGATGATGATGATGATGATGATGATGATGATGATGATGATGATGATGATGATGATGATGATGATGATGATGATGATGATGATGATGATGATGATGATGATGATGATGATGATGATGATGATGATGATGATGATGATGATGATGATGATGATGATGATGATGATGATGATGATGATGATGATGATGATGATGATGATGATGATGATGATGATGATGATGATGATGATGATGATGATGATGATGATGATGATGATGATGATGATGGTGATGATGATGATGATGATGATGATGATGATGATGATGATGATGATGATGATGATGATGATGATGATGATGATGATGATGATGATGATGATGATGATGATGATGATGATGACTACGTACTTATATTAAGCATTGTACTTTAGCTAAGAATTTGATTAAAGTACCTTAAGAAAATACATACTTTGAGGTTTCTTTAATAAGAATCTAGTAATTTAGAAGTTCTTTGAAGGTAGTGTGTGCACGCGCTTGTGTGTGTGTGTATGTGTGTGTGATCCTTATGTATATTTGTATGTGAACATTACAACCAAAAGTTAATTAAATATCAAATTTGGCATTTGAAGTTTAGTGCATTACAAGGCTGTTAAACGAAACAATTTAAGAAAGTCCTCTGGTCTCAAACTGTCGTTCTTTTTCTTTATTTATTTTTTTAAATTACGTTTAATGATTTGATTAAAACGCCATGTTATCAAGGCAAGGAAAAATTAAATGAATTCTTATGATACGGCTTTATACTCCATCCAAATGAGTGATTCTGCACCACGTTTTTTTTTCTTTTTTTTTTTTTTTTTTTGTAATTTAGGTCCTCCAACGTTGTCATATCGGACGATGAATGGAATGGGTGAAATGATGCTCAAATGAACCCGGGGTCCATAGAGCTTAGAGTTACCCAACATTAGTGTTTCAGGATAAGGCAAAACCCCGGAAAAAACCTTATCCAGGTAACTCACCCTGACCGAGATTCGAACTCGGGACCTCTCGAACGTGAGGCAGACATGCTATCACCACGCTACCGAGGCGGGCTGCACCACGTTGTGGCGATATTTGTAAACGAATTCTTATGCAACGTTTTATATATCACCAAGTTGTGATGCTATTTGAAAAATTTGATGAAGTTCTTAATTTTAGTTCGTTGTATTTGGTTTTAATTTAAACTAAAATATGAATTCCCAGCAGCAACACGATTACTCTTCTCCCAAGTCTTGGAGAGATCTCTTCCAGAAATGGTTTACAGAATGAAACAAATTATTGAATTTATTTTTAAATATATTGACTTTTATTTTTGTTTAAAGATGACATAAAGTGAAAACATAATTGAACTGATAATCTCTAAAGTACAATCACTCTTAAAGCGTCCTTTTAAAGCCTTCCTTTATAACCACGTCATTCGTAGCAACCAATAAGACGCCTTAATCATTTTAACAATTTCACTTTTTAAACTTAATTTTAAAATTGATATACTTTGAGCATTCTTTAAATAATTGTATACTTCAAATAATATCATAAAACAGATTAACAATATTCATTTTTCTCTTTCGAGATTTAATTAAAAATAACTGTTACAATATATTACAGTTTCTCTAAATATTTTTAAAGTCCTGTTCATTCTGAAATAATGTCATATAATTTTGCATAACTTCTAAACCGTAAGACAAACAAATTTGTATTACACGATCAATATCTTAAAAGCACAATATATGCCAAATAATATGTTGGTGCCATTTACAATTTACGAGATATTCACCATTCTTAGTTCGAATTTTTAAACATTTTATACACCTTATAAGTCCTAGGACACTCATGTACGCTCATCAAGGCGAACCTTAAATTATTTAAAGTGTTACATAAGCAGAATGGAAAGATAAACATACGGAAGAGACTTTTAAAACAAGCTAATTAAACATATGACGCTCGACCAAACCTTAAGACTACCGTTTTCAAATCTTCCGAAGGAGACATAATTTTTGTATGTCACTTCTACTAGACGTTACCCTATTACTTGCCTTATACATGTGGAATGATCAGTATATTTTAATTATCACTAGCTATTCGAGTTGCAATACGCTCCAAAATAAGCACCAACAGACACAATCGTGATATACTTGTTATAGTCATTAAATTCGTGGACCGACTTCTGGTGTGTAACGAATAGCAGAACCCAGTGTTATCAGTTGGCAAAAACCGGCCGCCACTTTCAAAGATACACATAATTTCTCACAAAATAAACTCGTAGGTCCTATATAAATTTTCCAAATTTAAAACAGCTGGGCTGAAAGCACTGTCTAAAGATATTGGATGGTAACCACAGGAACTTTCCATTGGCAATTATGATGTCTTCAAAAAAGAAATGTCTACGCTCATGTACTTTTCTTGGAAGGAGAGCAATGAGTAGGATCACATGGATGTTACGGGGATGTAGAACGGTAATATATTTTAAAAATTCCTCTTGGACATACAGTGATGTGTAAATGTGTTGTCTTGGAACAACAGCGAGTTTCTCCTATGCAAAATCCAGGACAATTACAACGAATATATTATAAAACCGGAGAAGAATATCTTCTTCTCAGGCCATTTCTAACTTACTCCGACTTTATGAACTCAATATGAACATTTTCCAATGAACCAAATATCACTTCGAGCATCATCTTGAGTTTTGAAGAGTCTTGTCACAGTTATTTTCCAACCATGTCCACACCCACGTGTGGCGATAAATGACGATTTTAAGATGGGCGACTCTCGCTTCTGTTGTTGACTGTAAA
Organism: Mantis religiosa; assembly: GCA_030765055.1. Lineage (NCBI taxonomy): Eukaryota > Metazoa > Arthropoda > Insecta > Mantodea > Mantidae > Mantis > Mantis religiosa. The sequence continues at coordinate 123,764,699 of CM060948.1, read as the reverse complement.
GGTAACAGTATAATGATCCAGTTGACAAAGTCGAATGATATCAGCACTACTAATCAGATCATCACAAATCATCATGTAATGGTCACTTATGTTCGTGTCACACAGTGTTGAGTAACATGTGACGCACATGACATGTGACATCGTTTACTTGGAAAATAGGTGTTTTAAATTTTGCATTTAGCCGAAAATGGCTCCAACCATTTTGATTAAAATGTCATATATTTCAGATATTCACATAGCAAATAAACTGGTACGTTGAATTTTCTGGAAATAGCTTGTGAAGTTCCCTTTATTTTGACTTAAATCGTGAGATATTTATAAATCTTGCCTCACAAAAATATAGGGCAAACTTGTCATCAATGAACACATTTAATATTTTTCTCAAAATTAAGGAAGTCCAATGAATTAAACATTGTGAAACTGAATTGACTGCAGAATTCTCCAAGTAGCATTTGCAGTATATAACGGTTATATCTGAAATACTGTTAAGAGCACAAAAAAGACATGCTTGAATTATTTCCCGGCACGATCCATTTCTGTAGACCCATCTCCAACAATGGATCAGTTAGTCTCCATGAATTGGTCATTTGATGTATATCTATGATTTCGTGATTGAAGCATTAAATCGAAAATATAAAGGCTTGGTGTATTTGTTGAAAATGGGAGAGAATAATGGTATAACTAAGAAAGAAAAATTACGATTGAACGGAAACTATTTTGAATATGAAAATGAGAATTCTGACTCTGAATATGAAACGGGGTACATTATACTAATAACAAATAAAGTAAAATTCAAAACTGAACTTCCTTTGAAATTAAGTAAAAGTTGCTTTATAAATCGATTGTCATGGAGTATAATTGCGGAACCGATCGGGATGGCTGAGGCGGTTTCATTCAGGAGGTGCGGAATCGATTTCCGTGGCTGACCTACCTGAGCCAAGAGTTTTCTCGGGGGCATTCCCGGGTTACCATGCGAATGCTGGGTAGGTTAATTACATCCCCCGAATTTCCTGTGTCTCCATTTCATCTCTCATCTGTTTTTTTTCTTTCCTTCAGAAACAACTAGTAACCCGGCGGGTGTCTCGGCGCTGTCGTTATTCCTTGGGTGAGCTGGTCTTCCTCCCGGGAATGCGCCACTTACGGCTTAGTTACAGTAAACCACAGGTTTCGGTGCCGAATCCCCTTCGTAGTAATTCTAATCCTAATAATCGCGGACAAACTGTGAGATACTTGAATTTGTTTCATAACACAATGTTATGGAATGTGCAATTAGACGAAATGCATCTTTTAGTATTCTTCCTTACATATACAACAGGTCTTCAGTCTTAACCAGCCCGTCTCGGTAGAGTAGATGGTAGCGTGTCTGCCTCACTTTCAAGAGGTCCCGAGTTCGAATCCTGGTCAGGGTGAGTTACCTGGATAAGGTTTTTCCGGGGTTTTCCCTTATCCATGAAAACGAATGTCGGGTAGCTCTAAGCTCCATGAACCCTGGACATATTTGTGCATCATTTCGTCCATTTCATTCACCGTCCGGTATGACTTAACGTTGGAGGACCTAAAACTCCAAAAAAAGCCTTAACCACGTATTATTAATACGTCTTAACCTACAACTTTCAAACTAAGGTGGTAGAATTTTATCAGTTGGTAAGTTGATTCAGTGTAGCTAGAAAGTAGCAGTTCTCCTCAAAAATATAGATGATCTGATAATTTAAACATTAGCTTACAGTTCTTTAAAGGGCACAATTTATGGCAAATACAATTTTCTATTAATAATATTTAAGAGATATTCTCTGATATTGATCTGATATTTCAGTATCTTACTTTACTCAGATAAATAAGCCTATGCCTTGCTTTGTGTTATGCTAAGAACATGAAGTTTCAAAGCTATCACACAGAGCACCGCTTTTTAAAATTCTGAGTATCGCTTTGACCTACAGTTTGACTATAACGAAATGTGTAATATGTACAAAAGATTTATGTTCACTTCAGATATTTTTCTATCTTGACAGATGCTATGTGCTTAACTGAAAGACACGATAGCATATTAATGGTTGAACATCTTTCATTATGACATAAATTCAAAATCCAACATAAGTGATGATCACAAAGGGACTATACGTTTTTAATGTGGTGCCACATTTATTCCAGAGTGAGTACGTAATATAGTACAGAAAAAAAAAGAAAAAGCTAACTAACAGCCGTATATCAGATTTTGTCTTGTTAAATTCCCAGCAGTACATTTCCTGTCGGAAAGATTCTCTATCCGATAGGAATCTCTGTGAGTCCCGGAGTTGCTGAGTCAAAACAATTAGTTTTGTTCATTCACCTTTACTGTCATGAACATTTCATAAAGTTCATATTTGCGTTATATCACCACTTTAAAGCAATTGCTCTTCAACATGGTAGGCTTACTGAACTGTTTTTGCATCTTTCGCTTAGTCTCTAGGCTAAATTTATTATGTGTGAACATATGTATTTGTGCATTGATTAAATACTACATCGTTGTTTTAAGTAAAGCATTAAAGGAAGTTGGTTATAAAAGTGATGATATTGCCACCACCACCACCGCCGCCGCCGCCGCCGCTACCACCACCACCAGTAGCACATGGTTGCGCGATAACTTGCGTGGCTCGCATTCGGAAGTTCAGGTTCAATTCTCGTAACCATGGAATTTTCCAGGTTTTCACTGTTTGGTAGGTTAATATTAGGTTTATTGGAATTAATTGTTCTTTTACACTAGCCATGTGTAGGAAGCACTATAAAACGGCAGAGCCAGACTGAAGAATTCAATGCCATAGCCGGGATTTGAAACACGGATCTTCTGGTTTACGTCCAGCCGCTCTAACCATTTGAGCTACTATGGTCAACGTGCCGATATGATATTAAATTCTCCAACTGACTCGTGTTACTCCCAGTAAACCACAAGGATTTCTCATAAACACATGAGACAACTACTTACTATGCTGTAAGTACATTAAGGCCCGGGTTTTATAGTTCGGACCACTATTAGGTACAATTAATGGAATTAATTGTTCTTTCACACTAGCCGTGTGTAGGACGCACTATGAAAGGGTAGAGCCAGACTGAAAAATTCAATATCAAAGCCGGGATTTGAACCACGGATCTTCTGGTTGCCGTCCAGCCGCTCTAACCATTTGAGGTACTATGGCCAACGGGCCAACATGACATTAAATTCTCCAACTGACTCGTGTTTTGTTTGTCCATTCACTCATTTATCCAACATTTCCCATTCCTACATTTCTCCTACGGTGTGTCGTGGTGTCCCTTTCTGTTATATATCTCATACTACTACTACTACTACTACTACTACTACTACTACTACTACTACTACTACTACTACTACTACTACTACTACTACTACTACTACCTCAACCCAACTATTACAAAGACCCTGTTTCACAGACGTATCGGTGTTAGTATTACGAATAAATTACCAGAGCTTTTAAAAAATTAAATCAAACTTGAAAAATGCAATACCATAGCTGGAACTTGAGCTATAAATCTTGGGATAACCGAGCCGATGTTACTGCATGAACTACCATGACGATATATTACTCGACAGAGCGTTGAGGCATATTGATCTTCAGGTGACCAGGGCTGCGATCGTCCCTTATCGGGTCTTATCTGGTCGATTAGAAGAGTGAAATATTAGTAAGTGATGTACAGTAAGTTACGAAACACAAAGAGAGGGATTGGAAGCTGAGTATGTCAATATGATATGTTTCCTCGCGCCTGCCGATGTAGGACACGTTGCTGTCCAGAAGACATGATTATATCTGAACAGAGTATACAGACACTGGACTCGCCGTGTATGTGCGATAAGCTGAGGTAAATATCTCTGTGTTGCGAATTTTTTCCGATGTGGTGTCCCGCTTTGTCATGTAATACCGGTACACACATCGCATCTTCTCATTTTGATACCCGACAAATCTTCAAGGCGATCTCAAATATTGAGATTATGTACCTCAAAAGGACTTGGTTTGAGTTTTGCCTATCATTACATATTTTATGTCTGAAAGCACTAGAATTTTATTCCGGAACACCTGCCGTGCTGGGAATTTATTAATCTATACTTACACGTTACCAAATAAATTTCAATAACAAAATACTCCAGCAAAGTGTTATTGGGTAAAAGGTAGGCAGGAAGGGAGACACCTCGCATTCTGTGACTTGGACAGGTGTATTGCCACTTATACCCCTAAGAGGAAATGATGAATAGAAAAAGCCACAGGAGACCATAGACAAAGACACTGTCACTAACAAACTTACACTAACAGAAAAACGAACGTGGAATTTCTTGAATGGGAGGCAAATGTGCTACTCTCAAAAAATGGAGGTGAATCATTTCAGCATTCTTTGAACATTATGAGTGTGCTATATTATGTCTGAAACGAATTGAAGTATTTTAAAATGCAAATTAATAAGATGTCATTACTCTGAAGTTTTAAAATGCGTGCTTAATTGCTTTTCATTATGTATTTCAGTTTAAATTGTTAAAATATTTAATTGAGGGTTATTGTGGGGTTGGAATATCTAATGAAAGTGAGAATATGATTTGCGTGTGTGTGCGTATGTATTAAGTACTAAGCCCAAGTTACATTAAGTGTTTACCTGGTATTAGCTCTAGCCACTTACCACCTTCATACTGAAACAGTACTCTCTGCTGCAGCAATCAACCATGTGTTAAAAGTTCATCAAAACATTTGACGACTCTATGTTATGGTATAAACGATATCCTATATGTTTCTAGAGACTAAAAAAAGTATTCCCTTGTAAAAACTTGTTTGTATGTCAACCTCGAAGCGGAACGTGAGTCAGAGGAAGCGTTTTGTTTCGGTAACAAAAGGAGAGAAAAGCCTTAAATCTTCAGGGTAGAGTCCCGAATAAGGCAGTAAATTCTGATAGAAGAAATCGTAGTGAATCCTTAAAAAATGCATTCTCTCGAAAAATCAGTTAAAATATACTTTTCGCAAAAATATAAAAAGTGTAAAAAGTGATTTGGGCGGTTGTGGTCGACCAGTCAGAGAACAGCTACATCACTCTCCTAATGTAAGCAGTGTAGGGGTGCTTGTAGACCCAGATAAATTAAAAAGCTATAGAACGCTGAATTTTGTCCCAGACGCAGAGTCGTTGTGCCACGCGTGGTAGAGAAGCTACGTCTCCTATCGCGAATAATTTGCTCGCGTGCATTTCGCGGGAGTTCCAAATTACACTAAAGTGGCGCGCATATCGTGCGTATATTAAGTTTATTTTAGTTAAGTGCGGAGCGTTGTAGTATATGCTGACAAAGGCATACTCAACAAAGGAGAACACTTTTCATGGTGCGAGGTCCGCAAAAAGTTTGTCATAAGAAACTTCACGACGATCTAAAGTGAAATATATAAGTGATTGCCACAAGACAAGAAACCTGTGTTTCCTTCTATGCCCGACGGATGCACACACACAACCTTGAATTCAAGAGCTCATTGCTTGTAACCCAATCCTACAACTATAAGATTTAAGAGAACGACGAGAGTGGCCGCTGGTATCATCGTTCTCACCACCATCGCAGAGGATGACGGAGGAGTTTGCCAGCGACATCAGGTAAAAGTGAGTCCTAAGAGGACGTGAGGGTTCAAGTGACGTCGCCCTCAGCGTCATCGTGTAAATGTCGTCAGTGATCAATCTAAGCATTATCGCGAACCATCGTCACCCAAGGGATAAACAACACGCCCACCCTGCCGCGCTTGGGGTTCCCGGGTTCGATTCCCGGCGGTGAGGGTGGGGAGTTTTCTCCGATCAAGATAATTCCTCATCTTCCCCAGAATCTGGAAGTATGAATGAGAGTTTAATGTGTGCGTGATCTAATGATTAAAACCCAACGAATACGAGTTTACACCTTCGATATGTTCCAAAGGAGAACGGCCGCCGATATGACCATTGCAGTTAAAGGCGGGGTATAAATGGAACAAATGAAACCAAAAAAAATACGCCCGCCTCTTGCAATGCTAACAAAATTTCATGACTTACAGACTAACAAAAGATCAGTCTTCAATTGTCCTGCTCACAGATCATTTCCACTTATTTTTAACCTCCCACAGAAATTTTCTCACACTTTTCAGATCAGATTGGTCTTTTCACATTTTTTCTCACTGTCAAATTTTTCTTTCTATTTAACCATTATCTACCAGTCAAGTTTTGTCTACAAAACTCTGTCTCCGAGCATTCTAATAATAGATGAATCTCATCTTTTCTTATATAAAGGTCATATTTCCTTCAGCATACTCAACCTCTCATTCCTCAATTTCTAAATTCCCAAACAAAATCACTCAATCACTCGCCGTTCTTTTTTATCGAAAGAACGAAAGAACGAAAGGAAGGAAGGAAGGAAGGGAGGGAGGGAGGAAGGAAGGAAGGAAGTAAGGAAGGAAGGAAGGAAGGAAGAGGAATCTCTGTTCGCAATTCAACGAACTATTCTTTTAAAAGCTTACTCTTCTATTCGTTTCATGTCAATAGGAATAAACTGTGGAGCGGTTCCCCTCCCCGTGTGTTGGATTTATATCACACGGTGCGGTGACATATCTGAAGAAGGATTCACGCCGTCGTGAGGTCTACGCCCCACACGCGCAAAAGTTTCGAGCTCCCTCGGTGTGGCGACGCATGTAGAAGCCAAACCTTACCTTGATGTAGGAGCGATGATCCTTTCCTCTAAAAGCCGTGAAGTTGAAGTTCTCGAACATTTCTATAAATCCTCTCTCCGGCAGCTGCGGCGAGCGATGAGATGTGAAACTTCTCAGGCGTGGTATCGATACAAAAGGGATTTCATTTTTGGGCAACTATGGAATAAAATAATTAATACCGTTTCAATTTACTTGGAATTAAATTTCTCGACATCATTTTCTTCATTACGTGCGACTTTTTCCACTGATGTATATAGTCCTTTACTATATATTAATTTTCTCATTTTATTTATAAATGATGCAACGGTTTTTTACTTAAATTATTTCTCGTAGCGTCACGTCTTCGATGTATATTTTAAACGTTTACTAAACGTTCATAAATGATGAACTCCAATAACTTCTCGTAGTTACAAGAAGTCTTTTACCGAAAACACGTCTACCCTCTTCGAGAGTTAAAGCCAGAAAAAAATTTAAGAATAATTTTTTTTTTTTTTTTTTTTTTTTTTTTTTTTTTTTTTGCTAAGCCACCGCAATACTTAGTTCTGATTGATCCTACGTTACAATTTGGGATTTCAATAAACCTAAGCATTTGTTGCATCATCTATATGGCCTGCTTGGTTGTTAACTTACGTTGAATTACAGATGGTCATGTTTACTTAATATGTCCGTATATGCAACATCAGCTTCAACTGTCATTAGATGCTTACACATTTCTTCGTAGGCATAAGAATACAGAAGCGGAGTAGTGCGAAGAGATGGTTTGGCGTGGTCTTAGAGCTGCCGCTTTCCAAGCTGTGGAGCGCAGTTCAGTTCCCGGGGGCGACGTGTGGAGATCGGTTGGAAGACTCAGTACGAAGTGCCTCAGCCTCGTTATTTTGGATTTTGGAGGAGTTAATTGTGAGATACGTAATGTCTTCAGGTTCCGAAGACCGAATTCACGGCCCGGAAAGAACTCTAAGCTCTGCTGGGAATCATTTGAAACCTAGATGGTTTACTTAATTGAGTAAAATTACCCCTTGTGTAATATCAAAGAGGCAAGCATAACGCTGGAAATGTCGCTCATTCACCTAAGCTCACCAGCAGTAATTTGTATTTATTGTAAATCGTTATCATTAAATTCCTGTAGTACCTATACAAATCAATATTGATTAACATCAAATTTTAAATTTTGTAAAATACTGCTTAAATGCATTCCGTAATAAAGGTTTCACTGTCTCTCTGTTTGAAAACTCTTTCTTTCATGTTGCTCAGAACTAGAAGTGTGTTGTTAGATGTGATCTTGCTGGTGTTTTTAATCTAACGAGACTGCTGAATCGCTAATAGTGCACCGTAGTACAGCTGTATCTCTTTCCATGGAACTATGTTTTAATTGCTCAGACAGAAGAGATAGATCGGTCCGTGGATACTTTCGGCATGGTGAAATATAGTAATAGACTAGTTTCGTGACAAACTTACACTCACGATCAAGATATTACTGATTCTGGTAAAATTAGGAAGATGGAAGTAGGGGAAATATTTGTACATACCAAATATTATTTTACATTGTTGCAGGTGTTTATGGAATTCCGTATGCATATAGCCTTCTAGTTCCGTAAAGTGAGAAAAAGAGGATTTGGGAACGAACAATACTATTTTCCATTGTGTAGGTGTGTTTTCACTCTCACGTTAACCCCAAAGTAAAATGGAATGAAATTGACAAGTAGTATCTCGTTATAAATAATAAGATATATGGTAGAAAGTTACCAAAAATAACTACAAGAAACAACAGAGAAATGCGCAAAATGGACACCTTTGTAACCAGATGTCTATGTTGAAGATAGGATGCACGTTGACTGTTTCGAAGACCCAGGTCGGGAAGCCAGATATAACATGGTTACTTCGTTGTAGTTTGAATTGTTTCTTGATTATTGTGTCTACTTAAATAAGAGTCATGAGATCTCTAGTTTCCAGGTGTGGTTTCGAGTGAAATAAATAAAATTTTGGATCAGTCCAATTTCGTAATATGTAATTTAATTGTATAATCTAGACTACATTTTACTCGAATTTTCTTTCCTAGTCAATCATTGCAGGTTACCTCCAGCATATCGATAAATCCTTATTTCTTTAATAAATAGTTTCCTTTAATTACATAAAGTTGCTCACTCGTGCACTTCCACTCAACACTATCAAAACTTTTTATCGTCCCCGCATCGTCTTTCCACCATCAAGATTACAGAACATATCTTTTTGAAGATTATTAATTTTCTGTTCCTATCCAAAGCTTTTATATTCTCCGCGACATTTTTCCAGCGTCATGAAACAAGATAATTGATTTTCTTCTCCTAGCAACCGTTCACTTTTTATATTGTCATTACATGGCCCACTAATAGTCAGATCAGAAAAGAAGAATTTCCAACTGGATATTCCTATAAAAAGTTCCAACTAAAACTTACGTTACACCTCTCAAGTAAAAGGGGATAAAGGTACCAAAAGAGGGGGGCAAATACTACAATGATACCTCCTTTCTCAGATGAAAATAAAGGCTCACAATTGTAATCCTTCCGAACAGCTTTAATTTATCCTAAGAGAGAACGTGCACTGTTTATATATATATATATATATATATATATATATATATATATATATATATATACCGGGGCTTTTTCCATTGGGCGAGGGAAGCGAGAGTGTCCGGAAAATTAGTACTGGCGAAGGCAAACGTACAGTATATTATGCTTCTACTTTCAAAGAGGCAAGCATAACGATGAAAATGATGTCGCTCACTCACCTAAGCTCACCAGCAGTAATTTTTATTTCTTGCAAATCGTTATTATTAAGTTCCTGTAGTACCTATACGAGCATTAAAACGATACACTCCCTCTTTAAAGAACGCCATAAATAAAAATCCTAACACCGCTGACCTTGTCTCGAGGGAAGAAGCGGGTTCACAATTAGAAATCATGGCTCTTTCGTTAAACACCTCCCTGATACATTTAATGATTCAGTAACTGAATGTGCTGTTAGACACCTTTTGGAACCACCATATAATTGTTCTCAAAAACAATCGAAACACGGTACTGAAAGTACGGTTATACTATCGTATAAGCAAAACAAAGTAATACGTCAAGGAATACAGTGTAGCTGTATAAAATATTCGCAGCAATTAAGGAGCTGCTTAAGCACAATATTTTGCCAGGACGAAGTCAAGGAGCACCAGGGGAAGCGACGTCACTGATGTAGCAGAAAATAGAGGAAAGGAAGTAAAGAGTCACCAAAGAAGGAGCTATAGGCCGCTAATTAAGTGCTAACAATGTGTGAAAATGTAGTTAACCACTTGCTGTAAATTAAGGTAAACAAAAGACAAAAAAGAATAGTCATAAGAATATACTCCAATGATTATCATATAACAATATAAGATGAAAGAAACTAAATAAAACTCAAACGTCGTGAATCAGAAACCATTTTTTCCAAGTGTTGACAGCACAGCATGCCCTCCGCTATGTTTGGAATGCAAACATTCGCAGCGGATGGACAGCAGAAGAAATACTCATATGAAGCGTCGGGTGGATTTCGTGTGATGGCTGCGTTTACTTGTAACTAGAGTCCGTATAATTGTGATTAATGGATTTAAATATTATGTTGCCGAGTGTGAATTTGTGTTCATTATGTATACTTTTCCCTAGCTATTACAATAAATGAATGAATCATATACGTAGGTATTATGAGTGCGTGCGATTCACTTATACGGGAGTGCATCCGCAATTACTCCTAGACATTGCTCTGCGCTGCTTCATTATATAAAGTGGGTCCTATTATTCTTCTAAGAGTTTATCTAATACTATATTTCAATTTTCCGGTCATACCTATGCGAATATATTAAACAACTACTCTGTAACCCTAGCAACCAAGTTATTAACTCATTAGTTTTCCCTGAACTCCATTTAATTTGAGACTAGTTTTCCGTGGAGTTTGATTCTGTACATTCCCAAAAACTCTCGACTAGATTCAAGTTTCACATAATTTTCTTTCCCTATGGAATCTGAGCTACCCACTTCGGCCGGGTTGCAAAATTTAATAACACCAGAAGAAAATGGAGATAAAACTCTGAATGTGATGTAGGAGCAGTTGGAGGAGGATTTGCATGACATCGCCGGCTACTAGCACATCTACAGGTATGGTTGGGAGGCGGCCTTTGGATGTCATTTTAGCCAGCTGAAAACGACGATTCCTGTTTAAAAATTGGAGGAGAAATAACTGTTTTGGGGAATATCAGCAGTCGCAGAGCGGCGGTGGTTCAATCCCAGGGCTCAGCGCCGGATTGCTGTTGGTGATGGACTTCACTTCCAGTATGGTGATGGCATTGGCGCAGTTTCTGTCGGCAACTTTAAGTGCATATCTTCAGATCTCTGTGGCTGCTGGTACTGATGCTGGTGGTTATAGTATGAGAGAAGGTTTCCTGAATATATCAGGCTCTGGTTAATCCAGAAACATTGTACTCTGGTGTGTGATGGTGGTATTGCTGCAGCTGTGGCACCTATGGGAGGGTACTTTTTGCTAACCATACGGACTGTAGCCAAACATATTAAATGTCTCGACACAGTAATTAAAATGGGTTGTGAATGTATTTTCTATGTTCATATTTTGTTTCTAATTTATTGTTTTTAGATTAACTAAATATGGTTAACTTTTACATAGCTTATACAAATTACATTTGTAAAGCTATATGACTTGTTATAATGGAAATAAACTTTGTAGAAAAATTTAATTCCATATTTCAATTTTTCTGTAGGTACCAAGGTAATTATGAAACGAAATTGTGTAGTTGTTTAAAGACTAGTAGGTATACTCATATTGAGCTTCAAATTTCGTAGTATCTGCATGTCGTTAGAAGGAATAATTAAGGTGTATCTCTCATATAGGTAGGATATCATATCAGCGAGTACGCAGTATGATAACCGGATTATTAAGGAGTGGTTTAAATAAAGCATGTTGGCACAAAGATATATCAACGCTTATATATATAAAAATAAAGCATAAATTCTCGTGACTGAGACAACTAACCTTATACAAATAGTCAATTTTAAACATCGTTAACGACGGCACGCGACTAAATTGAGTATGCTTTATGCTGACCAGGTTGCTAATAAAATGTATGTAAACGTAAATAAAAATTAATCTAACCTCGCCTATCACGAATCAGTAACTTAAGCTTCTATACTCAACTACCAAATGGTTAGGGAACGCAAGCGAACGAATTAAGCGTGCATTTGTATTTTCAGACATTGAGCGCATTCCCATGTTTTGGGATCACAGCAGAAGATGTATACGTGTAAGTATTGCAAGGAAAATATACAAAAATATTTCCACAATTAGCACCAATAGCATTTTAAGAAAATGGAAGTGTTAGAACATGTGAAAAAATAAAATCGCTTGGCACGAAATTCTTGTAAACGTTTCTATTTTTTAAAGTTTACACGTTATAAAACTTTATACTTTTCTTCTCAAGAAATGCCCATAAAATTCAACATATACACTTTATTTGCCATGTTAATATCTTAAGTATCCATTTTAATTAAAAGTGTTACAACCATTTTTGTGAATTTGTGAATTCTTCCATATATAGGATACCTTGGCGGTGGTGATTTTCTCGAAATGCTTCGTGTTGCATCTTTGGAAGCTATTGAAGTCATACGTTTAGTTTGGTCTCTTTGTATTTTTTATTTTTGTGTTATGTTGTGCTAAATGAGTGTTACTAATGTGTGGAAATGTAGTTAACCACTAGTTGCAAATTGAAGTAAGCTGAAGACAAAAAAATAAAAACCACAGACAGACACACACACACACACACACACACACACACACACACACACACACACACACATACACACACATACTCACACACGATATATACACACGAGGGTTGGGGGGCCAAGGCCATGGCAACTATTTTTTCCCCCTTGAAGATACAAGTCTGTTTGGAAAATGTGACATATACAGACGTAAGGACAAGATGTTGACTGCATGTGTCGACAGACAATGAATAGCACTAAAATATCGTAACACACTAATTTATTACGGTAGTATACAGGGATATATGGCCTCAACGGTGCAAAAGAATGACAACTCAGTACACATACAGTTGACACGACAAACCTGGGCCTAAAGACCCTGAAAGTACTCCCCTGCTACTGTCACCAAACGCTGTCAATGATGTGGGAGGCGCTGAATACCATCTGCCTCAGCATTTGCCGCACCATGTGTGAATCGGGTCACCTCTTCGCGCGCAGCATTAGCAATGTCCTCTCGTGTTGCAGACCGCCTAGCACGTAGTGTTTCCTTAATCTTTCGAATGAGATTAAAGTGACAGGGCGAAATGTCGGGACAGTGCGGTGGTTCTTCCAATTCTTCCTTCCCCCAACCTCGTAGTAGCTGCCCTACCCACTTTGCTTTATGTGGTTTTGAATTGTCGTGCAGGATTATTGCAGTGCCCACAAGATCCAGACGTTTCTCCCGAACGCCACGTCGCACCTGTCGCACCAGGAAGTCCCTGTATTTCTGTGCAGCCACTGTTCTGCCATATGGAACAAAGTGGCAAACAATGACACCCCTGACGGCATACTCGACAATCACCATCAATTTAACTGGGGAAGGATTCTGACGAAACTTCTACCTCCTTGGTGATCCAGCATGTCACCAATTCGCGGACTGACATTTCAGTTCTGGTTCGTATGTCCTGTGCCAAAATTCATCGATGGCAATATTCGTGACAATAATTGATCGCCGTCATGTTGCCAGCGCGCAAGGTGGTCGGAGCATATTGCATAGCGCACCCACCTTTGAACCTCCATCAGTGCATGCGGTACCCACCGCGACGCGACTTTGCGTAGACGGTGAGTTTCTCGATTCCACTTGCCATCCCTAACTCCAGTATCGTCCATCGTCTGTCTTCATCCAGGAGCTGCTCGATGACGGCACGTGCCACGTGGGTCCGCACACTGACAGGTCTTTCGAAAGTTACTCATCACTGGTCAACACACGTCCTTGCTGAAACGTTCCTATCCACCGTGCTACTCAACGGTATGGTATGGCAATATTCCCAAGGGATTCCACTAATTCACTGTGACATCCCATCGCATTTCTCCCTCGAAGAACCGCTATTTTGATGTAAGCACGCTGCTCAACACAATTTAATTCCATCTCGCACGACACTCACCAACTGACTGATTTCACAGCCCTAGCTGTTCTACTACCAGCTATCACATAGCCATCCACAACACACTTATACGTTTGTGATCCGTTAAAATACCTACAAGAAAAAAATAGTTGTCATAACTTTTGCCCCAACTCTTGTATGTATATATATTCTAACTATTATCCCATACTAATTTAAGAAACTAAATAAAACCCAAGCTCTGTGAATCAGAAACCATTTTTTCCCAAGTGTTGACAGCACAACGTAAGCTCGGCTATATTTGGAATGCAAATAGTGCCAACGGATGGACCGCAGAAGAAATACTGCCATGTTGCTTCTGGTGGAATTCGTGTGATGGCCGCGTATTACTCGTTTATTGCAAACTAGAGTCCATATAATATTTCTATTAGTCATATCTAATTCTCTTAGATTTTAAAGACAGTTTTTCTGTTTGATGTTTCTGCCCTGAATTCTTCAATTCTTTCATATTTTGCAGAATATGTTGTGTGAGTGTTAGTTCCGTTATCATGAATGCTATAGCATTTAACGATACTCTACCCCCGAGTTTAAATAGAGGTTCGGAATTTGAGAATTCAAAAATTAGTTAGGGAGATAATTAGTTGATTTTAACTCATTTTTGGGACCATGTATCGCATTTCTGACATTTTAAATCCTATATTTTTTAAATAATAACGAGGTATATAATAGCTGGAAGAATAGCTGTATAGAAAAACTTTACATTTATTTCTAATTATTACAAATATTATATACGGGTCTTGCGAAGCCATTTTGTGTCTATGCAATCACAAGAGACAACTGAATATCGAAATCATATTAAAATAAAAATATTCTATTGAACAATTCGACCATTAGTAACAGATTAAAAATTGACGATAAACATTATATAGGTTACCTAATCATCTAATACACTTAAGATAATATATATGCTAATATATATGGTAATATATTTTACTTTAATATAGGTAGTGTATTTAATGGATATACTTAAAATATACACATATATTATTTTATATAATATATAATTTTATATATTATATAATATTGTTATATTCCATTACATTGTATTATATTATAACATATTGTATTATTATATTAAATTTATTATGTTGTGTTATATATTTATAAATTATTAATAGATTAGATTAGATTGATTTGCGTTCAGTAGGTTCACTTGTAGCCAGAAAAGGCTGTGAACATTGAACATGTCTAGAGGTACAAAGTTTAATAGCATATATATGTAGTTAACATAAGACACATATAATAGTACACAGGCAATATGAACAACAATATGGAAAACAAAGCAGGGATAATTATATATAATACAAAACGAAACACTTTTTAAACCCGCTTTCACTTGTCTTATGCCAGTACATCTCAACTTTTTTTGCAATGGATACCATTCTTGTTATTTATTAAATACATATACATTAAAAATAAACTTTCAACTTGCATCAAATATTTATAAGTAATGATTTGTCACTGGAATAGTTAGATACTACTTATAGAGCTACAGAAGCATTATCAGGATAAGTTGTCATTCAGATAATCTTGTACAGAATAAAAAGATTTTGAGCAAAGGTACTCTCTAACAGCTTTTTAAAAGCACCGAAATTATCAACTTTTTCTTTAAGAACATTAGGAAGTGCGCCAAATATATTGATAGTTTCATAATACACATCTTTCTGGAAGCAATAAAGTTTAGCACTGGGATAATGGATATTATACTTTTGTCTAGTGTTTATTTTGTGAATTACATTATTTGTTGCAAATAAGGCACGATTGCATACAAAAAATTTTAGGATCGAGAATATATACATGCAAGGAAGCGTTAATATCTTCAATCTTGTAAAAAGATCTTTACAGGAGCATCTGTTGTGGGTGTTAGTAATGATTCTTATAACCCTCTTTTGCATAAGAAATATTTTTTTACTTTCTACTGAGTTGCCCCAAAATAATATTCCATAATAGAGTTAAAGTATGCATAATATACTAATTTAAGTGTGTCAATAGAACTCACATTAACCAGCTCTCGGATAGCATAACAGGCAGTTTAGGTAAGATATAATTTATGTGAGCTTTCCAATCTAAACATCTGTCCACTTGAAGACCCAGAAATTTTATGCTGTCAATTTTTTCTAATAACATATCATTATTCCCGATTTCTATTTCAGTATGTGGTGTACGACAGGTTATAAATTTGACCACTTTTGTTTTGTCTAGATTCACAGATAATTTGTTTGCTTTATACCAGCATGACATACAGTTCAAAACATAATTTATTTTAATTATACACTCGTTTAAATTTGTACTGGTCACCAGGACACTAGTGTCATCAGGGAAAAGAACTGTACTTGCAATGTCCTTTATACAAAGTGAGAGGTCATTTATATAGATAAGAAATAATAAATGCCCTAACACGGAACCTTGGGGTACTCCATGAGTTACTACTTTCCAGTTCGAAGTTTGTTTTTCATAACCAATATCACTGACAGCTACTTCAATATAATATATAATAAATATATTTAATATAAGGTAATATTTTTACCTTAATAAAAATAGTAGGGTAGTTTGAGAAAATTAAACTATTCGAAATCATTGTTAAGGACACTTTTGAGTGGTGCCAGTATTTCCTTTTAAATCACCATGTCACATTTTTAGAAATCACCAGATTACATTTTTAGAAGATAACGAACTCGAAAAATTAGCAATTCAAATATGAGAAATGCAGTCTACACACAAGCGCGCGCACCCGCACATACCTTCTTATTAAATATTTTTTCTGATTTTTGAGAGTCACAAAACATGTACTTTCCATGACATGCAATAACGAAATAACGTACGTCATATTTGAGGTGTGCGGGAGTAAATAATGGTATCTGAAATTTTACATTATTGAGAAAAAGTAAAAAGAAGTTTTAAAAACTGCTGAAGTCGATGTAAACTGTTTTATTACTTTTGTTTCTAAAATTACTTGCATTAGGTATAGAACAAATTGAAAATACATAGTTTGAACATTTAATAATGTTTTAACTACAAAACTAGAGCCCTTTTTAAAATTGAGTCACACGTTTGTTTGTAGATAACATTATTTACCTGCACAAGTAACGAAGTTCTGAACTCAACGTGGTAATATCAGTCGCGGTTAGCACTTCTAATGTAAAAAATTGGTTTAATTTTTCTCAATAGTGGAGGCCTAATAGAGGCTCTTTAATGTATTGACATGGTAAACAACCTTACAGCATCATGTTGAGACCAGATGCCACTAACTGTTTCAAAGTCTTGTAATAATCATGATAAACCTCTTGTATCCACTGCATACATGACGTAACATAAGCTAACTTTGAAGCTTCGATAGGTCAAGGTCCATCTATTAAACTGTTAAAAGGGGCCACTGAAGCTTCCTAGAAAATTAGATGGTGGTCGTCTCTTTCTCAGCGGGAAAGGTTCAAGTTTACCATTGTAAGGCTGACAGAACACTTGGGTTCTCTGCGGAATGTTCTAATTTTACAGCATTTCGGATACTGAATCCTTCTGATGCGGACCTTTGGTTAAGTGCATCACGCAATTGAAATACATTGACAAATTCTGTCCTAGTCATGGCATGCACAATGAACGGTTTCTTCTTGTGGCATGTTTTCAGAATACTGATCCACTTGCAGGGAGAGTAGACAAACTAACAATGTCTTAGTACGTGTTTTTTCAAATTGCAAAAATACCTCTCAGACGGTAGCAAAGTGTGTCCAACTTGGGGAAAGACGTGCACTATATTTTAAATGTGCCTAATGCCACTAGTCATATGCCCTTCGTCCTGCTATGCTTTCATCCCAGAAATAAAAATGTCCCTGGTTTTCCGAACAACAATGGATACTGAAATTAGAGCTAAATGACTTTTTTTATAAAAAGTAGGGCCAGTCGATAATTTTGGTGTTGGGAGGTCTTGCTGCAAATTGAAAAGTAATTACATACGTCCCTGATTCGCTCCCGATTCAGTGACAGATTTAATTGCATCCTGAACCGCCTGGGCTCGAAGTTTGTGAAGTTCTTTCCTCTGTAAAATTTATTTTTTAATATTCATACAATTTTCATTGTGTACTTTTTAAAGACCAATAGTAATTGAGTCAAATTCCTGATAGGTGTCATATTTTGGAGTTTTGAAGGAAATAGTAAGTTCCTCAGTGAAAATGTGGCGGAATTTGTCACTTAAGACGTGAGATTAGTTTTCTTTTTTTACACTGTTCCTTATAAGTGTTAAAGCATAACTCCACTGTATAATCCATTGTTATGAACCGTTTTTCCGGTTTGTTTTTCCCAGAATAATGGCTTGAAGGCCATGAATGCTCAAAATGCCTTCTTACATAATTTGATTTTCAGGGGTCCTAAAAATATTGAAAAGAATATTTACGTTAGGATAGTGTATTTGTTTTATTTTATTTTAGGTTTGCTCCTTCTATTTCAAGGCAACCAAAAATATAAGCATTCTTCATGTTAAAGTTACTCAATTTCCAAAACCCGTCCATAAGTTTTTCTCTATCCTCTGCTTTTGTCCGACCAAAGCAATTAAATTTGTATTTGCAATCAGCATCTCCTTTCACAGCTTCAACTTGCCTGCCCTTTCCCCTCCTGTTTGTGTAAGATATACCTCTTTTTCTTTTAATCTGACAGCTATTCTGAATATTAATGTTTCCTTTCCTTTTCCGTCCTCTGCTGACTATTATGTCATCTTTCCCTGACGTTGAGTCTTCGCCATTGCTATTACTAGGAACACTTAATGACTCCGATTAACATCTATTCTCCTCGGAGGTGGGGGATGCAGAAGTGGAATAAAGTGAAACAATGGCCGTATCTTTGGCGGTCGTAGGACTGCCGCTTACCAAGCGGGAGAGCCGAGTTCGGTTCCCGAGGGCGGCGTGGGGAGATCGACTGGAAGAGCCGGTCCGGGGTGCCTCAGCCTCGTTCGGTTGGAGGAGTTAATTGTAGGAACGACTTCAGGTTGCGAAGACCGCATTCACAGGCCGGAAAGGACTGTAAGCTCTAACCACATTCCATCCTCCAGTACTGCACCCCACTCATGATTTTTAAACTGAACAGAGGTGGGATGCGCCTGGGTGATAGCTTAACTCAGAAGGTGCTCCTGTATCGCAGAGTCTCTTAGATTAAAGTGGTAGTCATAGTTTTAAAACGTATAGCATTACATGATCATTCTGAAATTCCATCCTCCTTGTATGACGGGAAAAGCGCCCACTAATACTTGAAAAAAAAAAACATGATCATTTGCAAACTCAAGCCAATAACAAAGAAGCCTACCTCGATAGCGCAGATGGTAGCGTGTCTGCCTTAAATTCAAGAGTTCCCGAGTTCGAATCTCGCTCAGGGTGAGTTACCTAGATATGATTTTTCCGAGGCATTCAATCATCCTGATAGACGAATGTCGGATAACTCTCAGCTCCATGGACCCCGGACTCGTTTGATCATCATTTCACCAATTTCATTCACCGTCCGATGTGACAACGTTGGAGGACGTAAATTGAAAAAAAAAAATGCCAGAAATGTTGACTCACAAAAAAAATATTTGATATAGCGTATGAGTGTGTGCTTTAACAAGATCTACATTCCTTGTAGTCGAAATTTTCTTATTTCTTAATGTCTACCAAATGTAAAATATACAAACATATACTTGAACTTGTGGTACTTAATCAAAATCGTTAGAGCCACTGTTGAAGAAATAACACATAAAGAATTTCCGTTTAAGGCAGGATTTTTATTTTATTTTTTTAGTTTTTATTCATTTTTAATCTTTATGTCCCATCTTAGGAAGAAGCTGAGCTTATCACCGTTCGGTGTTTAACTGACCTCGTCTTTGAGTTATGCCGCTGACAGACAAACATATGCATACCCACGGTCTCGCACGCTCTCTCTCTCTCTCTCTCTCTCTCTCTCTCTCTCTCTCTCTCTCTCTCTCTCTCTCTCTCTCTCTCTCTCTCTCTCTCTCTCTCTCTCTCTCTCTCTCTCTCTCTCTCTCTCTCTCTCTCTCTCTCTCACACACACACACACACACACACACACACACACACACACACACACACACACACACAAACCTTTCAGTAAAAATTATTTGGGGCGGGTGAGATTCATGGACCTAAAACTATATGTATCGATGTCAGAATAGAATATCTGCTTACTATTGGTTAGAAGCAGAGAAGTAAGAAAGAATACGTTTTGCTGAATAGTACATAGCTGCAAAACTAAACTAGGACTGAATGTCACGGAGGAAATAATATTTATAGGAGGCCAAGGAACTGGAAGAAGGTAGATTTTGGTTTAACTTTTAGACTGAAACTCTCCGATTGCTAACTCTGTACCAATTTTTTATGATTGTTTTTCCTATGCACTTTATGTGAGGATTGGGTACGTGAGATATGATCAAGTCTTCCATTCACCCTGTTGATGTGTCATATCCGTGTGAAATAATTATACATTGAAGGTTTCACTGTACAAAAGAACAACATAACGTAAAGCCACGCCTACGAAGACAAATTTTGTAATGTACCCGAGTTAACCAATCACTTGTACGATGAGTTTTGGTTCTTAAAATATATTAAGAATGACGGGAGTCTCGGAGGTGCATGGGGGGATGATATGGTCTGAGTCAACACTTCCTCCTCCGGTGGGCCGAACTCCAGTCACCGAGCCGGCCTAGTGTGCCGGTGTCGCGTGTATCGATGTTATTCCTACATCTTCTGAATACATGATTTTTATAAATTTACTCCTTTAATAAATGTACAAAATATTATCGTCACAATATTTTTAATTCCTTTTTAAATTTATTACTTGGCTGATCAGCAGAATTGCTATACAAGCTACTGAGTAATTACATATGTACTATATACAAATGCATTTAACAACTGAGGAATTGCCTCTGACATACACAATAGTTGATAAGTATATACTATTCACAACTAGATAATAATTAAGAACACACTATTCTTTTTATGAACGCATTTGAATGACAGGGAATAAAAGGTAAAGTGTACAACAGGATAAGGCATATGATTAAATTAAATAAGATGGATCACAGTTGAAAACAGAGTTTAGGCATGTCAGGTTAAATTATAATCAGCTGTGTTATGACAAAAATGGAGAATATAATTTGAACTACTATGAAACGGTGAGCAGAATGTCCTGAGGTAGTCTTCTTTTTAATCTGGTCCTTTCTAAGCTTCTCCTTCCAATGTAATAGGTTACAGCACCTGGTACTTCGAATAATCTAAAGAATTTTTAATTTTTGACGTCGTGATTTCTTTAACTGTACCTTAAAACCTAATTTTGCACTATGTAACTAATATTCCTTATTTGCTGTTATTGTTGCTATGCATCATAAGCTGGAATTCCCGCCGGCAATCTAGTTATGGAAAAAACAGAAATATCAGTACTTTATAAAATGAGCAAAAGCACTAGTGTGGTACGTAAACACCTTTATTTTGAAAAATAGATTGTCATATTACAATTTGTACAGTTATTGAATGCAATTGTACGAGCTCTACTCCTGGTCTTTACATGTAAACTTGTTTTATATATTTCTGCAAAAGAGGACGGTCCTGCTGTTTCTGCTGAAGTTCCTTCACTACCGTACCCACTGTACGCAATCTTGTCAGCAAACTTCATTTTACTTCTCAGAGAATTTTCCACATAATCCTCTACCACAGTAGATGATTTACATCCTCCACGCCGTTTCAGTGACAGAACATCGGCACTGGAATCTACGAAGAAAGTAGCAAATTTTCTTCTAAAGGCATGGCCAGTGTAATATTTTGGATCC
The DNA here is from genome assembly GCA_030765055.1 of Mantis religiosa. Lineage (NCBI taxonomy): Eukaryota > Metazoa > Arthropoda > Insecta > Mantodea > Mantidae > Mantis > Mantis religiosa. The sequence continues at coordinate 123,743,011 of CM060948.1, read as the reverse complement.
TCTCACTTCAGATATGTTGCTATTTTTGAACACACTGCACGGATACCGCTTATCCCCACTGGTAGATCAATACCTTTACCATTTCGAAATGTAAGGACAAAAACGCTTGCATTGACAGTTTTCAGGCCTTGCTGCAAAGTACTTCCGAAAAATTCCAACCTATTCAGCATCACCAACCTTCTCAGTTATGGTAAAAGAGCGAGTTTTATTTTTTTTTTTTTATTTTTTGGGATATTCACCACAGTAAATTCATTTCTATCTCCAACATCATCGACCATAATTTTTAACCGCTCCTCTGTTCGGCAAGCCCCTGCAATCCCTCTTATCATTACCACTTTCATTAACAAATACTTGCCATCAGGAGCATCCTTCAGTAACTTTGTTACATATTCCCTCGAAAATACGTTTTATTTCTTCGGATGATGTCCAACATCTTTCTTTTTCAAGAAAGACACTAACTTAGTGAAACCTCCAATATCAATTACGTTATTTAAATTTATCATTGTTTTACCATAAAAAATTCAGTCCACAAGCTTCCCGAACTCATCACTTTACTACTTCCTAGTAAAAATACTTCAATATGTTGTTTTCATTAACATCGACATCATGCTCTCTTAACCATTTACACAATAATACACTAACTCATACATCCGTTTAGATTTGTTTGGAATTAATTAATCACATTCAGCTTTACACGCCTCTCCTATTTCATCATCACTGCACACATTGTCTAAAACTTTCTCCATAATCAGAATTAAACCCCCAGTCAAATTCGTTTTACACTTTTAACAAATATAATATGGCGACATGACCAACAACATTCAGTATTTCTCCACAGCAACACATAGGCTATGCACGTTCTAAAATCTAAAATTTATCTTTAATTATATTTATTAATATTTCAGCTAAATTCTTAGTTAGGGGAAGACCGTGTAATTTGGACCACTTAACTTTAGGCGCTAATAACTGTACAGTAAAACTTCGATAGGGTCCACAACTTGTTTTAATGTATTAATAAGAGGAAGTTATACCATTAGGAGAATGTACAGATTTTAGTCGCAACCACATAATTTGCAAATTGCAATTATAATATTTTTTCTAAGGCGTGTATTTTGGACCAAGGGTGTGTAATTTGGTCTGATAAGGTGTGTAAATTGGACCGCTACATAATACATTTATAACACATTCGTGTGCTTTATCATTAGCTTTTATTTACTAAAATACACAATAACAGTTGATTTTACACTTGAATAATCAAGTTCTTTGTCCCAATTTAAGGTGAGCTTCACTCCTTACTCCAAATTGAAATTACATATGAAAATTCTAGCAGCTGTTATCTTGTTGTCATCAGGATGACGTCGCATGAAACTGGAGAACCAATCCTTCCCGGCAGTTTTCTTATTATAGGAAAAGCGACTTTTTAAATTATTTCGCTTTGCGATTTCATATGCCAGTTGCATAACTCCTTTTCGTGTCAGTCTGGAAAATAAAAACGTTTACATAATTAAATTTTTGCAAGGTACTTTAAAAAGTACGTTTAAATTGAACTTATTTTAACATGCCAATTTATTATTATTGTTACTATTATCCTCTAGGTAGTGTAATTGTTAACGTTGTTATAACATACCCATAGAACATTCTCTCCAAGTGCAGAAGATGATGCACTAGCTCTTCCTCGACTTCATTTGGCAGATCTGTGGGCCGTCAAATACCCACAATGGGTGCTGGAGCCTTCGCTTTGTTGTATCTTTTTAATGTGCTTGAAGGTATTTGAAACCTTAATGCCGCTTCATTAATGTGCATGCCTTCTTTTATAGATTCAAGAGCTTTTCTGAGATTTTCCTCTGTCCATTTACGATACAGGTCCTTAGATTTGCGAGCTTCTCGTGTTGTCATCTGAAAAGAAAATGCAATTTACATAGTGTGCAACAGACATAATTATAAAGATGATCATTTACCAGAATAACTTAAGAACACTATTTTATAGTTACTGTTTATTTAAAATTCATTACCTAACTTACTTAATCCGTGTAATTTGGTCCGGACCAAATTACACTTTACATTCGGTCCAAATTACACGACACGACAAAGGTTTATGAATATCACATATCTTATAAACCTAAATTTTATTAACAACTTATATCTACGCCACACTTACCTTGATGTATTGGAGTGTTTCGTATTGTAGATGTGTTTCCATAAAAAGCTTCTAGATGGAGGAAAACACTATAGTAAAAGGGGAGCAAAATTACAGCGAAAACGCTCTCAGTAAAGATCACCACCCCCCTCCAAGGTCACTGCCGCTGGAATGCAGAAAACTGGGGAGAACGCTTGTAGGAAGGACTGCTCAAGATAGCCGTCTGGTTGGTACTGTCATCTGTGGCCATTCTCTTAAACCGACCGTGGACCAAAATACACGCTGGTCCAAATTACACGGACTTCCCCTACTAAAATTCGATTGATATAAATACACATAGTGGGTAAAAAAAGTTTGCAACACACATGAAGTAACGAAATCTTGGAAATTGAAAACTCGAGGCGCTTTTCCAAACCTTTCCTCGTTCCGCATAAATTACTTACCACATTAATATCGCAATTTGCTATTATATACATTAAATACATTTGCTGAAGAAACAGCCATATAACTATGTACTTTAGAGGGATATTTTCTGACCTAAACATTATGAATGCTATAATTGGTGAATTGTCTTTTGTCAGGTACTAAGGATACGGTTTCCTTCTTTTTTGAGTAACAATTCTCTTTATAGGCTTTGACCTGGGAATGTTATGCACTGACTTCAAGATATGTGAATTTTATTTCATAACGAGCGCTTTTTTCTTATATGTATATCCCCCTTTAACTTGTATGGTATATCGGAGCAAACAGCTGATGTTGTTAATTCTTCACTGAATTATAGGTTTTTAAATTTACCCATTTTGTGTGCATTGTTCAGCCATTTCCCGGCAGGCAGGTAAACAGACACTTGTGAAACATCCTGCACGTAACCTGCTAACATCTTTCTATGACATACTAGTAATTAGGTAATTTTCCCACAGAGGAATTAATACAATACAAATTTGAATACGTTACTTATTAACTTTTTTGAAAATCGATATATAAACTTTTACAAGCATAATAATCCCGGACAGTTGTCCACAACATTTTCATAAGCTAAAGAGGTGGGTCGTGTAGCTTCATTAGTGTAAAATTGCTAGTTATTTGATGGTAATTCCACATTAAGATTCAAATTAACGGTGACAAAACGAATGAATTGGAAGATAAACACGAAAGAAAAATAGAGCTAAATTGTCTCTAACTGAATAAATGTTAATATTTTTCCTTTAACTGCAATAGTCATACTGTCGGCCGTTTTCCTTTGGAACACATCGAAGGTGTTAACCCGTATTCGTTGAGTTGTATCGTTAGATGACGCGCACATTCGCACTCTCATTCATACTTCCAGACTCTGGGGAAGATGAGAAATTATCTTGGTTGGAGAACAATCCCCACCCCTACCGCTGGAAATCGAACCGAGGACCCCTAGCACGGCAAATGTGATCTTTGTTCGCGCACTTTACGGATTTTGTCCAAATTGAGCCTGTTCATTTGGTCAACTATTTGGTGTCAAGGGAATTATTTCTTTCAAGCTGTAATTAATAAATTTTGTGTGAATTTAAGTTTTACGGGGAGCATTATGCACATTCTGCCAAACTATGCATCCAAACTTCATTAGCTTCACAGAATGGACTTTCTTCTAAGTTTAAATGTTAATTAAATAATATTTACGATGTTGTTAAATTGTTTCATTCCAATACAGTTACGACCACTTAGCAGGTATAAGGAATAAGCATAAGTTTGTGCACTGAAAAGTTATGTATATTTCGTTTTGAATTGTTGCTAATTTACTGACTGGTTCCAAGGCCTGGTTGTTTGAGCATTTTTGCTTAAATGCTGAACTGTTCTCGTATTTATCTTACATCCACCTACAGTAGACAGAGGAACTGCTCAATTATAAACAATATATTCCGTTTCGATTGACTATAAGTGCACGTTTTGAGATTGTCTAAAAGTCAGTGAGAGATTGTCAGTGGTCATATCGGCGGCCGTTCTCCTTTGGGACATTTCGATGGTGTTAACTCGTAATCGTTGGGTTGTGTCATTAGATCACGCACACATTCGCACTCTCATTATACCTCCAGATTCTGGGGGAAATGGGGAATCATCTCGGTTGGAGAAAAATCCCCGGCCCCAGAATCGAGCTCGGGACCCCCAGCACGGCAGGCAGATGCTCTACCGATTTAGCTACGGGGCCTTCCTGCACTTAGGTTTTAACAGTATAACTGAAAAATGAAAAAAAAAGCCGGATAAATACAATAATTGGTACTAAATTCGTGGTCTTAAAATGCAACGCGGAAATTTTGAAGAATATCCCCTATACCAAATTGCCCTTTACGTAAAAACCTGTTCCTTATTTTTTATTTTCTCAAAAATAGCACAACTATTTTTACTAAAGTACTAAACGTTTAAGATGTTTACGTAAAAATAGAATGCGATCTTCAATTTACTGTGAACAGGCTAACACGTCTCTTCATTCCGAATGAATGTTGTATAATTTTGAATGATTGGTCAAATACCATAACGGATAGACAAAAACGTAGCACTCAAAGCAGTTACATTGGTTTAAACCACACAATTTATGTAAAACACGTTTTATGACTTTATCCATTTACGAGTTTTCGCAAAAATGCTGGCACAATGTCGTGCAAAGAACATTGAATCTCAGGCGATGAAATGAAGCGATAAATAAAGCAACTCATTTATATAAATTCGATCTTCAGTTTCGTGTATCCGTGCTATATCTCGAAGTGACGTATAATGAAATGTTGTGGCCCTTATGAATAGAACTTAAGATATTTAAAGTATAACCTAAGCAGATACGCTTGTTCTATGCCATCCTAATGTATGCATTCACATAGGCTTACTTGATAAAACATGGCCATAAGCTTATAACGTAGACATGGAAGTTTGCAAGCCTTCACGTTTATGCTCAGGTCAAACCTCAGAAACTAGCAAATCCGAGAGCGATTCTCCTTCCACCGCATTACGTGATCATTATGCCATCTCATGTAAAACTTGGAGTCGCACCGTGTTGAATCTCTGCTTTAGCGTGTAAGATCAACGGCCAGGAATCACCAGAGTATCTATAAAAATCGCAAAGAAAATAAAACACGTTGTGATTATAGATAAAGTTTTTTGGAGTTGAACGTAGGGATTTTAACTGCTAACTTAGCTCCTGTTAATTTTGATATACCTACACACCTAACCTCTTTTGTCGTGTTCACTAAGTGGTTGCTACGGAGACCACGGTATTACCTCAGCATCCTCATCCCCCTCTTGAGATTGATTTCTGTTTCTGTTTTCCTTTGCCATTGCAAATGACCACATATCACATTTAGATTATGCTTAAGTTTTGTCTATTTGATAATCCTTAATTTTCAGTGTGAATGTCTCCTATTCCTGCAAAAGTTTGTCATTATTCACATGAAGGGCCTAGAAAATATGCATATAAAGTGTGTGTGTGTGTGTGTGTAGTGTGTAGTGTTTAACGCCCAATTTTACTACATACGGCACCGCAGGCGATGACACTGATGATACATGAGATGAAGATGGAGCACCGGTGGAATGAGATGGCGGGGGAAACCGGAGATCCCGGAGAAAATCCGCCCCAGCGCCGTGTTGTCCACCACAAATTTCACTTTGCGATCGTCTGGGATCGAACGTGGGCCGCCTTGGTGAGAGCCAAGCGGTCTAACCACTAAGCCACGGCGCGGCCACGCATATAAAGGAATCAAACTAATTTATGAAAGCATATACTCAGATTACTTTTTTGTAGTTAGCCTTTAGTTATGTCAAAAAGATTTAACTCAGATTCATGTAGCCCCACTTAGTTAAACATGATTAAACATCTCTTGATAATTTAAAAATGTATCGCCATTATCTACACCTGTCTCCGGTAACTCGGTTTTTGTAATGAAAAGCGAGTCTTTGTGACGGAAGGTTTCCCTTTCAAAACCAACACATCGCTCTTTGAAGATACCACAAAATTCTATATCGACAATTCATCGGAAAATTATATTTTAAGGTCCCCTCAAAACATAAAAAGGCATTGTTCGAAAAAAGTTTCGTGCGCGCATGTGTCTGCCTTTGAATAATTTATCTAAAATCGAAATGTGTGATGAATACCGAACTTCTCTATTTTGTTTGAGTAGATTTGAAAGATGCAACACCAAGGTATTCAAGGAAAGTTGCCCCTCCAATAAACCATCCTTGAAAGGTTTTCCAAATTTCAGATTCTCTCCAAAAGTGCTCTAAGGTTTTGATGGAATTATCGTATATTTAAAATATTCACAAAAGAAATATAATGTATACCTTGAATTATCTGAGAACAGCCTTGAAGAAGTTTGCATAACCGTAAGAACAGCCAAAACATACTAATCACAGCATGTAGATCCCTTCAAAGTGTACTATATAGGTGAAGGAACTTTTCACGGAGGGGTCTTCGAAACCGAGCCAGAGTGCCACACGTAGACTAATTTGGTTCTTTGCGCTTTAGAGGTGAAGGAGGGATGAGAGAGGCTAGAAGTGCGACCAAATGTGAAGACGACGTAAGTCGCGTCCAGACCAATTCCAGATTAAACGCATCTGATGTCGTTCTGTCTGCAAACCACCTCCGGGCTCTCTCGCAGATGTTTCTAAATGGAAGTCGTTCACAGAGGGCGGGTCAATCTGCCTTCCGATAGACGCCAGGGTGAGACCTCCACAGAGTATACCTAGTCACAACATTCCAAATGCCGCCCTCCGTCTAATCTTGCAACCCTTAAACAGATGTTGATGTAAGAAGCGATGGTTACAGGAAATGTACAGAAAGGTAGCGGTGAAAAAGGAACCATCCAGCATTCGTCTATCGGCCCGGGTAAATCGCGACAAACCCATGGTCAGAGCGGGCGTTCACCCGGAATTAAAGCCGATACCACCAGAATGCGAGCCTCAACCTTTACCGCAGTGCCATGTTGCTCGAATTTGTTTATGAGGAACACCGGTTCAGTTTTAAACATGTGACCCAATTTACATAATTATATCCACCATGAACCTTCCGTAAAATGTGCAATGAAAATATTTTTCCAAACGTTTATCCTTTTTTATATGAAACAGGGAGAAAAGTGAGTTTTTGTACAAATTGTTCGTAGAAGATGCATAGAAATAAACGATAGTTAATTCACACAAGATTTTATATCACTTTTTAAACTTTATTTTATTCATGGTTTGCCAGTGTCTAGCAATTAGCTTTTAACTCCAATAAAAACACTTCCTGTTCATGATGTTTGTTCCAGTGACCACTGTCCCTGTTGTATATCCATCTCTGCCTGACATATTTTCGCTCCAGTCGTTTCCTCAGCACATATGGATGGCTACCTACAGACTTTGTAGCGCTGTAATTAAGCAGCTTGCCGAAGCGAATACAATCTGCAGTCCAATCTCGTTCCACATTAGGAAACGTAATAATAAAAATTGGAACTCACCATGATTGCTATGCTCTAACTGGTCGGCTGGTTTTAGCCTTTTATACGGATTTACTTGCTTTCTGTTACAGTTCCAAGTCAAAGAATACAGTTACTTGGGCATCATATACTTTTTCATGAATAGTAGTCACATTTGAGAAGTATTATCTTGCTTATAGTATGCACATGTTTTTTATTGATGCGTTACAAAACTAAGTTTAAATAAAATATTTGTCAATCTGCGACGTCAATGAGAGCTGTTTTGGGTTACGTCACACTTGCCGAGCGACACAACTTGGTGGTAATTTGCGAGGCTCGCACTGTTGGTGATTTCTCTTCTAGCATGATTATTTTTCCTCACATTACCAGAATCAAGATTTTAATGAGATAAAATGTCTTTAAAATGAATGAATAAAATGTTTTAGGGCGCAAAACCTGAAAGATCGTTAGCGTTCCGAAAATAACCAAAGGATGATAAATAAAATTACCTAAAAGTCAATTAAATGGTTCACAATGGTTAAAATATTGTCTTCACTTCAAATTATGAGAGTAGAGCACAATTCTTACTTCTGTAATGTTAAAGCTGAAATTAAAAATTAATATTAATTTAAAGTCCCGACTTTGAATGCTCGAGGAATATGAACGTATGAAAACCTTACCTTATTCAAAATTATTGCAGTAGGTAACTAACAGCAAGTTGTGCAGGTTCGACACTTATGCTGTTCCTGTTGTCGGAAAGCAGATTTTTGCAGTGCAAGAAATTCTTTTGTACTTCCGCTGAAACTTAAAACACACTAAATCACTGGCAGTGATATCTTACTCAATATAATATAAACGTTAGCCCTTGCGAAATACGATATAAAGTTTTGTATACACCGTTTTTATTAAGAATACTTTTACATTTTTAGATATCCTTCTTCCAACTTTTCCCCCAAACTTTTAAAATCAGATGCAATTATGTTAACTAGAGTTGTAGAACGTTCCAGACTTAATCTTCCTCCTCCACACTGAGATTCCTTGAGTTAAGCAACTAAAACTTCGCTTAGTAAAAGCTGGTTCTCCTTCAATTGCACTGTTTGAAAATAATGTTTTAGCTGAATCAATTGCAGTAACATCGTCAGCATTCACTGTTCCGCTCACACGTTTTACTATCTGAAATTTATCGCAATAATAAATTACTGAGTCTATCTAGGTGTCCTATTGTGTGATGACAGGTTTTGATGAGAATGGAGTACTGAGGACCAGTGACTTGAAAACCAGTTTACGTTCGGGAACCTTGATAAAAATGCTCTTCCCCTTTTGACACCAGCGAATCCACTCCATAAAAACTTATTCTAATTCCTCATTTACCCTAAGCATGGCGAGTGTTAAGGAAGTAATGTGGATCATTTTCGGCTAAAAATCTTGTATTCACTTTCTTGCCTTCACAATGTGCGAAGGTGCGTCAAACACAGAAAACAAGACGTCAACATTTAAGTAACCTGAGGCCATAACAAAAGCATACATTTTTCGAGCAGTCTTCAAATTGTGTAGTGATAAACAGCTTTTAATACCTCGTCTCTAAACAGAAATACTTCACCTGGTTCAGCGATCTCCCATATGCCAACGATTATGTTAGCCACGTAACGATTTTCCATATCACTCGTTTCGTCAATGGATACGAAAATCGCTTTCTGTGTACTTTTCTCCGTATTTTGCTAGTGGTATTGTCGTAAGTTTGTACTTCTTCAGAAGAGTCCACTTGTCTGAAATAAGGCGTCCCAAATTTAGTTGTATCAAACTCCTCAGTTGGGCATTGTTAAACGCCCTAATTGGGATATTTACAGAAACTAAACCTTCAAAAAAGTAACGTGTAAAGATGAGACGATTTGTTGTTCTTCATGGATACATCTTGCACAGTGGATTTCATCCTACCTACGAGTTGCACTGCCGGTATATGTTTATCGGAACCCACATGTTGCCACACAGTGAATAATCCTTTGGCTAATACCTGGGTTTTGCAGATTTTACAAAGTAACATTTCATCTTTGGAAGGGAAAGCATGTTCCTCAAATTTAGATACTACCTGTTTTAAATGACAAGATAATGACGCTATTTTCGGTTGAATGAAGCCTCGGAAACTGAACTAAATACTAAACTTTACTCTCAGAAAAGCTGGAAATAGCTACATTGGGACAATAAAAAGATGAATTTAAGTCTTTCAAGTTTTACACCGTCCAGCTTTTGGCCACTTCTCACTCCACACAGGCACATTGGAAATGGAAATGCTTGCTATGACAACAATATATACCTACTACGAGGACTGCCCTCAGTCATCCACTTCACGATCACCGAACATTTTACTTTTGATCTGTCACTCATATCACCAAAAGCTCCTCATTCTGGCCACGACTCCGTGCTGACCGAGATCAGCATGCGGATTGCCAGTCATATACCTCGCTTCGAACTCGAGAGGTCTATTGGGAAGGTGTAAGAAATTAAATGTGTACTTCCATCCCACAAAATCCTAAAATTACTGACGTGACCACCCTTGAGACAGCAGTCTCGCCCTCCATCTTCACAGAGATACAAACTGCCAATAATCTGAGAGTCCATGCCCCAGCACCCTTACATCAGGATGTCCTAACCTCCCTCATATGACACTGCTGGGCGTCACGGAGACGCATGCGAGAGCATTGACTGCAAACGTGGGAGGGCCTGATGACCAGGTTGCGCATACAGAGTAGCTGCATTTGGAAAATCGACTCCTTCACGGTACACAAGGACTACACTATGATCACCAAGCCAAGGCAAATGCGTTCGTAGACTGCGCTGAATGCAGTATGAATTCAAGGGAGGATCTCCAGGACATCTGCGTTCGTCTTGAGGTATCTCGATTATTTCGACGTCCTCCCCGAAGCTCGGAATGGTTTCCAGTAATCCATCTAAGTGAGCTTTGAGGCACACTCCGGTGTCTCAAAACCAAAAGCCCCTCATTCGCCGAAACGTAACATTCAATGCCGTACACCCTTTTCACCAGGGTGTTCAACCTGTATCTAGCTCTGGGTTACTTTTCACTAGAATGGAGAGAAGTCTGGATGATCAGTATTCTGAAAACCCATAAGAGATCCGGTGAATCCTTTAAACTACCGGTCCATCAGTCTCTTTCAAACCTTCTCGAAAGGACTTGAAAGGATTATCTTAAACAGCTTGTCTCCACTTTTAGTTGTCATTCAAGCTACCAAATACCATCAGTTTGGAATTTCTCTTGAGAACTTTGTGCGGGGCAACCCAGGGTCATGTTATTAATTAAAACCATAAAGCTTTTATCAATCCTTAATTAGAATTTATTTTCTTTCTACACTTTGGGCTCACCAGTACATTAACGTACAATAACAATACTTCTGTCCTATATGCATATAGTATTTACTTCCAACTACATTTTGTATTGATCAACCCAGACACATAAAGTAACAATCAACTTCTGTTCCCGAACTGAGAGGAAAGAGCCCCATAAAACAACACGGCTCACCAAAAGGCAACGCATGAAAACCCAAAGAGAGTATCGGTAAACCCGAATATGGAGCACTTACCCAGAGACACGGAGGCGACGCGAGCCAGGCACACACCCACCTGCCGGTTTGAGGGAGCCACCCAAGGAGCCTCGGGCACCGCAGCGCCCCCAAAGAGGAACGGCGGAAAACCAAAGCAACGTGACAGCAGTGCCCTCGAACCGGAAGGGCAAATAAAAGGGTGCCTGAGAAAAACAAACGGCACAAGCTAATGATGTAATCTGCTGTCACTGTTTATTATTGTCATCGGCCTTGGAAGACTGTGTATATGTGATGTGATGTTGTTACGTGAGAATTGAACAGTGTATCTCTATGAAAATAAAGAAGTTTTTTAATTTCTGCAACTCGGCCTTTTAATTCTACGAACCTACAAAGTCACAATATTCAAAATCTTACTGCACGATTTTGGTAAAGCACTAACTTTATCGCCAATATATTTTATGGAGTGATTAACAATTTCCAAGATATTTTATTTGTTTTATTCTCTTCAATACATAAACTGCTCAAGAACGACGTAATTAAATTGCGTAGCAACTAGCGTTAACATTTCAAAATCTTTTAAGGTTTCCTGCATTCCCTTGTACGTACACGATTCATAACATAGTAGGAATGTAACGCCAATTCAACATATCCGATATTCCATTACCTGTAAATTAATTACAGTTTAGAGTTATAATGAACGATTTCCTCTTGCAGTTCAGGTGTACTGGCCATAGTAATGAGGCAGATATAAACAGTATGAAGTGTGTTAATGGTATAATTGACCTGACGTTCATGGATAATTAAGAATACTTTTCAACTGTGTTTATTCATATAATTGGAAACAAATTCCAACAAAACCACTTTTCCAGTTCAAACTACTAATCAGTTTTGCAACCTCAGCAGAACAAAAAACCTATGCTTTAGTTTGGGGAAATGACTACAGATATAATTAATTTGGAAGGCTTTCTTTCAGAAGCATAGTTAATTGTTTGCTCGATATTGTCTCCATATACGTTGTAGCTACCGGTTGTTTTCAAGGAATAGAGAACAATTAAATCTAAGCTATAAGAAAGTAACATAGTTACAATGTGTTACACAATTTCGTAAATAACTACAACGATTCTTCCCCAGTTAAATATGTTACAAGTAGAGACCTCTCTGGACAGCAACAAGCGATACTTCTCTCCTGTCGGATAATTACTATAACTAAAGCATCGTTTGCTATATAACAAATTCCTTAACGTGTTACACTCACGACTAACCGTTCCACAGAAGTTTATTTGTCCGTCTGCTGCAAATATGAAGTAAACCTGTATGGGGAATAGGGTTGTAGAGCTTCCGATTAGGTTTCAGGTTTCAAAGCTATTTGTATGAGCTTTTGACAAGTTCAGAAACAGAAGTAGCGTTTTTAAAATATGACAGCATGAGGCAGAAAAGTTTCGGCACGTACATGACTTGTACGTACACGATTCTTAACATGGTAGTAATGTAACGCCAGTTCAACATATCCGATATTCCATCACCTTGTCACGGCAACGGGCATAAACGTTTCGGCACAAATAAGAAAACAGTCGGCAGATAAAGCTTCATGGTAATAACGAGCCTTGCTAAGCAGTTACTGATAGCGCGGCTATTGCAAACAAGCGCCGTCAAGCAGAGATAACTGAGGTAAAGGACTTGCCGGCATAAATTAAGTTACGCTTCTAGATAGTGATAGGATATTTGGTTTCTTTATTCTTCCGGAAATTTCTGGACTGATTGAGATTGTTCGGGTTCTGGTTTATTTTAGAAAAATCTAGAATTACGAATTAGGTATTTAAGGACGTTACGGCTCGTAAACAGACAGTTGTAGCTGTAAACAGAGTGAGTGGCAAGTTGTGAAACAGTGTTGTGAGAGAGAGACAGCTGGAAGTGTGATTGTAACGAGAGCTTGTGCGGGCCAACCCAGGGTCATGTATTTAATTAAAACCATAAAGCTTTTATCAAACCTTAGTTTGAATTTATTTTCTTACCACACTTTGAGCTCACCAGTACATTAACATACAATAACAATACTTCTGTCCTATATTCATATAGTATTTACTTCCAACTACATTTTGTATTGATCAACCCAGACACATAAAGTAACAATCAACTTCTGGTCCCGAACTGAGAGGAAAGAGCCCTATGAAACAACACGGCTCACCAAAAGGCAACGCATGAAAACCCAAAGAGAGTATCGGTAAACCCGAACATGGAGCACTTAGCCAGAGACACCGACGTGACACGAGCCAGGCACACACACCCTGCAGGTTTGAGGGAGCCACCCAAGGAGCCTCGGGCACCGCAGCGCCCCCAAAGAGGAACGGCGGAAAACCAAAGCAACGTGACAGCAGCGCCCTCGAACCGGAAGGGCAAGTAAAGGGGTGCCGGAGAAAAACAAATGGCACAAGCTAATGATATAACCTGCTGTCACTGTTTATTATTGTCATCGACTTTGGACGACTGTGTGTATGTAATGTGATGTTGTTACGTGAGAATTGAACAGTGTATCTCTATGAAAATAAAGAAGTTTTTTAATTTCTGCAACTTGACCTTTTAATTCTACGAACCTACAAAGTCACAATATTCAAAATCTTACTGCACGATTTTGGTAAAGCACTAACTTTATCGCCAATATATTTTATGGAGTGATTTACAATTTCCAAGATATTTTATTTGTTTTATTCTCTTCAATACTTAAACTGCTCAAGAACGACGTAATTAAATTGCGTAGCAACTAGCGTTAACATTTCAAAATCTTTTACGGTTTCCTGCATTCCCTTGTACGTACATTATTCATAACATAGTAGGAATGTAACGCCAATTCAACATATCCGATATTCCATTACCTGTAAATTAATTACAGTTTAGAGTTATAATGAACGATTTCCTCTTGCAGTTCAGGTATACTGGCCATAGTAATGAGGCAGATATAAACAGTATGAAGTGTGTTAATGGTAAAATTGACCTGACGTTCATGGATAATTAAGAATACTTTTCAACTGTGTTTATTCATATAATTGGAAACAATTTCCAACAAAACCACTTATCCAGTTCAAACTACTAGTCAGTTTTGCAACCTCAGCAGAACAAAAAACCTATGCTTCAGTTTGGGGAAATAACTTCAGATATAATTAATTTGGAAGGCTTTCTTTCAGAAGCATAGTTAATTGTTTGCTCGATATTGTCTCCATATACGTTGTAGCTACCGGTTGTTTTCAAGGAATAGAGAACAATTAAATCTAAGCTATAAAAAAGTAACATAGTTACAATGTGTTACACAATTTCGTAAATAACTACAACGATTCTTCCCCAGATAAAGATATTACAAGTAGAGACCTCTCTGGACAGCAACAAGCGATACTTCTCTCCTGTCGGATAATTACTATAACTAAAGCATCGTTTGCTGTATAACAAATTCCTTAACGTGTTACACTCACGACCAACCGTTCCACAGAAGTTTATTTGTCCGTCTGCTGCAAATATGAAGTAAACCTGTATGGGGAATGGGGTTGTAGAGCTTCCGATTAGGTTTCAGGTTTCAAAGCTATTTGTATGAGCTTTTGACAAGTTCAGAAACAGACGTAGCGTTTTTAAAATATGACAGCATAAGGCAGAAAAGTTTCGGCACGTACATGACTTGTAGGTACACGATTCTTAACATGGTAGTAATGTAACGCCAGTTCAACATATCCGATATTCCATCACCTTGTCACGGCAACGGGCATAAAAGTTTCGGCACAAATAAGAAAACAGTCGGCAGATAAAGTTTCATGGTAATAACGAGCCTTGCTAAGCAGTTACTGATAGCGCGGCCATTGCAAACAAGCGCCGTCAAGCAGAGATAACTGAGGTAAAGGACTTGCCGGCATAAATTAAGTTACGCTTCTAGATAGTGATAGGATATTTGGTTTCTTTATTCTTCCGGAAATTTCTGGACTGATTGAGATTGTTCGGGTTCTGGTTTATTTTAGAAAAATCTAGAATTACGAATTAGGTATCTAAGGACGTTACGGCTCGTAAACAGACAGTTGTAGCTGTAAACAGAGTGAGTGGCAAGTTGTGAAACAGTGTTGTGAGAGAGAGACAGCTGGAAGTGTGATTGTAACGAGAGCTTGTGCGGGCCAACCCAGGGTCATGTATTTAATTAAAACCATAAAGCTTTTATCAAACCTTAGTTTGAATTTATTTTCTTACCACACTTTGAGCTCACCAGTACATTAACATACAATAACAATACTTCTGTCCTATATTCATATAGTATTTACTTCCAACTACATTTTGTATTCATCAACCCAGACACATAAAGTAACAATCAACTTCTGGTCCCGAACTGAGAGGAAAGAGCCCCATGAAACAACACGGCTCACCAAAAGGCAACGCATGAAAACCCAAAGAGAGTATCGGTAAACCCGAACATGGAGCACTTAGCCAGAGACACCGACGTGACACGAGCCAGGCACACACACCCTGCAGGTTTGAGGGAGCCACCCAAGGAGCCTCGGGCACCGCAGCGCCCCCAAAGAGGAACGGCGGAAAACCAAAGCAACGTGACAGCAGCGCCCTCGAACCGGAAGGGCAAGTAAAGGGGTGCCGGAGAAAAACAAATGGCACAAGCTAATGATATAACCTGCTGTCACTGTTTATTATTGTCATCGACTTTGGACGACTGTGTGTATGTAATGTGATGTTGTTACGTGAGAATTGAACAGTGTATCTCTATGAAAATAAAGAAGTTTTTTAATTTCTGCAACTTGGCCTTTTCATTCTGCGAACCTACAAAGTCACAATATTCAAAATCTTACTGCACGATTTTGGTAAAGCACTAACTTTATCGCCAATATATTTTATGGAGTGATTTACAATTTCCAAGATATTTTATTTGTTTTATTCTCTTCAATACTTAAACTGCTCAAGAACGACGTAATTAAATTGCGTAGCAGCTAGCGTTAACATTTCAAAATCTTTTACGGTTTCCTGCATTCCCTTGTACGTACATTATTCATAACATAGTAGGAATGTAACGCCAATTCAACATATCCGATATTCCATTACCTGTAAATTAATTATAGTTTAGAGTTATAATGAACGATTTCCTCTTGCAGTTCAGGTATACTGGCCATAGTAATGAGGCAGATATAAACAGTATGAAGTGTGTTAATGGTAAAATTGACCTGACGTTCATGGATAATTAAGAATACTTTTCAACTGTGTTTATTCATATAATTGGAAACAATTTCCAACAAAACCACTTATCCAGTTCAAACTACTAGTCAGTTTTGCAACCTCAGCAGAACAAAAAACCTATGCTTCAGTTGGGGGAAATAACTTCAGATATAATTAATTTGGAAGGCTTTCTTTCAGAAGCATAGTTAATTGTTTGCTCGATATTGTCTCCATATACGTTGTAGCTACCGGTTGTTTTCAAGGAATAGAGAACAATTAAATCTAAGCTATAAAAAAGTAACATAGTTACAATGTGTTACACAATTTCGTAAATAACTACAACGATTCTTCCCCAGTTAAAGATATTACAAGTAGAGACCTCTCTGGACAGCAACAAGCGATACTTCTCTCCTGTCGGATAATTACTATAACTAAAGCATCGTTTGCTATATAACAAATTCCTTAACGTGTTACACTCACGACCAACCGTTCCACAGAAGTTTATTTGTCCGTCTACTGCAAATATGAAGTAAACCTGTATGGGGAATAGGGTTGTAGAGCTTCCGATTAGGTTTCAGGTTTCAAAGCTATTTGTATGAGCTTTTGACAAGTTCAGAAACAGAAGTAGCGTTTTTAAAATATGACAGCATAAGGCAGAATAGTTTCGGCACGTACATGACTTGTACGTACACGATTCTTAACATGGTAGTAATGTAACGCCAGTTCAACATATCCGATATTCCATCACCTTGTCACGGCAACGGGCATAAAAGTTTCGGCACAAATAAGAAACAAGTCGGCAGATAAAGTTTCATGGTAATAACGAGCCTTGCTAAGCAGTTACTGATAGCGCGGCTATTGCAAACAAGCGCCGTCAAGCAGAGATAACTGAGGTAAAGGACTTGCCGGCATAAATTAAGTTACGCTTCTAGATAGTGATAGGATATTTGGTTTCTTTATTCTTCCGGAAATTTCTGGACTGATTGAGATTGTTCGGGTTCTGGTTTATTTTAGAAAAATCTAGAATTACGAATTAGGTATTTAAGGACGTTACGGCTCGTAAACAGACAGTTGTAGCTGTAAACAGAGTGAGTGGCAAGTTGTGAAACAGTGTTGTGAGAGAGAGACAGCTGGAAGTGTGATTGTAACGAGAGCTTGTGCGGGCCAACCCAGGGTCATGTATTCAATTAAAACCATAAAGCTTTTATCAAACCTTAGTTTGAATTTATTTTCTTACCACACTTTGAGCTCACCAGTACATTAACATACAATAACAATACTTCTGTCCTATATTCATATAGTATTTACTTCCAACTACATTTTGTATTGATCAACCCAGACACATAAAGTAACAATCAACTTCTGGTCCCGAACTGAGAGGAAAGAGCCCCATGAAACAACACGGCTCACCAAAAGGCAACGCATGAAAACCCAAAGAGAGTATCGGTAAACCCGAACATGGAGCACTTAGCCAGAGACACCGACGTGACACGAGCCAGGCACACACACCCTGCAGGTTTGAGGGAGCCACCCAAGGAGCCTCGGGCACCGCAGCGCCCCCAAAGAGGAACGGCGGAAAACCAAAGCAACGTGACAGCAGCGCCCTCGAACCGGAAGGGCAAGTAAAGGGGTGCCGGAGAAAAACAAATGGCACAAGCTAATGATATAACCTGCTGTCACTGTTTATTATTGTCATCGACTTTGGACGACTGTGTGTATGTAATGTGATGTTGTTACGTGAGAATTGAACAGTGTATCTCTATGAAAATAAAGAAGTTTTTTAATTTCTGCAACTTGACCTTTTAATTCTACGAACCTACAAAGTCACAATATTCAAAATCTTACTGCACGATTTTGGTAAAGCACTAACTTTATCGCCAATATATTTTATGGAGTGATTTACAATTTCCAAGAAATTTTATTTGTTTTATTCTCTTCAATACTTAAACTGCTCAATAACGACGTAATTAAATTGCGTAGCAACTAGCGTTAACATTTCAAAATCTTTTACGGTTTCCTGCATTCCCTTGTACGTACATTATTCATAACATAGTAGGAATGTAACGCCAATTCAACATATCCGATATTCCATTACCTGTAAATTAATTACAGTTTAGAGTTATAATGAACGATTTCCTCTTGCAGTTCAGGTATACTGGCCATACTAATGAGGCAGATATAAACAGTATGAAGTGTGTTAATGGTAAAATTGACCTGACGTTCATGGATAATTAAGAATACTTTTCAACTGTGTTTATTCATATAATTGGAAACAATTTCCAACAAAACCACTTATCCAGTTCAAACTACTAGTCAGTTTTGCAACCTCAGCAGAACAAAAAACCTATGCTTCAGTTGGGGGAAATAACTTCAGATATAATTAATTTGGAAGGCTTTCTTTCAGAAGCATAGTTAATTGTTTGCTCGATATTGTCTCCATATACGTTGTAGCTACCGGTTGTTTTCAAGGAATAGAGAACAATTAAATCTAAGCTATAAAAAAGTAACATAGTTACAATGTGTTACACAATTTCGTAAATAACTACAACGATTCTTCCCCAGATAAAGATATTACAAGTAGAGACCTCTCTGGACAGCAACAAGCGATACTTCTCTCCTGTCGGATAATTACTATAACTAAAGCATCGTTTGCTATATAACAAATTCCTTAACGTGTTACACTCACAACCAGCCGTTGCACAGAAGTTTATTTGTCCGTCTACTGCAAATATGAAGAAAACCTGTAAGGGGAATAGGGTTGTAGAGTTTCGGATTAGGTTTCAGGTTTCAAAGCTATTTATATGCGCTTTTGACAAGTTCAGAAACAGAAGTAGCGTTTTTAAAATATGGCAGCATAAGGCATAAAAGTTTCGGCATGTACAGGACTTGTACGTGCATGATTCTTAACATAGTAGTAATGTAACGCCAGTTCAACATATCCGATATTCCACCACCTTGTCACGGCAACAGGCATAAAAGTTTCGGCACAAATAAGAAAACAGTCGGCGGATAAAGTTTCATGGTAATAACGAGCCTTGCTAAGCAGTTAAGGATAGCGCGGCCATTGCAAACAAGCGCCGACAAGCAGAGATAACTGAGGTAAAGGACTTGCTGGCATAGATTAAGTTACGCTTCTGGACTGTGATAGAATATTTGGTTTCTTTATTCTTCCGGAAATTTCTGGACTGATAGAGATTGTTCGGGTTCTGGTTTATTTTAGAAAAATCTAGAATTACGAATTAGGTATTTAAGGACGTTACGGCTCGTAAACAGACAGTTGTAGCTGTAAACAGAGTAAGTGGCAAGTTGTGAAACAGTGTTGTGAGAGAGAGACAGCTGGAAGTGTGATTGTAACGAGAGCTTGTGCGGGCCAACCCAGGGTCATGTATTTAATTAAAACCATAAAGCTTTTATCAAACCTTAGTTTGAATTTATTTTCTTACCACACTTTGAGCTCACCAGTACATTAACATACAATAACAATACTTCTGTCCTATATTCATATAGTATTTACTTCCAACTACATTTTGTATTGATCAACCCAGACACATAAAGTAACACTCAACTTCTGGTCCCGAACTGAGAGGAAAGAGCCCCATGAAACAACACGGCTCACCAAAAGGCAACGCATGAAAACCCAAAGAGAGTATCGGTAAACCCGAACATGGAGCACTTAGCCAGAGACACCGACGTGACACGAGCCAGGCACACACACCCTGCAGGTTTGAGGGAGCCACCCAAGGAGCCTCGGGCACCGCAGCGCCCCCAAAGAGGAACGGCGGAAAACCAAAGCAACGTGACAGCAGCGCCCTCGAACCGGAAGGGCAAGTAAAGGGGTGCCGGAGAAAAACAAATGGCACAAGCTAATGATATAACCTGCTGTCACTGTTTATTATTGTCATCGACTTTGGACGACTGTGTGTATGTAATGTGATGTTGTTACGTGAGAATTGAACAGTGTATCTCTATGAAAATAAAGAAGTTTTTTAATTTCTGCAACTTGGCCTTTTAATTCTACGAACCTACAAAGTCACAATATTCAAAATCTTACTGCACGATTTTGGTAAAGCACTAACTTTATCGCCAATATATTTTATGGAGTGATTTACAATTTCCAAGATATTTTATTTGTTTTATTCTCTTCAATACTTAAACTGCTCAAGAACGACGTAATTAAATTGCGTAGCAACTAGCGTTAACATTTCAAAATCTTTTACGGTTTCCTGCAATCCCTTGTACGTACATTATTCATAACATAGTAGGAATGTAACGCCAATTCAACATATCCGATATTCCATTACCTGTAAATTAATTATAGTTTAGAGTTATAATGAACGATTTCCTCTTGCAGTTCAGGTATACTGGCCATAGTAATGAGGCAGATATAAACAGTATGAAGTGTGTTAATGGTAAAATTGACCTGACGTTCATGGATAATTAAGAATACTTTTCAACTGTGTTTATTCATATAATTGGAAACAATTTCCAACAAAACCACTTATCCAGTTCAAACTACTAGTCAGTTTTGCAACCTCAGCAGAACAAAAAACCTATGCTTCAGTTTGGGGAAATAACTTCAGATATAATTAATTTGGAAGGCTTTCTTTCAGAAGCATAGTTAATTGTTTGCTCGATATTTTTGCCATATACGTTGTAGCTACCGGTTGTTTTCAAGGAATAGAGAACAATTAAATCTAAGCTATAAAAAAGTAACATAGTTACAATGTGTTACACAATTTCGTAAATAACTACAACGATTCTTCCCCAGTTAAAGATATTACAAGTAGAGACCTCTCTGGACAGCAACAAGCGATACTTCTCTCCTGTCGGATAATTACTATAACTAAAGCATCGTTTGCTATATAACAAATTCCTTAACGTGTTACACTCACAACCAGCCGTTCCACAGAAGTTTATTTGTCCGTCTGCTGCAAATATGAAGTAAACCTGTATGGGGAATAGGGTTGTAGAGCTTCCGATTAGGTTTCAGGTTTCAAAGCTATTTGTATGAGCTTTTGACAAGTTCAGAAACAGAAGTAGCGTTTTTAAAATATGACAGCATAAGGCAGAAAAGTTTCGGCACGTACATGACTTGTACGTAAACGATTCTTAACATGGTAGTAATGTAACGCCAGTTCAACATATCCGATATTCCATCACCTTGTCACGGCAACGGGCATAAAAGTTTCGGCACAAATAAGAAAACAGTCGGCAGATAAAGTTTCATGGTAATAACGAGCCTTGCTAAGCAGTTACTGATAGCGCGGCTATTGCAAACAAGCGCCGTCAAGCAGAGATAACTGAGGTAAAGGACTTGCCGGCATAAATTAAGTTACGCTTCTAGATAGTGATAGGATATTTGGTTTCTTTATTCTTCCGGAAATTTCTGGACTGATTGAGATTGTTCGGGTTCTGGTTTATTTTAGAAAAATCTAGAATTACGAATTAGGTATTTAAGGACGTTACGGCTCGTAAACAGACAGTTGTAGCTGTAAACAGAGTGAGTGGCAAGTTGTGAAACAGTGTTGTGAGAGAGAGACAGCTGGAAGTGTGATTGTAACGAGAGCTTGTGCGGGCCAACCCAGGGTCATGTATTTAATTAAAACCATAAAGCTTTTATCAAACCTTAGTTTGAATTTATTTTCTTACCACACTTTGAGCTCACCAGTACATTAACATACAATAACAATACTTCTGTCCTATATTCATATAGTATTTACTTCCAACTACATTTTGTATTCATCAACCCAGACACATAAAGTAACAATCAACTTCTGGTCCCGAACTGAGAGGAAAGAGCCCCATGAAACAACACGGCTCACCAAAAGGCAACGCATGAAAACCCAAAGAGAGTATCGGTAAACCCGAACATGGAGCACTTAGCCAGAGACACCGACGTGACACGAGCCAGGCACACACACCCTGCAGGTTTGAGGGAGCCACCCAAGGAGCCTCGGGCACCGCAGCGCCCCCAAAGAGGAACGGCGGAAAACCAAAGCAACGTGACAGCAGCGCCCTCGAACCGGAAGGGCAAGTAAAGGGGTGCCGGAGAAAAACAAATGGCACAAGCTAATGATATAACCTGCTGTCACTGTTTATTATTGTCATCGACTTTGGACGACTGTGTGTATGTAATGTGATGTTGTTACGTGAGAATTGAACAGTGTATCTCTATGAAAATAAAGAAGTTTTTTAATTTCTGCAACTTGGCCTTTTAATTCTGCGAACCTACAAAGTCACAATATTCAAAATCTTACTGCACGATTTTGGTAAAGCACTAACTTTATCGCCAATATATTTTATGGAGTGATTTACAATTTCCAAGATATTTTATTTGTTTTATTCTCTTCAATACTTAAACTGCTCAAGAACGACGTAATTAAATTGCGTAGCAACTAGCGTTAACATTTCAAAATCTTTTACGGTTTCCTGCATTCCCTTGTACGTACATTATTCATAACATAGTAGGAATGTAACGCCAATTCAACATATCCGATATTCCATTACCTGTAAATTAATTATAGTTTAGAGTTATAATGAACGATTTCCTCTTGCAGTTCAGGTATACTGGCCATACTAATGAGGCAGATATAAACAGTATGAAGTGTGTTAATGGTAAAATTGACCTGACGTTCATGGATAATTAAGAATACTTTTCAACTGTGTTTATTCATATAATTGGAAACAATTTCCAACAAAACCACTTATCCAGTTCAAACTACTAGTCAGTTTTGCAACCTCAGCAGAACAAAAAACCTATGCTTCAGTTTGGGGAAATAACTTCAGATATAATTAATTTGGAAGGCTTTCTTTCAGAAGCATAGTTAATTGTTTGCTCGATATTGTCTCCAAATACATTGTAGCTACCGGTTGTTTTCAAGGAATAAAGAACAATTAAATCTAAGATATAAACAAGTAACACAGTTACAATGTGTTACACAGTATCGTAAATAACTACAATAATTCTTCCCAATTTAAGGATATTACAAGTAGAGCCCTCTCTGGAATGCAACAAGCGATACATCTCTCCTGGCTCACAATTACTATAACTAAAGCATCGTTTGCTATGTTACAAAATCCTTAACGTGTTACACTCACAACCAGCCGTTGCACAGAAGTTTATTTGTCCGTCTACTGCAAATATGAAGAAAACCTGTATGGGGAATAGGGTTGTAGAGTTTCGGATTAGGTTTCAGGTTTCAAAGCTATTTGTATGAGCTTTTGACAAGTTCAGAAACAGAAGTAGCGTTTTTAAAATATGACAGCATAAGGCAGAAAAGTTTCGGCACGTACATGACTTGTACGTACACGATTCTTAACATGGTAGTAATGTAACGCCAGTTCAACATATCCGATATTCCATCACCTTGTCACGGCAACGGGCATAAAAGTTTCGGCACAAATAAGAAAACAGTCGGCAGATAAAGTTTCATGGTAATAACGAGCCTTGCTAAGCAGTTACTGATAGCGCGGCTATTGCAAACAAGCGCCGTCAAGCAGAGATAACTGAGGTAAAGGACTTGCCGGCATAAATTAAGTTACGCTTCTAGATAGTGATAGGATATTTGGTTTCTTTATTCTTCCGGAAATTTCTGGACTGATTGAGATTGTTCGGGTTCTGGTTTATTTTAGAAAAATCTAGAATTACGAATTAGGTATTTAAGGACGTTACGGCTCGTAAACAGACAGTTGTAGCTGTAAACAGAGTGAGTGGCAAGTTGTGAAACAGTGTTGTGAGAGAGAGACAGCTGGAAGTGTGATTGTAACGAGAGCTTGTGCGGGCCAACCCAGGGTCATGTATTTAATTAAAACCATAAAGCTTTTATCAAACCTTAGTTTGAATTTATTTTCTTACCACACTTTGAGCTCACCAGTACATTAACATACAATAACAATACTTCTGTCCTATATTCATATAGTATTTACTTCCAACTACATTTTGTATTGATCAACCCAGACACATAAAGTAACAATCAACTTCTGGTCCCGAACTGAGAGGAAAGAGCCCCATGAAACAACACGGCTCACCAAAACGCAACGCATGAAAACCCAAAGAGAGTATCGGTAAACCCGAACATGGAGCACTTAGCCAGAGACACCGACGTGACACGAGCCAGGCACACACACCCTGCAGGTTTGAGGGAGCCACCCAAGGAGCCTCGGGCACCGCAGCGCCCCCAAAGAGGAACGGCGGAAAACCAAAGCAACGTGACAGCAGCGCCCTCGAACCGGAAGGGCAAGTAAAGGGGTGCCGGAGAAAAACAAATGGCACAAGCTAATGATATAACCGACTGTCACTGTTTATTATTGTCATCGACTTTGGACGACTGTGTGTATGTAATGGGGTGTTGTTACGTGAGAATTGAACAGTGTATCTCTATGAAAATAAAGAAGTTTTTTAATTTCTGCAACTTGGCCTTTTAATTCTGCGAACCTACAAAGTCACAATATTCAAAATCTTACTGCACGATTTTGGTAAAGCACTAACTTTATCGCCAATATATTTTATGGAGTGATTTACAATTTCCAAGATATTTTATTTGTTTTATTCTCTTCAATACTTAAACTGCTCAAGAACGACGTAATTAAATTGCGTAGCAACTAGCGTTAACATTTCAAAATCTTTTACGGTTTCCTGCATTCCCTTGTACGTACATTATTCATAACATAGTAGGAATGTAACGCCAATTCAACATATCCGATATTCCATTACCTGTAAATTAATTACAGTTTAGAGTTATAATGAACGATTTCCTCTTTCAGTTCAGGTATACTGGCCATACTAATGAGGCAGATATAAACAGTATGAAGTGTGTTAATGGTAAAATTGACCTGACGTTCATGGATAATTAAGAATACTTTTCAACTGTGTTTATTCATATAATTGGAAACAATTTCCAACAAAACCACTTATCCAGTTCAAGCTACTAGTCAGTTTTGCAACCTCAGCAGAACAAAAAACCTATGCTTCAGTTTGGGGAAATAACTTCAGATATAATTAATTTGGAAGGCTTTCTTTCAGAAGCATAGTTAATTGTTTGCTCGATATTGTCTCCAAATACATTGTAGCTACCGGTTGTTTTCAAGGAATAAAGAACAATTAAATCTAAGCTATAAACAAGTAACACAGTTACAATGTGTTACACAGTATCGTAAATAACTACAACATTTCTTCCCAATTTAAGGATATTACAAGTAGAGCCCTCTCTGGAATGCAACAAGCGATACATCTCTCCTGGCTCACAATTACTATAACTAAAGCATCGTTTGCTATGTTACAAATTCCTTAACGTGTTACACTCACAACCAGCCGTTGCGCAGAAGTTTATTTGTCCGTCTACTGCAAATATGAAGAAAACCTGTATGGGGAATAGGGTTGTAGAGTTTCGGATTAGGTTTCAGGTTTCAAAGCTATTTATATGCGCTTTTTACAAGTTCAGAAACAGAAGTAGCGTTTTTAAAATATGGCAGCATAAGGCATAAAAGTTTCGGCATGTACAGGACTTGTACGTGCATGATTCTTAACATAGTAGTAATGTAACGCCAGTTCAACATATCCGATATTCCATCACCTTGTCACGGCAACAGGCATAAAAGTTTCGGCACAAATAAGAAAACAGTTGGCGGATAAAGTTTAATGGTAATAATGAGCCTTGCTGAGCAGTTAAGGATAGCGCGGCCATTGCAAACAAGCGCCGACAAGCAGAGATAATTGAGGTAAAGGACTTGCTGGCATAGATTAAGTTACGCTTCTGGACTGTGATAGAATATTTGGTTTCTTTATTCTTCCGGAAATTTCTGGACTGATAGAGATTGTTCGGGTTCTGGTTTATTTTAGAAAAATCTAGAATTACGAATTAGGTATTTAAGGACGTGACGGCTCGTAAAGAGACAGTTGTAGCTGTAAACAGAGTGGGTGGCAAGTTGTGAAACAGTGTTGTGAACGAGAGACTGCTGGAAGTCTTATTGTAACGGGAGCTTGTGTGGGCCAACCCAGGGTCATGTAATTAATTTAAATCACAATGCTTTTATCAAACCTTAATTTGAATTTACTTTCTTACTACACTTTGCGCTCACCAGTATATAGACATACAATAACAATACTTCTGTCCTATCTTCATATAATATTTACTTCCAGCTACATTTTGTATTGATCAACCCAGACACATAAAGTAACAATCAACTTCTGGTCCCGAACTGATAGGAAAGAGCCCCATAAAACAACACGCCTCATCAAAAGGCAGCCCATGAAAACCCAAAGAGAGTATAAGGAAACCCGAACATGGAGGACTTACCTAGAGACAGGGACGTGACACGAGCCAGGCACACACTCCCCTGCCGGTTTGTGGAAGCCACCCAAGGACCCTCGGGCACCGCAACGCCCCCAAAGAGGAACGGCGGAAAACCAAAGCAACGTGACAGCAACGCCTCGAACCGGAACGGCAAGTAAAAAAAGGTGCCGGAGGGAAAACAAAATGGCACAACTTGACTTGCCAGCAGTTGCTGTGAGTAGTAGAGTCGGCCGCCCTACGTCTTCACTACTGAAGTGTCTCTAGATGACGAGAAAGTCTTCCAAACGAAGTGGCTCGGGGATTTCATTTACATACTCGTTCATCTAGGACAACCTACTCCCGTAATCAACATTTTACACAGTTTTCTTGCCACCTTACACTAAAATGTACAGTCCCCAAGAAGATGTCTACACTAAGGCCAATGAAAGAAACGAATTTCCCAAAGGCTCTGTTATTGCTCAAGCTCCTTAGCGTTTTCATGGCATATTTTTCAACTCAGCTTCACCTCAGCATCACCCATTATGCTGATGACATGCTACTGTCCTCACAGATAGACGCCTAATAAGAGTCTTCAACCCCATTCAAAGGCACCTCCACCTCATTCCACAGCGGTACCGGGGTTGGCGTATGTCCGTAATCCCGAACTAGAGCCACTCAATACTACTAAGAGTCACATCGTTACAGACTGGCCCATATCCCAATATAGAGGAATGGAACTGAATGGGGGAAACTACCTAGAAGTAAATTTGGACAGCTGCCTACAGTAGTTAATAAACAAACGAACCAAGGCATTTAAGCATCAAATTTGCCTTAATGTATGCAGGAATGTGACCCCTCGACGATAGATATGCACTTCTAAGACTGTCACACCCCGTCCCCTCAATCAATCACCTGCCCCACCCCCAAGCTGTCATATATAACAACGCAGGTGTGCGTCGCTGTCATATGTTTCTTAAAATTAATGGACCCCATTAACTCCAATCTGTCAAAGATTGTGGCAGTTCTTACATGGAGGGACATCATGTCGCCACGCTGGCATCATTGAAAGTATGTCCTCCCCCTCTACTTCTGAGGATGATCTATATAGTTTGTTACATTTTCATGACGTCAGTTATTTCAAACCCATATCGTTCCCCCCTGTGTGAGAAGAAAAATAAGAATGCATTCTCAAAACCTTTGGGGGGAGCTATTAACTATCCTTCTGACGACTAGGAGAAGCATAAGGTGGGAATTTGACATTTGTCTCTGTCAGAGGATTGCAGGCAATTTTTGAATTATGTTCCCAAGAATTATTGGAACCGTCCGCACATAATTTTTTTTTTTTCAAATTGGGATCAACTTGCGAAGTCATGTTTCTGTAGACAACAGCGTGATTCCTTCCCAAACTTCCTGAAATTGATAGCATAACGTTAATTATCGGGATCCCACTTCCAAATACAGGGTAGGATGCGGCATTAATAATCTTGTGACATTTTAGTTCTAATGAATACGCCATGGGTTTAAAAGATAGTAGCCGGTATTGTATGCTGGACTTCCGAAAAATATATCCTTCAAAATCAGGTAAGAATGAGGTGATAGGTAATTAATGACTTTACTTGGACAGCGGAGGTGTGGGGCCGCCGGATTCTTATAAAGAACTTTTCTTGCTTTTAGGGGTGTTTTTAATAATGGAACGCTCAGCGCAGAGTTCCCCCAGGGGACTACTGTGGTAGGTATGGGGATTGGCGATCTCGGGGTCCCGAGCCAAATCTCTCGATTGGGTGCCTCTGAGGGGTGAAAGAGCTAATACCAAAAGCCCAAACAAGGTCTACATCTATGTTTGACCCTAACCTCTCTGAACATACGTCTGATGGATAATCTAGAGCGGATTGGCGGAGTGGGCAGTGCAGGGGTGACTGGGTAATGCGTAGCTCCCAGCTTCTGGTGTCATGTAGGACTGTGTTTGTATCCGTTAATAAAGGTCAGTCCTAGGGAGGGGCCATTGCATGAGCTGTCACATTCCTGTACGCGATTGGGTTCCTCTGTCTATACATTGGGAGGTCAGACACTGAG
The DNA here is from genome assembly GCA_030765055.1 of Mantis religiosa. Classification (NCBI taxonomy): domain Eukaryota; kingdom Metazoa; phylum Arthropoda; class Insecta; order Mantodea; family Mantidae; genus Mantis; species Mantis religiosa. The sequence continues at coordinate 123,714,387 of CM060948.1, read as the reverse complement.
GTGAGCAAGGTCCAGGCCAGGACTCTCACCTAAGCCGGGGTGGCGCCCAAGATGTGAACACGCCATCGGAGACGTTTGCAATAGTGGAGGATACTGTCGCTATGGGAACTGATAAAATATACAAAATGCTAAGAAAAGTGCCAAGGAAATTGCTGAGTCTTCTCGTCCACGCTATTAGGTTATAATTAGAACTGAGGAAAGTCGAAAATTTACTACCTGAACCCTTTTGTTATTCATAAGGGTCTAGATTATATTGCTGGTCCTGTAAAATCATCTACTCGATCTCGAAATAGCACGCTCCTGGTCGAAGCAGTTTCATCGACACAGGCTGCAAAAATTTTGAAAGCCAATATACTTGCGAGCTATCCGGTGCACGTTGAATTGCATAGGACTCTGAACTCCTCAGTTGATGTTGTAAACACCAGCCCATTGGACAGTATGTCCAATGAGGAGTTTCAGGAAAACTTGGCGAAGCACGGTTTGACTAATATATATCGACGTCACCGCAAAGAACGAGGTGAACTAGTGCCCTCTCGTACCCTTTTACTTACCTTTGATCGGGTAGATCTTCCACAAAGGATTAAGGCAGGGTATGAAGTATTGAAGTGAGGCAGTATATTCCCAATCCACTGAGGTCCTATAAATGCCAGCGCATTGGCCATATGAGTCATTCTTGTAATGGAATTGCTACTTGCGTTGACTGTGGGCAAGTCAAACATGATGATGCGTGTACTTTACCTGCTACATGTGTTAACTGCAGTGGTAATCATTCATCTAGCTCCAGAGAATGCCCGCGTTTTATGCAGGAAAAGGCGATCCAAGAGATCCGGGTAAGAGAGAAGATGTCCTTCTGGGAAGCCCGGAAAATCTTGCATATTCGCCAGTCTTCTGTCCCTAGGACCGGTACTTATAGTGCAATTGCAGCTATACCGTCGCCTAGACTTCAAATCGCAACACAAACTAGCGACATAAGCGGGGCAGTAATATCCGAAAGAACAATTACACCCAGATCACAGCCAAAGGAACAAACACCAGCTTGAGCAACAGTCAGCACACTTACCAAGTCCAGTCCTATGAAGAACGCTCCAGTCAGGTCACCACAAAAAAGCATCTACCTCAAGAACACGTGAACCAGTAATATATAATACATCGCGCAGAAAGTTCAAGACCTCGTATGAAACAACTGACTTCCTCAGGGAAAAGAAGAAGGCCAGTACCAAGCAAAACGGGCGTAAAAGTCCACGACCATCTCCTCCGAGAAGATCTTCTGAGGAATTATCCGGAGAGGACTTAGATCGGCGGCTTTCATCTTCGTCGATCGCAGTTTCCGATCGTTTCGAGAGACTCGATTCGAAGCTACTAGTAGGAAATCGGCCCTTGTCCATTCAGGATGTGGAGCCGGAAGATCCTGCACTCCTTGCCAAAACGACAGAAAAAGGCAAGATAAACCTGCGGGAAATGCTAGCCAAACCCCTAAGAAAAGAAGCAAATTGATCGGACCACCACTGGGCAGGTAGTTTGTTTTGTCAGTGAGAGTTATTATTGAAAGCGGTTTTTATGAATTTTTGTATTTTATTGTTAATTACAGTTTTTATTGTGTTTATCCTAATTTGGGCTTATTTATTTTGTCATTTTGCTATGATTTTTTCTTTTTATTTTGAGTAATTTATCTCTGGCTATTGCCATGATTTAGTTTTTGTAAGGGCGCTGATGACCAAGCAGTAGAACACCCTTATATACACATCGTCATCATCATCATCATCATCAGCAGCAGCAGCAGCAGCAGCAGCAGCAGCAGGGCAGGGATTGACCATAGGGATTCCTGCCCGACTGCCGCCGCTGTGAGAAAACGATTTGCCTTTTAGTTCATGGTTCCAAACAATTTCACTTGACACGCAAGTGAGAAGAAACTTTGGAGCTGCTCACACATAATTTATTTTGGAATTGACCGCGATGCTATTTTGGAAAGTTATGTTTTGCAGCCGACAATCTTAATTATGAGGGTGACGACTTCCGAATAACTCTAGCGCTACCATTTTGCGGTAAATTTGTGTGTGCGGGTCTTCTGAAAAATAAGAGTTCTATAAAATTTCAGCAAGAAAGCTTTTAGCGTTAAAAATGACAATGGACCCACGACACATGTGGTCGTCAAGAGGTTTCTCTCGCCACCCTAAACTAGGGTTCGTTCAATCTCTGAATGAAGATAAACTGCCATTATCATGTAAAAATAAAAACCGGCATTCCCATGTAAAAAAGATTTGTATTGAAGTACTATATCTCCCATAAAAAGAGTTATATTAAATGTACCTATAGCTACTGAAGCCTGGATATTTTATAACCGGTCAGTTTTCATGCCTTTGGACCTAAGGAGCTACACGCTCCCGACTGTTAGGTTGATTGCACCTCTCAGCTGCATTACATCATTACGACATAGCTGCATAAAAATGTTAAGTAAAACGTATGTATTTCGGCACCGAGCAGATGACTGACTCAGTACATACAATTCTACGTTTACTATAGTTTTAATTCAACATTATAACATGACTTAAGGGAATCCCTCGCGGACCCCCCGACATTCCCTCGTGGATCCCCGGGGGTCCGCGGACCACTCTTTGAGAAACACTAATCTAGCACACCTACTTTTTTTTTCCTTTTAGCTATGCAGGCTAGTTCACGGGACAGCATAAAAAGGGGACAAATTAGCTTTTCCCGATTGATTTTTCAAAGTTCACATGGTTCACTTGTCCATGAAGTTGTCCCGGCCTTATAAACGGAAGAGAGTTTTCCAGGAACCCGTCTTTGCTACATGCATGTACTGTACTTGCGGAAAGTGAAGTAGCTCTCCACCCACTAATATTAAAATAATCTTCCCATTTTCTCGCAAATGCTTTGTTTTGATCAAATAATCGTCCAGCCAAACAACGATATGAGGGCGTTCAATAATACCTTTCTTTTGTTTTGACATTTTCTCCATTTAAGTCCCATCTATCAAATTACCCTCCAAATCGAACTTCGTTCCACGGAAAGGTTATCGTTCTTCGAACAAAAGCTATCAACTTATTTAGAGCAAGAACACGCTTTTCGACAATGTAAAGTCCTGTATACTGCTCCGAATGATATATGTATCAAAATTATCCATATTCAGTATAGAGTGTGCTCGGGTTTCCCTGCAGGTCGTCATAACACTCTTTTCGAAACTTACATTTAAATATTGCGCCTGATTGTGAATTCTTTTAATTTTCCTTTCAGAAACCCATCTATAAAAGGCATCTTTTATAGTTAAGCAGTTAAGCATTTGCTTAACTCACTGGAGGTTTTACAGACTAGTTATTAGCTTCCTCGTCACATCCCTCAATCACTTTCCTGATTATTCCCCTACCTTCAGAATGCATCATATTGTTTTTCTTTACATCAGACATAACATTAGTGTCGCTTACGATTTTATAATTAAACTAAGCGAAATTAGCAGTGGGTAAAAATAGCGCCAATAACATTGGAGGACTATGTTGGCAACACCCGAAGAAAACCAAAGTTTGCATAAATATTTATAAAACCCAGATTACACTAAGTATTGCAATGTCTCTCCTTTCCCCTTTATTCCCCTGGGGCAGTAGGGGAAGGGATCCGTCCCTTTCAGCTGCCAAAGTGCGGGCGCTGCGGACCCCTAGCACTCGTGGTACCTCTGACGTTACTAGAGGAACCTCGGGCCGAAGATGCCGAGCCCCTCCCTCTGGGAGCTGTTCGGATTGGGTTGGACTCGAGGGGGCAGTTTGTTCCCGTCACCCACGGGCAATTGGGTACCTCTGGCCGGCTACCGGCCGCCCGGAGGGGGTAGAGGGCTGCTTCATAAGTCCCGGGAACTAGCCTGCAGAGCTAGTAGCTGGTGAGCTAGACACTGGCGGCCCTACCAAGGTTATTTGGTAGCTGGTTCATCAAGGACCGGCGCGTAAGTGGCGTATCCACTTCCGTCCTGTCTGCCGTGTGCAGGCGGGGGGGCAGCTTATAAAATAGGTGCTGTCCTATGGTAAATATACCCGAGAGGCCCGGGTTCAGGTCCTACGGGGCCAGGACTAATGGGAAGTAGATCCTCGCATTTAATTTAATTCCCCTGGGGCCATCAGCTCGCGGACAGACAGTATATAACAGGTGGTCTAAATGCCCCGTCTTTGGCGTAAGCAGATATTCCTTCGTATACGTTAGAACTGTTGCAAAACGCCACAGGGAAAGTTTAAATAAAGCGCGGCAGTGGCGTAATAAACTTCCCTCTGCTTCTCTTGATTTTCTGCGAAACGGTACAATGAGAGGCATTTCCCAGGACTAAATTGGCGACTGCACATCATGATATGAGAACAGAACAGTATAAACAACGAAAATATATTAGAATGTCACATATATATAAATATATTAGAAGTTTTGTCACAGATTCACACACACACACACACACACACACACACACACACACACACACACACACACACACATATATATATATATATATATATATATATATATATATATATATCGGGTTGTCTCATAAATTCGTTCGATTCTTGTTACGTGTTTACGACTAAGAATACCTGAGAACACTGCATGCCCCCATTACTTTTACGCCAAAGAAGTTGCCTAACAATATGGGGTTTGTTTACAAATACAATAACTGAAAAGAATGCTATGAACAGAAACCACAGCGACCTCACGGCCAAAGGTAAATAGGTCAACCTATGTAAGAATTGGTAACCAAACTTCAGTACGAGTTAGTGGATGCACAGTGTGGAGTTGTAACTTGTGAATGTTAATATGGAAGGCAAGAAGGAACATTTTCGACATTTAATGCTGTTTTATTACCGTAAAGGTAAAATAGCCTCACAAACTCAACGGAAAATTTGCGCTGTTTACGGAGAAGATGCAGTGACGAATCGGGCATGTCAAAAATGGTCTACTCGATTTCGAGCTGGGAACTTCTTTGTGAAAGACAAACCTCGTTCTGGACGACCTGTGGTTACGGGTGAGGAAAGGATAAAGGTCATGATTACGAACAACCCCAGAATAACAACTCGGGAGGTAGGTTAGGAGCTAAACTTATCTCATGCATCTGTAGCCAAGCACCTAAAGAAACTTGGTTACGTAAATCTTTGGGATGTATGGGTTCCGCACGAACTGAGTGAACAAAATTTAGTTCAGCGCGTTTCCATCTGTGACGCATTGATAAGACGCAATGAAACTGCCCCTTTTCTGAAACAGCTGGTTACAGGAGACGAAAAGTGGATTGTGTACAACAACATCCGAAATAGAAAGTCATGGCGTAAGAAAGTGGAACCACCACTCTCAATTCCTAAACCAGGGCTTCATCCTCAGAAGATTATGCTGTGCAGTTGGTGGGACTGGAAAGGAATTATTTATTACGAATTTCTTCCTCCTGGGCAGACCATCAATTCAGAGAAATAATATTCTCAGTTGGATCGTCTGAAGGTAGCACTAGAAGAGAAAAGGCCACAGTTAGCATCTAATGGTGGAGTCGTCTATCATCAAGACAACGCCAAACCACACACTTCTATGGTAACTCGTCAGAAATTACGGGATTTCGACTGGGATGTGTTACCTCACCCGCCTTATTCTCCAGACATTGCCCCATCCGACTATCATTTATTCCGATCCCTGCAAAACTTCCTTAATGGCAAACGACTTACTTCCTTGGAGGATTGCAGACTCGCCGTGGAAGAGTTCGTCAACCAGAAAACTGCAAGATTTTGGAAAAATGGTATTGATAAGCTTCCTGAGAAATGGAGATATGTTATTGATAATAATGGTGCATACTGCACAAAATAAAGTTTGTTTTGAAAAGTTCATTGCCTAGTTTACTTTCGATGACCTTGTGTATGTCAACAGATTACCCCTATATAATTAGGCAACTTCGTTGCCGTAGTTGTGATACGGGCATACAGTGCACGCGTTCTTTGTCGTAAACACGTAATAAGAATCGAACGAATTTATGAGACAAACCAATACATATGGACCTAGCAGTTATTTAGGTGTCACAATTCACACGTTTGGGCCTTCAAAAATCCCCATGCTACATTTCAGAGGTCACATCAGCTGAGATTTGGTGTTAATGTGTGGGCCTGTATTGTGGGTAACTTAACAGGACCATACATTTCTCCGGCCTAACTCAATGCTTACAATAACTTATAATTGCTGCAACAAGTTTTGCCAGATCTAATGGAAACAGCTCCCCTTCATATCAGATAGAACATGTAGTTTCAACAAGATGGGCACCAGCTCACTTTGATGCTGAAGTACGTTATCTTACGGCTACATACCGCAATCACTGGATAGGTAGATGTGGACCCATTGACGTAAATACTTAAAGTGGGTGGGAGACAGTAATGACATTAACGCGTCTAAAGCATAAACGTGTATATATAGTTATCATAGAGCTTTTGTATCCTTTTTTTCGTTTCTCCTCTTTAATGTTAGGTTTCTCATGTGTATATATTTATTTTATAGACATAATCACCCATGAACCAAACAGGCAATGCAATAGAAGAGCAAAGCAAAATCCCTTGGTAACAATGCCCAAGGAAATGCCATACTAAACAAGGACTAAAATAAGAGGAAAATTTAAGTGTATAAGTGATATAAAAACTGATGAATATAAAAAATGTAAATCGCTATCACTCTGTTAATTAGAAGGATAGATTTACGAGATTAACATATGTTTAAGATAAACATTATTTAAAGAACTATAACGTAACGAATGGACTGTAATGTAAAAGAATTAGATACAACTCCGTTTAGGCATTTCACGTTTGCTTAACATGGGTATAAATTGAGTGTGTGAAGAATTCTCTGGTCTTATGATTTTAAAACTAATTACAAAAATAGCCATAATACACGTACATTGTTAGACACTTTGTTGAAGTTTATTTGTTTCTAAATTAAAAACTGTAGCTTAGTTTCAGTAGAAATTGTATATAACAGTGGTTTACTAATACACACAACTAAAGTTTACCAATATACACAGTCAAAATAGTGAAAAGTCTTATAGTAGACTATTTCAGTTCATAATTCCCACTTCATTGTAAATATGTTTCAAATAGTATACAAAAAGCACTGATGTGCTGCAGTCACAGAAGTTTCTCTGCCTACTACAAAATGCATGTATAGATCTTATAAACTACAGCTTCATATATGTATCTGTATACATAAAAAACCTAAAAAATATTGATAAATAGCACCTTCAGAAATGGCGATTTCTATCCTAAGTATACTGTTGTTAATTCCAGTGCTTCCATCTGGTCTATGACCTCTGGGGGAACCTCATTCCGCTGACTGATAACTGGATGTATTTGTTAGCTGTTGGCGCTAACGGCTGCATAAATATCTGCGTTAATGGAATGATATAAACTGAAAATGTAATACTCTGTAATGTTTATATCTCGTTGAATTTCCAGGAGTGTGAGGAAGAAAACCTCGATGATGAAACGTAGGAGAGGCCAATGACATCAGAAAACAATTTAGTATCTCATTATTTGCGCATTTTGAAAGCTTTTGTAATAAAATTGGACGTCCATCTTTCAATTAACCACGCTTGTTACCTGTGCATTATGGTAGAAGTCCTTAAGCAACGCTTCCATGTGAATGTCATGGTATTGGGCTGCCGTACAAGAATTGCTGAACAAGGACAGTACGTCTATAGTCCTTGTACCGTGGAAGATAAATGAGACGTCGGGCGACTCTGCGAACGGCTCAATTATATTTATACCGTGAAATTATTGCTAGAAAGAGGCTGTCATATATTAAGTCATTAAGTATTGGTCGTTACGGTTAGAAAGAGGAAGCCGTCTCTATATACAAGACGACGTAATTACATATCTGAAGTCATTGAAGGCCCGCTGACAATTTTGAGAGTAAAAACAATGCTTCTCATTCATAAAAGAGAATGATGTTAGTATTCGTTGTCCTTTAGTTTTAGTTATGCATCTGTTTATGGAAGTAAAAACGTGTCATCAAAAATATTCAACTATGATTTTAAATTATTAATCAGTATTTGAATTTATAACATTAGCAAAATCAATTTTATTAGCTTTATGTGAAACATGCATCTCATCCCTACCCCTCTCCATCCCCCCTCTCTCTCTCACCCTCGGTGTTTGTGTGTGCGTGCAAGCGCGTTTTACTAGAGACAAAACTTGCAATTACATATTTCTTATCTACTGTCATAAAGTATGCTCACTTGTTTTGCGAATTAATTTACAAATTTCTATCGATTTAAATAATATTTTTTGCGTATTATACACATTTTGCCCATTTTGCTAAGAAGCAGAATATTTTACCTAAACGTATGCAAAGTTTGCTCAGTATTTGTTAGTTGTACATGCATATTTTATACATATATTTTTTTATCTACAAATTTTATTTACAAATACAATCTAATGAATCACGATCCAATAAATCCCATAGAAATAATATGAAAGCTTACAGGAGGATTTCCTACGTGGTCAGCTGAAGAAACGCTCAAGGTAAAATATCTTTATACTACTCTTGACACTTGTAATGGAGACCGTTGCAACGGAGAAACGAAGCAAGGAGTTATTAGGGCAACGATTGGGATAAAGTAAACAAAATTCATCGTTGCTCCGATAACGGATGGGATAAAGTAAATAAATAAATGGCTGTTAATATTTTATAAGTATAAGTATGCCGCAAATCAATGCATTATTCCTTATTTAATTTACCACTATCTGTTGTAAAATCATTAACTGAATATTTGTCATGTATTAATTTATCGTGTCTATATGATAAACTAATGTATTATACAAGTGGATAAGTATCTATTCCACTCGAACTTAAGACGCTCGCTTCCGGGTCGCGTTTTATATTGTTCTACTCGTGAATAAACATAATTTATCAACTTGTATAGTAAATTAATATACCTACAGTACGCTTCCCGAATATATACATGCAGACACGATTTTTGAAATCACAAGCCGCTGCGGAAACTCTAGACATCACAGGACGGGGAACTTGCAAGTCAAATGATCGCAATTGACGGTGATAAATGGGCAACTTACAAAGTTAGCCCATTTAAATCGTTAGGAGGAAACACAATTTTTCCTGCACTGCTGCAAGAGGGACATAGGTCGCCTTATATGATCCTTAGTAATCTTTGGCTACCTGTAAATTTCCCTGGCCTGGAGTATCTGAACAGTGTTTAGGCCTAACCTTTGGTGCAATAATAAGAAAGCAAATGCCTGTGGACCAATCAATCCCGCAACGTTCCTTTCAAAGGCTTTAGAAAGAGTGGTTCAAAGATATGTTCGAATTAGTGTAATGACATCTAACCCCGACCACCGACCCAACTTACCTACTAGCCATGTAAGACCTGTTTAACGACGTTGCACAGCCTAGTAGTAAACTAGAGAACTCAGTAACTTAGAAGAAAATAGCCCTAGAGGCCTTTCAGGACATAGAGGATGCTTTTGATAACATAGCCTAAGAATCTATCATTTTGTCGCACAGAAGTATGAAGCCAGTAGCATTTATAGTTGGATAAACTTCATCTAAGCAGCACAGAAGTTACACCCAGCCTCCTTAAGCAAACGAGGAGCATAGCCACACCTCTATACCCCCCTATGGAATCTGGTGGTGGATGATCCACTCAGAGGTACGATCGAGGAGGCATATTACACACGGATGATATAGCACTGTTTATTATTATTATAATTATTATTATTATTATTATTATTATTATTATTATTATTATTATTATTATTATTATTATTATTATTATTATTATTATTATTATTATTATTATTATTATTATTATTATTATTATTATTATTATTATTATTATTATTATTATTATTATTATTATTATTATTATTATTATTATTATTATTATTATTATTATTATTATTATTATTATTATTATTATTATTATTATTATTATTATTATTATTATTATTATTATTATTATTATTATTATTATTATTATTATTATTATTATTATTATTATTATTATTATTATTATTATTATTATTATTATTATTATTATTATTATTATTATTATTATTATTATTATTATTATTATTATTATTATTATTATTATTATTATTATTATTATTATTATTATTATTATTATTATTATTATTATTAATTATCTTTTTTTTTTGAAATTCTTCATGAGACCACACACCGGCTTGCAATAATTGGACTCCAGTTATCTCATGATGGCATCACTTGGTGACAACAAATATTTACAAATTGCTTTAGAAGACAAATTTACCAAACTACAGAGTTTACCATGTCTTCAGGAGTGCTCCAACTGTCGCAGTGGAGGCTCTTCTAGGACTCGCTGGCACTTGTTCACAAGCGGAGGCCAGAATTAAGTCTACGCTTCTTGCAAACACAGAACTGGAGAGGTAGCTAGCTACTCAACAGCTGGACACACCTCTATTCTGGATATTCCATTTTTGTGTATGAAGTTTGACCTAATTAATACTCAGTACCGTTCTTCCCCTTCACTAAAGGTAACTACAGGCCTTGAAAACACTCGATGAAAGGAACTATGCCTGATAATGGCTGTAGCCAACGTGTGTGTTCTAGTCAAAGTCAAGCTCTAAAAGCACTCTCTTCAGACCAGGTAAAATCTAAACTCATATGGAAATTTCAAGTCGCGCTGATTGCTAGATAAAATCTAAATGCTCGGATTGTTCTGGAATCCTGCAACAGGCTTAAAATGCCGTGGGTGCCAGGATATCAGATATCCATCGAAATGAACGAACTAATCAGCTGGCTAAAAGAGATAATGAGACAATTATTTTGGTGCTAAACCCGTGGTTGTAATTAGTACACGTAGTGTTAAAGCCTCATGAAACTTGAATAAGGGAAAAACAGTAACACAGATGGCAAATTTATCTTGGACGATGACGAGCCGTGAAACTGTTCTTAGTTTTATGCAACACCCTTTTGTCTTCTGTCCTGAGATTGGGCAGAATAGACATAAGAAATTAGTTTCATTAATTTCTAAACATCAGCTCTTCAAGTAACATCTACATGACGTAGGACTCTACAAAGAGGAACCCACCCCCCTGTAGAAAGTGCAAAGAGGACGAGAAAACCCTCTGTGACTGCCGACTCCTGGTTACTCATTCTATAATCAAGGTAGACCTAGTTAAGTAAAGTTTCGCTATTTTGGGCGATTTTTTTGCTTTAATCTAATGTGAATACATATACCAAGTTTGGCATTGAGTCGTAATTGCAGAATATAAGTCCAGTTTGAGGTACCGCCGTATACCTAGAATTGTTTACTCACGTCGCATTCCTGCTAGAAGGCATGAGTTAATGGACAGACAGTGTTTGGACCAGCAAGTTACTGAAGTGTGAACCCGTGGGTGCAAACCGGATGGTCTACACTGAGAAGTGTTGCTTTTCATTTCGTAGTGCTGTTATGAGCGTGCAGAAAACATCAGGTAGTAAATCACGTAATGCGGGTTAGTTTTTTTTCGGGGGGAATGTTAAGAGCAAGGGGAAAAACAACTAACACACTTAAGTGGATGCATATTAAGGTGCTAATAAATCATTTGCATTTGTACGGATAATACCTATGTGAACAAGAAAACAGCTGATTGTAGATATCTCTCTGTCAATTGTTTCCTACTGCAAACAAGTCAAGAGTTTGCACTCGAATCAAATTTGCATGGAAGAGTTTGCGTACGTCGAATTTGCATATTAAACTTTCATAAATTATTTTATACCCCAAAACAGGGGTTTTAAAATTATTTCTTATCACTTAAGGTCCGTATAAATCACATACTTGAATGGTATTTTAAATATAGAAATAATTCCATATAAATAGAAGTTCTTTACTTCAAAATTTGTATCCAGTAACATTTAAATAGTACTATTCCAGCTTTATACTAGTAGAATTCTTTATTACCTTCGTATTTTTGTTTGCGTATTACAGGCTTTTGCCACCAACATTATTGCCTAAGCGTTATTATTGAAATAGCGCAAGCGTT